>RCUC01143586.1:0-162109 GCA_003697995.1 Taxidea taxus jeffersonii | reverse complement strand
CCCTCTCCCCACTGACGATTCTGGGGCAGTTCTGCAAGGTCACTGTCCATGGGCCCATTTTCTAGGCTCTAGCTTGCACCTGCAATCTTGCTTCAAATGCCCAGGCTGTATCCTGTGTTAATCACTATCCCCTGTACCAGGCACACAACCCTAATATTGGTGTGGATTGTCTAACACTCACTCACTCAGTAAATATTTACTTGGGAGAAGATCCTTGAAC
This sequence comes from Taxidea taxus jeffersonii, assembly GCA_003697995.1. Classification (NCBI taxonomy): domain Eukaryota; kingdom Metazoa; phylum Chordata; class Mammalia; order Carnivora; family Mustelidae; genus Taxidea; species Taxidea taxus. Next base: position 161,889 of record RCUC01143586.1, on the reverse strand, counting down.
TAGTTTGACCACCTTTCCTGTTCACCCACTGCAGTCTCTGTCTAAACTATCAAGCTTGCTTTTTTTTCTCTTCGCTCTTTTTGTTTGCTTCTTTTTATCCCTCCCTCTTACCCACTCCCAAATCTCCAATTTGAGTATCTGAGTCTTTGTTTTATAGTCATCCCTGTTTTCTCAGTGAGCACATCATGTCTTAATATCCTTTTAAAAATTCCTTAACTACATTTGAGTTATGGTAGAAAAACCAGTGAAGAATAAAGCATATGGGAAAAAAGAGGCATTAATAGTCTATGTCTCAATTTTTCTGCAAAATGTAACTTTATCTCCTTCTACCTTTCCTTGTTAGAGGAAGAGCTGTGAAATTATTCAAGTTTTTCTGCAGCAGTCTTAAAGGATTGTTGTATTTATGGGATTATTTTATAGATGAAAGAATTTGAATTGGAGTTTAGTTTCAGAGTAAAATAATTGCTAGTTTAAATGACTTACATTAGTCGATCAGACCTAGTTAACATAAGTTTGTGTCTTTCTTAAAATAAAAGTTGAAAAATTAAATTTATTCTTTGGTAATTTGATTTGTAGGAAGTGGGGAACAAAGGATTCCAAACAAGGCTTTAAAAATCAGTTCTAATTAATCGTGTGTGCAGATGCATCAGCTAATATTGGGAGGCAATTAGTCTAATTATGTTTAAAATACAGTTGCATGCTTAAATAGATAATCACACCCTCAGGCCTGCCTATCTTTTTCTACTTCCTCCTGTAGGCACGTAGCGAATTTTTTGGCCATTAAGCATGACCTCAGCAGTGTCTGTGGAGCAGAACAGAGTGACAGAATGCAGATGAGCGTGATTGCACATTCTCCTAGCTCAGAGTTTGATACTTCAGTGATAATACCTGCACAACACACCTAGATAGAAAGATTAAACCATCCGAGGGAAAATTTATGTTCTCTAGCTAACTGCTCCCCTCCACCACCTCCAAATCTTACTTTTGGAAAGCTGACCTCTCTTTATGAAATCTTTTTTTCTTATTCCAATTTGGAGTAAACTATAGCTGAGTCCTCTTCAGAGTGTTAGGAAATAATTTGAGTTTCAGAGTAAAACTTGAATAAGTCACATCTGGCCTAACTGCATACCACTTGCTTTGATTCGGTTACCGGCGAGTCAGAGGGGTCAGGTAGGGTTTCTGAAGTCCCTCTCAGGTCTTCAGTTGCTGCCGCTTACAATGGATGTGACACCCTGACAAATCTGTTTTTCTTTTCAACTTCAGCCATTGATATCTGTACAGGTAAATGAACAGAGATGTTTTTTTCCTGCCTTTCATTACAAACTAATGTGACCATTTTTCTTTTCAGTAGATTCAGTTTTATTGGAAGAATCTTTCGAAGGTGGTCTTGTATAAATACTTCCCTATTGCCCTCCCTTTGGTTTCTGGTAGCATTAAACATGATTTATAAATTGCAGTTTCATTTTATAGGCTGTCCTGCAGTTAATAGACTACAGTCTTTATTATGAACCTACCACAGCGATTGTGCTATTTCTTTCAGCTGTATTTGCTTTATTTCTGACCGTATTATTTGTAGCAGAAACTGAGTTCTGCTATCATTGCTATATTTATAACTGGATTGTGTGTTTTTTCTCCATGTAGGCAAAAACAGGATCTTGAGGATAGATAGCTAGTGTTTTTAGGCCGGTTGGAGCTTTGCCTCCTAGACTGTTTTTGCTAAGCCTGGTAATGAGAACAGAATTTACTTCATCTATGGCAATCAAAGTGTAATGCAGTTAGGTGAATGATAGACGAACTTATATGGAGATTTGAAGCATGGACATTTGAATTGTAGATTATTTTTTTTTTAATCTGTTAGGGTAGCTTTTATTTAATTTTATTTATTTATTTATTATTATGTTCAGTTAGCCAGCATATAGTATATCATAAGTTTTTGTTATAGTGTTTAATGACTCATTAGTTGCGTATAACATCCAGTGCTTATCCCAAGATGTGCCCTTTTTAATACCCACCACCCTGTTACCCAATCCCTGCCCAACCCCCAGTTTGTTTCCCAGAGTCCAGAGGCTCTCATGGTTTGTCTTCTTCTCTGATTTAGATTATTGGTTAATATGGCTTATGGTCTGACTCAAGTTTGAGCCATCATTAGGGCCTTCTCTTCACATTTCATGCATAGACACAGGGTTAAACTTAAGTAGATTTGTTCCGAGGGGACTGTGCCATTTTACTTCTTCCCTTGAGGTTACCCTGTGAGATTTGGTAGTTAAAATTGTGTTTGAGAAGTTTATTCTTCCTTTAATCTTTGAAACAAACTATTCTTCTTCTTACGGTAAACATTAACAAGTTGTTTTAAAATTTAGATCAATTTAGGAAATTTGGTTTATAATAGATAAATGTATTATTTTAGCAGATATTTGATGCTAATCATGCTATCATTATGATGGAATAGCTGCTTATAGACTGTGGGTATGTTTAGTCTATTTACCTCTGTGCCTTAAGTGATTTATGTAAATATGTAACCGTGTTTTTGCATAACTTTTACTAAACACTGGGTGACTCACATTTTTGGTTTGTTAGTTTCAGTATTTCTTTTCATACTGAGTCTTACATACCACTCTCTTTGTTTCTTTTAACAAGATGTTAAATAATAGTATATTTTAAGGATATTACAGGGATTAGGAGGTTATAACAACAGAACTGAAAACCATTGACTAAGTTTAGAAAAGCTTAGTGCTGCAGGTTGTCCTGGTCTCTTGATTAAATTTATGCAACTCAAAAAACATTCTGTCCTTTATTTTATTTGATATCCTTCATGTACATATCAGTTTATCTTAAATATTTCCACATGCATTTTGGGTAGTTAGGACACTGGATTCGTGTGTCTTTCTCCTTCAAGTAATGCTGGTTATAGTTAGATGAATTTAAATTTATTAATTTATGGTCTCAGAAAATTAAGATTGATTGACATTCTGGCATTAGCAGTATAGTGTATTCTTGAGTGCACAAAAAAGATGTATTGTGAAACTCTAGAATTGGGTAGAAAGAGATCATCTGTGTAGTGGCTTCAAAAAAAAACTGGGAAGAGCTTTTACAAAAGCAGCAGGAAGTACTTACTGAATCAGCACTGGTCCATTGTGTGGAGGGGGTTTGCAGATTTCCAATTAAGCCACTGAATACTTACAGTCCTCAATTCACATGGAAAAATTTTAAAATGGTGGTGAGGCACATGTATGTTCATGTGTATGTATTGGGCAGCTGCTTGTAATGATTTGATAGTGAAAATTAGAAAAAAATAATGTTATGTGGAAACAGCAAGCAAAATTGAAATAGAGTGTCTTTAAAAAAAAAAAAAGTAGAAACAACAACTGAAAAGTCACTCCATGTAATTTTGAGATCAGACAAAGGGATGGCCAGAGCATAATAGGAGCATGTAGAAGCCTGTTGCTAAATCAGAAATGAACAGGAATGCAGTTCAAAACCTCATTTACTACTCTTTAGTCTGTTGCCCTAGAGACAGACTTAACATATTGACTTTGGCAACTCCAGGGTAGCCTGCCATGTCTGCAGTTATTTAAGTGAAAATCTGAATTTGTGACTTAAAAATATAAGTTTACTGTAGTCAGTGCAACCAATTACATTTGTGGTTGGGTGGGAATTTCCTGGAGGTTCTAAGTCATCTTATGGAAAATAATGAAATAAATAGATGAAATAAAGAATTCTGATTCTAAAAAGTTCAAATAGGAAAACACAGTAAATGAAAGCAAGACTTACTGAAAACCCAGTGCAAGAGCTGTTGAGACTGATTTAAATTTCAGGCACCATCTCACTTTGTAGCATGAATGAGGTAACTGGAGAACATAGATAACAAAATTAATAGTCAGGGGAGTGCTTAAAATATTGTTTAAAGATTAAAATGAGAATGTTAGCCTAGAATGATCAAGATCCCATCCAGTTCTAATTTTAAACAATTCCTTAGAGCAAGTGAGCTTTTTTAGTTTTCTCTTACACCAACTCTGCTATGCCTTGCCTTCTGGCATTATTACTATTCTGTAGTTGCAGTGAAAAATGACATTTCAGAGATTTTCCTTGAAAAACACTAATCCAACTGGGGATTGTTTAAAAAGTGTCAAATGAAAAAAAAAGTCATGGAGTTGGGAGAAAGGGCTTGGAGACTGGACAGCTGTAATGGAAATGAATTCTCTTCCCTGCAGTGCTATTTTTCAAGACCACCTGCATCAGAAACACCAGGGTGCTTATTTAAAATGCAGATTCCTAGTCCAAACCCAGAACCACTGATTTTGATTTCCTGGGTCTGGGACATAGGAATCTGTATTTTGAACAAGTTCTTGTGCACACTTAATGTTTGAGGGAAACCACTTCCGAAATGTAAATGCAAATCTTAGCTATTAAGCCACACAGATTTAATGTTTCAAATCTCTCTTTCCTCTGAGTATGATTTTAGAGGTGATATTTCATCCTAAAAATGTTGCCTAATAGGAAAAGATTACACAGATGCTAGAATTTGGGCCACTGCATAAGTGAGGTGCTTATGTGGGGAGAAAAATTTTCGTGGAAAGCAGTTTTATGTTTATGATTAAATCACACATCAGATTAATGATTGAAATGGTTTTAGGCAGAATATTTTCCCTTTGGGGAGAGTGACAGAATCATTTAGCACAATAATTTTTACTCTTCTGTTTAAAAAAAAAGGTTCTGTAATTGAAATAGAAAAATATTTGATTAAGAATCAAATCCCTCCTTTCCTATCAAAGGGTCCTGTTTATAATGTTTTTTGGCATTTAAGCATTATTGCTCATATATATCATCTCAGGTTTTATTATTTTATTTTTTTTAAGATTTTATTCATTTATTTGAGAGCGAAAGAGAGTGAGCACAAGCTGGAGGGGAAGAGGGAGAGGGAGAAACAGACTCCCACTTGAGCAGAGAGCCGGATGAGGGACTTGATCCCAGGACCCTGAGATCATGACCTGAGCTGAAGGCAGATTCTTAACCCATTGAGCCGCCCAGGCACCCCTTCAGATTTTATTCAAATACGAATGACTGAAACTCAAATGACACATGATACCTTATCTTGTATTTTTTAAAAACAGTTTTTGATGCTATGCTCTCTGCTGTTTAACTACCTGGTTAGTGGACTTAGGGACTTCAGCCGTAAGGGCAGAGAAGCCCACATTGACTTTGCCAATTAGAGGGCCTTGTAGGAGGGAATGAGCTCCTGTATCCATGGAAGTACAATATCCATGGATATCCATGGATAAGTACACTACCTGGTCACGTTCCCCAAATGACATTTCAGCAGGATCTCAGCCTGTGCCTTTGGTTTTTGATTTTGGAAAGATAGGCACCTTCTCAAGCTTTTGGAGAAGTGAACTTGGACCCTACTCCGGGATGTGCTGGTTTTCTCAGGATCTGCCCAGGTGGAGCTCAGGTATGCCCGTATTGGCAATGAGTCTGTGCCAAAACACATCTCATTTGCTTAGATGCATTCCAACCCTTCTCTATGCCTAAGGCTTTTACTGTAGTGGGTAATTTAAAACACAAACAGAACCCCCCCCAAATCAGGTCAACATTTCTATATAGATTGGGGGTAGGGTTCACTACCTACTTGCTGAAGGGTGAATTTGTTGTAGAAAATCTATTCAAGCCCCTTCTGAACAGTATTTAGCATTATCTCTTGTGTTAATTTGAATATTTAAACTTGTTCCATCTCACAGACTTGAGCAGTGGCACTGATTTAAATTTTTTAGCCCCTAGGAAACCTTTAAAGAGAAGGCTTCACTTTCAAGAAGGCCTCCCTGCAATGAGAAGGATGCTTAGATGAAGTTCAGTTAGGTCTTATAAGCACATGGGTCATTGTATTGAATGAGGGGCTGGTGTACAGTGAGTTGGGTAGTGAATAAAGCAGGTTAATATCCTAAGTTGAACAGTTTCTTTTTTTTTTTTTTTTTTAAGATTTTTTAAAAATTTATTTATTTGACAGAGATCACAAGCAGGCAGAGAGGCAGGCAGAGAGAGAGGAAGGGAAGCAGGCTCCCCACCAAGCAGAGAGCCCGACGCGGGGCTCGATCCCAGGACCCTGGGATCGTCCCGAGCCGAAGGCAGCGGCTTTAACCCACTGAGCCACCCAGGCGCCCCTAAGTTGAACAGTTTCTTAAACTGCTTTTTTAACTGGCTTATTATAAAACACCTTGAGAAATTTTTTTGGTAAAGATTTCATTTATTCATTTGAGAGAGACAAACAGAAAGAGACAGAGAGAGAACAGTCAGGGGGGTGAGGGGCAGAGGGAGAAGCAGACCCCTCTCCCCCTGAACAGGGAACCTTTTGTGGGGCTCCATCCCAGGACCCTGAGATGATGACCTTAGCCAAAGGTATCTGCTTCACTGACTGAGCCACTCAGGCACCCACCTTGAGAAATTGTAATTGACTTTGAAAAGTTGCTTGTCTTAGGATGCCACTCTTGGATATTCCAATGTCTACTTTGGGTGTGTGCTTTGTAAATTTTATGGTAGCTCTTAGTGGTTTTTAAAGAAAAGGTTTTCATTGATAGGTTTTGTGTTATAATTTGAAGTTAAATAATGGCAGTTATTCTGAGTACTTCCCTCAAGTGATGTGCTCATTTCATTCATATAGGAATGTTTGATAATGAGGTGGACATTGCTTAAAGCTTGAATGATTAAAAGTTTTAAAACTTAGACTGCCTTTTAATTTATTTGGAAGTCTCTGAACAGTTACTTAATAAAAACACATATATACACATTGGTTGAGGAGCAGTGACTAGTTCCAAGGTTGATCCTTATAGATGTCTGTTTTGTTTTCTGAACAACACTTGTGACTCAGAGCTCACTTCATTAACCTCTCATTATTTCCCTCTATGCTTGACTTCTTGAACATTAGCTTTTTTTCTGCCTGCTGCTTGTACGCTTGGCCTGCATTGTATCCTTCATGGTTTAACTGAGATACGTGATGGTAACAAGAATACTCCCTTTATACAAAGTGGGTAGATTTAAAACCTTTCTTATTGGTGCTGTGTTGGCTGAAACAGTGACCCCACATATAGTTGTGAAAAGACCAAAATTCCACATGGAAAAAGGAGGTAAATAAGGATAAAGATCAGTGAAGTATTACTTAAGTTAGCAAATGTATCTGGTATAGTCTGGTATAAGAATTGACCAAGGCCAGTGCTGAGCAGTTAAGCTGTCTTTTGTGGGAGTGCATGCAAGGCCATATGGTATCTTGAAACTGGAAGAGGGCAAGAGAGGAAAAGAAAGAAAGATTAAGATTGGAAATTATTTACCTGTCAATATTTATGCCTGAAATAGTTAAGTAGCTTAAAAATCTAAAAGCAGTGGGGAACTGTAAATGCTGGGGGGCAGAACTAAATGTGAGGCAATGGGAATTGATTGAAGATGGTATCAAAAAAGAAGAGTTCTTTACAGCACTGTATTACCACAGCCAAAATGTTTTTCGGAATGGAAGTGAATATTCCCTAAACTAACAAGCCTATAGGAATTTTTATTTCTATCGTTGGCTGGGTTGTGCCAGAATAAAGGAGGCAATGACTTGTTTCTTGTAAAAGGAGCACAGAGCTGATTCTTGACCTAACTAACGAACTAACTAACTTGACCTAACTAACTTCTTAACCCAACTAACTAACCTAACTAACTAACTAACAAGCCTGTAGGAATTTTTATTTCTATCGTTGGCTGGGTTGTGCCAGAATAAAGGAGGCAATGACTTGTTTTTTGTAAAAGCTGATTCTTTTTTATTTATTTATAAATAAATAAAAAAAAAAAGCTGATTCTTATTTATTTATTTATTTATTTATTCATTCATTCATTCATTCATTCATTCATTCATTTATTTGACAGAGAGAGATCACAAGTAGGCAGAGAGGCACGCAGAGAGAGAGGAAGGGAAGCAGGCTCCCCGCTGAGCAGAGAGCCCGATGTGGGGCTCGATCCCAGGACCCTGGGAAATTTTTTAAAAAAATTTATTTATTTGTTATAGAGAGAGAGAGAGAGCGAGCACAGGCAGACAGAGTGGTAGGTAGAGGCAGAGGGAGAAGCAGGCTCCCTGCTGAGCAAGGAGCCCGATGTGGGACTCGATCCCAGGACGCTGGGATCAGGTGCCCCTATTTCTTGACCATCGTGTTGTCAGATCTGATTTTGAGAATGTCATTTCACCCTGATAGACAACAGTCCATCTCATTCTCAGCTTCTTCTACCTCACAGGTGGCTAAAGGACAGAGCTGTAGGAATGTACTATGTGTTAGGAACCCAAGTGTCCCAGAGATTCTTGGTGTTGGTAAAATGGGGAGGCAGCAGAGAATCTATGGCAGCTTAATAATCTTTTTCTCAGTGGTGACGGTGGATTATGGGCTGCACCATTTGGCCTGGGCCAGAGTTCCCCACAGCCTTCCACACCAAGAACCCTGCTGGGCTCCCTTTCCCCTACTGTGATGAGTTTTACCTGTGCAGGCTGGATTTGGGCTGTTGTCCCAATTCTGGGCAAGCTTGGAGATAACCCTCCAGCCTCAACTTTTTTTTCTTTCTTTCTTTCTTTTTTTTTTAAACTTTCAGCCTCAGTATTTTCATTTCTTACCATTCACATTATTGAAAAAATTACAGTGTCTGAGCATTTTCCTGGAGGCACCCTGGAATGACCACCAAACACTTATAGAGGTTTTGTTGTCCTGTTGGCTTATCTTCATGCCCTTATCTTCAGTCTCCTGTCACACTGTTGTTTTAGCTTCCCATCTTCGAGTTCCCAGAAGAGGAAGTTCCTACTACTTCTGTATTTCTTCTCCTTGACCTTTGACATAAGTGTAGAGTATCCAGAAACTGCTGGCATTTTTCTGTTTTCTTTCTTCTGACTTTGTGAGAAGAATTCTGTGTGTACTTGAATTTTTTTTTTTTCCTGGAAAGAGGCTCCATACACTTTCCTAGGGCTCCATAACCCCAAATGTTAAGAACCACAGATCTCAAATAAGGTTATTTCTTATTTTCTGATTAACACCATAGGGTTTTCTTGCAGTCTTACTAATTCCTTATTAGTAACATACATGCATCTGACCGTCACTATTTTGTATCCTCTTGCTGACCTTTCTGGTCTCAGGGCATTCTTCCTTAATTTTTTTTATTTTATTATTTTTAAAAATTATTATTATTTTCTTAGAGAAGGAGAGAGAGGGGTGGGGCAATGGGAGAAGGAGAGGAAGAGAGAGAATCTTAAGCAGACCACTTGCCCAGCCTGGAGTCCAATGCAGGGATTGATCTCACCACCCTGAGATCATGATCTGAGCCAAAATCAAGAGCCAGACACTTAACTGACTGAACTACCCAGGTGCCCCACTCTTCCTTAACTTTTTAAAAGCTCTATAATTTGCCACAGCCAAACTTCCTGGATTTCATCACTCTGCCTGTGACTTAGCTAGATGTATCATTCCCTTCCATTAGCTACATTCAGGGCTTTCTAATTCATATTTGCATTAAAAATATGTAAAACTCCACATACACATTTTATTATAGTAGCCCCTGACTAGACTTTTTTTTTTTTTTTTTTGGTAGAGTAGGATATTTTTTCAGTATGTAAATGTGGTTCTTCTCTACCTTTAAGAAAGTCTTCCTCTCAGTGAACAACAAGTATTGGAGAGGATGTGGAGAAAAGGGAACCCTCTTACACTGTTGGTGGGAATGCAAGTTGGTGCAGCCACTTTGGAAAACAGTGTGGAGATTCCTTAAGAAATTAAAAATAGAGCTACTTTATGACCCTGCAATTGCATTACTGGGTATTTACCCCAGAGATACAGATGTAGTGAGAAGAAGGGCCATCTGTACCCCAATGTTCATAGCAGCAATGGCCACGGTCGCCAAACTGTGGAAAGAGCCAAGATTCCCTTCAACAGATGAATGGATAAAGAAGATATGGTCCTTATATACAATGGAGTATTATGCCTCCATCAGAGAGGATGAATACCCAACTTTTGTATCAACATGGACGGGACTGGAGGAGATTATGCTGAGTGAAATAAGTCTAGCAGAGAGAGTCAAGTGTCATATGGTTTCACTTACTTGTGGAGCATAAGGAATAACATGGAGGACATTAGGAGAAGGAAAGGAAAAGTGAATTGGGGGAAATTGGAGGGGGAGACAAACCATGGGAGACTTGAGGACTCTGAGAAACAAACTGAGGGTTTTGGAGCAGAGAGGTTGGGGGGTTAGGTGAGCCTGGTGGTGGGTATTAAGGAGGGCACGTATTGGATGGAGCACTGGGTGTGGTGCATAAACAATGAATCTTGGAACACTGAAAAAATAAAATAAAATTTAAAAAATAAAAAAGAAAATCTTCCTTTATTTACTTCACCAAAATCATGTCTAATAAATACGTCAGTATCTTGTAGTTCTAACATGTGAGTTGTTGATATGGGCAGCCATGTTATGGGCAGGTACAACCATTTCCCCTCTTGAAATCAGTTTTATCTCCTGAGTAAATAAAAAAGTACCTGGTGAAAATTGTCTTTTTAAATGATTATGCTCTTTAAAATATTTCATGATTCTAAGTGTGACTCTCTTCCTAATCAGATCACCTCTACTGTGTGTCTAGGAATATACCAAGTTGCTTTTCCACATCAGTTCTTTTCTATCTGCTTTTTCTATCCCTAGCTACTTGATGTTAGGTGGTTAGGTGGTGGTTCATTAGTAGACATTACTGTGCATGTCACACAGCCAGTTGGCACCGCATTTTTGGCTCCTTCTAATGAATCTCTTTCTAGTTGGCTGGCAAATTAAATCTGTTCATTGAGACGGGTCTGTGTGTGTGTGTGTCTGTGTGTGTGTGTTTGTGTTTATTTATATATGTATTCTGGCAGAGGATGGGGCAGAAGCAAAAGTTGGGCTAGTTAAATACAATCATCTCTCCTCTATTTTCCTAATTTTTTCTTTTTTCGTCATTTTGTAGGAAGCAGTTCGTGGGCTTTATTACTCAGTTTTTATGCCTGTCCGTCAGATATTTGTTAGCTTTTGGGTCTGTATGTTTAGCATTTTATTATTGGAATAATAAGAAACAATATTTATATTTGCATATACATTCCTCATATTGTCAAGACCTGTGACTATAGTGACAATATAAGTAAGCTTGCATGACAATATCTAGGGTAAATAGTGGGTACTTCTCTATGCCAGGCAATGTTCTGGGCTCTTTTTTTTAAATTCCTCAACAACACTATAGGGTAGTTGCTATTATTATCTCTGTCTTACCAATGAGGTGATAGACATAGAGAGGTTAAGTAGGTTGTTTAAGATCACATATCTGAAAGTAACTATAATTTAGACTAGGTTAAGCTTTGGGGCACCTGGGTGGCTCAGTCAGTTAAATGTCTGACTCTTGGTTTTGGTTCACGTCATGATCTGGCAGTCGTGAGATGGAGCCCTGCATCGGGCTTTGTGCTCAGCAGGGAGTCTCTCTCTGCCCCTCCCCACTTTGCTCCCTGCATTCCCTCACTCTGTTTCTCAAATAATCCAAAAAAACACAATAGGTTAAGCTTTGGTACAGTAATAGACACCCCTCAAATTTGAGAGGCTCAACACAGCAAAGACTTATTATTCACTCATGATGCATGGCCAATGTGGGGTCCCAGGAGCTTCTCCTCATTTTAGTTACTGGGAGACCCAAGGTGACAAAGGCTCTGTCTAAAACCATACTTTTAGGAAAGAAATGGGGAGCCAAGCTCTGGTTCTTAAAGTTACCTGAACTGACACATTTTTCTTCTGCTTACATTTCATTGTCCAAACCAGGTCACTTGGCCATGACTCCACTTAAAGGAGGTAGGGAAGTGCAGTCCTGCCGTGTGCCCAGAGGGAGAAAAGAATTGGAGTGTTTGTGAACAGCCCTGACACACAGTGGTGGAACCAGGACTGGAAACCAGGTAGTCAGGCTATAGAGGCTGTTACATTATTATAGCACAGTAGCTATAACTGTAAGGCAATACATGACAGTTATCCTGAGGCATATATTGTCTGCAGTAATTTTGTCACTTAGGATGCAGAGGAAATGTCATTTAAGAAATTAAGCAAACCTCCACATAATATGCTCATTATTACATTATTTATAATTATCAATATGACATGCTAGTATATGAGAAGCAGTGTAGCATAGTACATGAGAATGTGAATTCTGAGTTAGGCTGCTTGGATTACAGTGACAGTTCTGTCAGATTAAAAAGACAGCTCTGCAATGTTGGGCAAGTTACTTAACCTTTCTGTTTCACTGCTTCATATTTATTTATTTATTAAAAGATTTTATTTATTTATTTGACAGAGAGAGACAGTGAGAGAGGGAATATAAGCAGAGGGAGGGGGAGAGGGAGAAACAGGCTCTCCCCTGAGCCAGATGTGGAGCTCAATCCCAGAACTCTCTGGGATCATGACCTGAGCCAAAGGCAGATGCTTAATAACTGAGCCACCCAGGTGCCTCTAATTGCTTCACACTTAAATGGGAAAAGTAGTAGCACCTATCATACATAGTTATTGTATTGTATCACTGAAAGGGATTTTTAAAATTTTGTGTATGTGGTGCTATTAGAATAATAAGTATAAAATACATAATAAATGTTGAATAGATGCTACCTACAGTTTTTTATTATGATTTTTGTCATGCTACAGAATAAGTGACATCTCTAAAAACTTAACTATAAACAAAATAGTTTAATGACTAGGTTCTTCTGTAAGGATATCACAGTGTTATGTAAGCCAGATTATCATAGTGCTTGGGTACCGTTTAATGTTTATATGTTTTCATTTGTATTCATTAAGAATTAGAGCAGTGTTGTACTGAGTCTTATTTGCACAGTAGGATTATAGGTGGAATCCTGTTTTAAGAATATCAACATAGGGGCACCTGGGTGGCTCAGTGGGTTAAGCCTCTGCCTTCAGCTCAGGTCATGATCTCAGGGCCCTGGGATCGAGCCCCGCATCGGGCTCTCTGCTCAGTGGGGAGCCTGCTTCCCCCGTCTCTCTGCCTGCCTCTCTGCCTGCTTGTGATCTCTCTCTCTCTCTGTCAAATAAATAAATAACATTAAAAAAAAAGAATATCAACATAAAGAACTTGTTGATTTGATTATTAAGAATACTCTTGCCCAGCAAACCTAATCCATTTGGCAATATCTGGAGACATTCGTCATATTGGACTGGGGGAGATGTCAATCTAGTGCCTCAAGACCAAAGATCCTGATAAATATCCTGCCATGCACAGGACGGCCACTCTCTCCAGCCAAGAATTGTCAGAATAGTTGGTAAATGGAATGTTCTGGTTAATTTACTATTCTGATTTTCTGGAACCAGCCCAAATGTCGAAAGTGGCAAAGTTGAAAAACCCTGACTTGAAAACAAATCAATATACCATGGATTGCTCTAAGTAGGAAGAATCTTTAGAGTGCAGGTGGAGTCCTGTTGTGGTACATACCATTGTAATGGCCTGCTGGAAAAGTATGAGGCTATTTCCAAACATTGCCAAGTAGCTCATTCTAGCAAAGTTGTGGTAAGGGATAGCAATGTTTATTAAATGAGAAGTCTAGCTTCAGAAATGTGTTAATTTATCCCCATGAAACAAGCTACTAGAATTTCTCTGTACAGATGTAAAAAGTGTTCTTCACCAAAAGCGATATTCTTTAACCACCATGGCAGTAGTTTTGAAGAGTTTTGTGTTAATTTGCTTCCTGGGAGAACTGGAAGATTGTGGTACTTGATCTGAGATCATGTTCTAGATCAGGGCATCTCCACTTTGAAGCATGGACATTTGGGATCCAGAATCCTTTTTTGTGAGGGTTGGTTTGCAGGATATTTAGCAGCATCCCTGAAATCTACCCACTAGATGCCAGTAGCACAGTCCTCCCTGTATCCTCCATCTAGGTAGTGGGGACAGTAAAAAATTTGGCATTGCCAAATAGTCCCTGGGGGGGGTGGACTTAATGAGGAACCTCTGTTCTAGAGTAAGTGGGACGAGGACACTGCCTTCTCAGAAGTGTTCAGGGCGACTAAAGGGATAGGTTTAGCAGAGTCAGGTAGGAATGGGGGAAAAAACCCCCCAAAACAAAAAACCAGCAAACCAGGAATACTTTTCAGCTTTAGGAATCTGTAGAGAATCAGAATGATAGTTGGAGAAGATTTCAGAGTACAGGATGCGGAAGCAGATGGTAACTAGGAGGGACAGAAGATGTTTTATAGTGGCTCTGAGGCAGGGGTCAAAATAGAGAAATCAAAGGGGAAGGAAGACCCTCGGACTTACCTGAAAGCTAGATTTTCAATTATGTCCCTTAATGAAATGTCGGCTTGTAAGGGCAGAGCTGCCAAGTATGAAAGAATGATGGTTCTGTGAAATAATGGGGTAGAGGGAGGTGGTTTGCTGATTAAGTTGCTCATTATCTGTAGGCTGTGAAGAAGATCAGTCTGTGAATTATGGTGATGAAATACAACTTTTGTTTCTCCAGAAGCCAAAGCACTCACCCCCACAAAAGAACCTGAAGAACCAAATTTGTTTTTCATGATTTACAATGACTGTTCTTGTTTATCAACAAGTTGATGAGGTAAAATATAATGCAGTAAGTTAATAGATTTAAAGCACTTGGAAGAGTCCCTGTTCCATGGTAACTTTTCCGTACCGTTAGTTATCATCAGCTGTTCAGATGAAGACCATGAATCATTGTATTCAATATGGTTTTAATTTTAAATTATTTTATTATAATAATGCTTCAAAGATGGGTAATTCTTCTGTGATATATAGCCTGTGTGTTACCTTCCAGAAAATCAGAATAGTAAATTAACCAGAACATTCCATTTACCAACTATTCTGAGGAAACCAGAGTTTTGTTATTATAATCTGCTGCCTTTTAAGACTTAATATGTACAACCAGGCAGTTTCCGCCTTTGATCAGAGTTATAGATTATATTTCAGAGTTCAGGACTTTAGTCCTGCCTAATTGTTTGATGGGCATGAACCTTATTTGGGGGTTTGTGCACATCACTGAAGAAGGGTAAAAAATATCTAGTGGCAGCCAATTTTCAGGACGAAAGTGCAGATTATAAAAATGTACTGAATCAACTTCATTTTGTACCGCTATGGTGTGTCTGCTATGCTGTTTCATTCAAAAAGTATCAGATTAGTCAAGTCCAGTTCATTTGCCCCAGCTAAACCAGGTTGACCACAACTCTGTGATTTGACCAAAGTGTGCCTTTTATTTTAATTTCACGGGGTTGAGGAGAGAGGTTTAGTGGAATGAAAAGACCTGGATTCAAGGAGCCTCTTACTATTATTTTATCATCATTATGTGACCTTGGGCAAGCCTTTTGATTTTCATAAAGTTGTTTCTAACATTAAATACGGGAGTAATAAAACTCACTCCACACAAAGTTTTTGTAAGAGTGTTCTAATTTGGAAGGCACTGGGAAAATCAGGAAGCCTGTTGACTCGGTCTTCCTGTTTTTGTTTTTGTTTTTGTTTTCCTAGTTTCTCCTTCTCTTGTTTTATTCTCCACATTGCTACAGTGATCTTTCCCAAATGTGGATCTGAACCCCTGTTTACCTGTTTAAATTGCTTCAGAGCCCTCTATTGAACAGAGAATACAGTCCAGAAGTGTTAGCAGAGTCTAAATGAGCCTATTGAGTTTCCTATCCGCTTACTCTCACCTCATAAGCCCTCACTGGTGCCTTCACTGATTCTCTGGGATATAGACCACTCTAAGCTGTTCTTGCATGTCTGCCTTTGTGCAAGTCATCTCTCTACCTGCAATACCTTTCCTCCCTTTCTTTGCCCGACCAGCTCCCTGGCTTGGCACTCTCTCCTCTCAGCAAGAATATGAGGCTTTTCTTCTTGCCAGTACTATGCCATAGATATATTTCCATTCTGGAATTTTTTAAGCTGTTGAAATCTTTTTGTTGACTTTTTTTCTAGACTAACAAGTTTTTAAAGACAGGACCTGATACTAATATATTTTTATATTTCTGATGTCTGAAATAGTGCTCGAACATGTAGTAGAAATTTGAATATGCTTGAAAGAATCAAGGGTATCTGGGTGGCTCCGTGGGTTAAGCATCTGCCTTCAGTACAGGTCATGATCTCAGGGTCCTGGGATTGAGCCCCGTGTGGGGCTCTCTGCTCGATGGGGAGCCTGCTTCCCCTCTCTCTCTGCCTGTCTCTCTGCCTACTTGTGATCTCTCTCTCTGTGTTAAATAAATAAATAAAATCTTTTAAAAAAAGAATTAGTAATTGAAGAGAGGTGGTTCAGGCAGAAGTATAAAACAGCACTGGTTATTCAGGACTCTGATTGGAATAGTAATGGGTAGTTAGTTGGTGGTTACATATAGTTGGCAGAGGTGTTAAGTATCTTGTCACAGCTTTGGGCAAAAACTAATGTTGGCAATTTGGATAGAAGCTTAAGAAATTTATTTTCCTTTTTATTTATGAATAACAAATTCAGGGCAACAAACATGGTCAGATAGAGTGTAGGAAAAACAACAATGATAGAGTAATAGAGTAATAAGACACATGTGTTGAATGCCATGTGCCAGTACAGTTCTCACCGTTTGGCATATTTTAACTCAGTTAATTCTCACAACAGCCCCACGAGGTAGGTATCGTTACCCTCTCCCTTATATAAATGAAGCAGGGTGGGCACCTAGAAAGTAAGAAAGCCTAGGGATAAGCTGCTACAAGGCAGAGCCAGAGCCCATCCCCAAGCCCCAGAGCGTGTGGTCTTTGTGTTGTATCTTATCATCTCACAGGGGCAGAACACTCAATAATCAAAGACATTGTTTTTTAACCTATTGAGCCTCGTGTATTGTAGATCCCATTTTTATAGAATTTTTTAAAAAGGGGAGTCAGTAATATATGAACAGTTAACAGTTTTAGAATCATAGTTGAAATTTTATTTTAGATTGAAATAATTCTAAAATTTTATTGAAAAACATGAAAACCATTTGAAGGAAATTTCCTGTCTCTTTAAGGTTAACCTCAATTTATTTTAATTAAATATTTTTATTAACTGTGAATAAAGGGGAAAAAAAAAACCTTTGAAATGCCTTTTTTGAATCTGTTGTGTATATGTAGTGGGTGGGACATCCACGGCTCTGTTTGAGGGCCAGCATTTTGAAGGAGATATATTTTGACTATTTATAAACATGGAATGGTCTGTTTAGACTTGGGTCATTTAAAGTCATGTTGAGTGAAACATGATTTCTTTTAAATGGCCCATCCATATAAATACAACTAGAGGCTGCAGTACATTCTCATATTTGTGTTGTTTCAAGTAAGTCTTGATCATAGTTGCAATTTGGCACTGATTCTACATTTGACATTTGTACATATATTTCATCAACTCTCCTGAGCTAAACTGGGGTTGGTTTTGTTCCCAGTTGTGTTGAGAATGCTGAGTGCTTAACAAGTAATATTCTGTGGAGATATTCCTTACGTCAGTATTCTCTTCTCACTTTCCTGCCTCAGCCCAGGATATTTATAGCAGTGTTAGGAAAACTTTCTGAAAGCAGGTTGAACAAAGTTAGAGGTTTCAGTGTTTTGGGACTTAAGAGTTTTAAAAAGTTAACGTAAATTGTGTGACTCTCCCTGAGGGGGCCATGGCATACATCATTTTCTAAATGTATATGACCACAGAATAGGGTTTTTGGTCAAC
Source organism: Taxidea taxus jeffersonii (assembly GCA_003697995.1). NCBI lineage: Eukaryota > Metazoa > Chordata > Mammalia > Carnivora > Mustelidae > Taxidea > Taxidea taxus. The sequence continues at coordinate 144,190 of RCUC01143586.1, read as the reverse complement.
AGAAGTATTAGAGAGCTGATTGAATATGACAAAAGAACCATTCTTAATTAAATTCAGACACTTTAACCATTCTATTTAAGTCTCTTCACTTAATTAAAAAAGGAGAATTGTAAAGATGAGTTCATTTTCCCACAACTAAAGTTGGAATTAAAATGTCATGATTTATTTTTATTGGAAAGCACTGACAGTTGAGACAGAGTTAGGTATCTTTGGTTAACTGAATGGAGACCTTGAGAATTTCTGGAAAAACTCACTATTTTGAGATAAAGTATAATTAACATAAGTGTAGCCATAGGTCAACCTGCCTATACCAGAATGAATTACAACTATGGACCTAAGGACCTTTTCTAGAATAAGCCTAAAATGAGATCATAGATATTAAACTTCGTGAACCTGAAAGAGTTATTTGTTGGGGCTATTGTGCTTTTGCTATCCTATTTTTTAATCAAAATAAGATATTTTCGAGTTTACACTCTTTAAACCATCTGTTATTTCTTTCAAGAACAGATTTTTTTTAAAAAATAAAATTTTAACACTACAAAGCTATAGATGTTTGTGGAGATGTTTAGCAGATTAGTCTAAAATTCCTAAAGTAGAACAGAGAGATCTAAAGAATTTTGTGTGTGTTGTGGATATAGTGTATGTCTGTGTGTCTGTATAAAAAGATAAAAAGGTATGTATACTAATAGATGATTACAAATTGTGGCAGGCAGGATAATGCCTTTCTCCCCCAAAGATGTCCATGTCCAAATCCTTCGAACCTGTGAATATGTCGTTACACTGCAAAGGGGAATGGAGATTGTTAATCAGCTGACTTTGAGATGAGGAGAAAATCCTTGATTATCCAGATGGGTCCAGTGTAATCTCGAGGGCCTTTAGAAGTGGGGGAGAGAAGTAGAGTTAATGCTCAGTGAGAGAGACTCAGTGCTTTGCTACTCGCTTTAGAAGATGGAAGAAGGACCTATGGGCAAAAGAATGTGGGCAACCTCTATAAGCTGGGAAAGGCAAGAACATTGATTCTTCCTGGGGCTTCTGGAAAGGAGTGGAGTCCTGCCGAGACCTTGATTTTAGCCTGAGACCCATTTTAGACATTGGACCTCCAGAACAGTAACTTAATACATTCGTGTTATTTTAGTCCATGAAGTTTGCAATAATTTGTTACAGCAAACATAGGAAACTAATGCATATATATACTGTAATCTGTTTTGGTGGCTCCCTGTGTTTGAAGACCACTTGATTTTATAGCCTGTATTTTGTAGGGCAGATTTTTAGAAGATGCACATTTAGAGTGTATGTGTATTCCACAATGATGTGCTTACTGACCAGGGAAACAGTTTGAAAAGTAGAATAGTGAAACAATTTATTGAAGATTAAAATTGGAACGTCTTATGTTACTTTTATAGGAAATAAAATCCTTAATAAAGTTCAGATCAGGCATTTGGGATTTAGAATCACTTTATGACTCTAGAATTTATGGAGGTCCCTTCATTCACTCTTGTGGCATTATTTTTTCGAAGTTTTCCTTAAGAATTTTCTGAGATGTAGGCATTTGGGGATGCAATTAGATTCTGCTCAAGTATCCAGAGATGGTACGTTTCCAGTGAGAGTTGGTATTGTGGCTGTCCCATTGCCCTTTGACATACTTCTTAAAAGTGGCTGGGTTTATCTCGGTGGCACTATTCTGCATCCTGGGGATATGGTCTCTCTGTTCTCAGGTTGTTTCCGTCCACAGGTGGAGAAAGGCACACAGAGAGAGCAATTATAGATTAATACATGGGAGCATAGTAAAATAAGTAATGCATGGATTTTAATGGAACACCCAGGGATCCCAGCTACCCCTGCCGAATGTTGTTTTGGAATATAAAATGCTAATTCAGATTTAGAAAGAAACATTATGCTGCTCTGGGCTCCATTACAAGTTGTAGAGCCTGAATTCCAACTTGACACCTGACACCTGTTAAGAAAACCACATACTTTTATAGCCATGGATGGTCTCCATGAATCATTTTGCCATGTACCTATCAGTGAAAGATGAATTTGGTGACAGATACAGTTTTTTCAGCAGAAACATTTAAAAAATATGTGAAATAGGGAGTAGTTTGTTTATCATCTGCCATGTCAGGTCCTCTTAGTACTTAATAAATTAAGAATTCTTTGAAAATAGGTTATTGATTGTGAATCTTTAATTTTTTCCTATTTTTAGTAATTGGAATTAGCTGAATTCTCTATTCTTTTTCATGTGTTTTTAACACTAGTTTGGTAAATGAGGTAGGACAACTTAGGTTTAGAACTAATGCTGTTTTAACTCATTCAGGATGTCATCCGTTCATAGTTATTATAAGACTTAAGCTTCACTGGTAATTTTGGCAAAATGCATAAAATATATTTACAAAGATACATTTTCATTATCTCCAGAAGTTCCCTATAAAATTGATGTTACATCATGGCCAGTTACTTAAAAAGCTCCTGATCTAAAGATGATTGCTTCTGGCTTGTGCTTTTTCTGTACTTTCCTGGCTGGGGAGAGAGGCAGTTAAATGAGGTTAGCATGAGCTATGATTGATTATCTCATTAATTACTTAGTTTATCTTTGTATTCTGTTCTTTCCTGCTCTTTTTTTAAATCAAGTTCCACCAGATTTTTTCTCATTGTAGCACTCTGTATATTTTGCTATGGAATGGTGATATTATGGTGACTAGGAGAAAACTTGATGTATAGACACAATAAAAAGCAGAATTTTCTTGATTTATGAATCTGAAACTGAATTGTAAATGTCAAGTGATTGAGAAAGACAAACCAAGTAGGAGTTTAAATGAATTTCAGAAACAAAATATCCTGTTTTATATATAGCGCACTAAGCATTGTCTGGAAGGTTATTCTTCATGCATTAACCAAAGATACTTAACCACCCACCGCTTTCATCCACGTCAAGTCACTAAACAGAAGAGACAAACTGTGAGTCACAACATTTGGTTGTTCTGATGTCACGATGTTAACTAGAATAATGGTATTAGTCAGAATATGGATTCCTCTAGAGTGATTATTGGAAGTGGGTTGCTACCTGTAGCTTTATTCTTTGTCTCATCAGTCACCTCAGAGTTTCATGTACTGTTGACTCCAGTCTGTTATATACAGAGGGTCTGTCAGCAACATGGCGGCCACCATGGGTCGTAGGCCTGACTGTTGTCCCTTGTTTGTCAAGGAAGAACTGTTCCTTCTCCTCTCCAAGGTTGCCTCTTTGCCTACCTCTTTTGTTATCTTGTTTCTTAGTAGATGGTGTCATCCTGCAATTTTAGTCTCCCTTTGCACTGGAATTCTTCCCTTTAAGCTCCTTAACTTAATTCTCCTAAGACATGTATACACACTTGCACTCACACAGTCTCCTCTCAACTCTGCTCAAGCTATCACCCCTCTTATGTCCTTCATTTTATAACCACACCTTGACAAATAGTGTACTCTCATGTATGTTTCCCCGACTGACTCACTTCCGTTAGCACTTTGCAGTCACTTTCTCTCTCTCCATGAAACTGCACTCTTGGCATTTCCTGACCCTTCTTAGCCACAAAACCCTTTGGCTTTTTCTCAGTCTTTATCTGCCCTTTACCCGTGCATTCGACCTTGTTGCACACAGCTGCATTCTTGAAACTGCATCTTCCTTTTCTCTCATCACCACATTCTGTACGCACAGAATGTGCATTTTCTCAGCCGACCTTTCTGGTGGTGCTGCTGTTTCAGACTTGTGACTTTAGTGGTCACCATCTTGCTGATGACTCCTAAATAGTGATCTCCAGTCCTGAGTGGTACTTGAGCTCTGGTCCCACATATTCAGCTGACTTTCCTACTTGTGAGGTTGTCCAGCACTCAAACCCAATATATGCGAAGCTGATGCTGGACATACTCTTTCTTTTGAAACCCTTTCCTCTCTCTCCATGATGCCTAGTTTTGTTCATGGTCCTGTCACCCATCCCTCTCTCACCCAGAGTGGAATCTCAGGGTCAGCCAGTCATTAACTGTCACTGCCTTTGTCTCTGTGATATCTTTTGGATTCACCAGTGCAGAGCCTGCTCCCTTTACCCCTAAGGATGCTGAAACTGGCCTTACTCTTTGATTGGTCTACCTCATTTCAGCTTTTCCTTTTACCATTTTAGTCTTACACTGCTATTGGATTACTCTGTGGAAAGCATGGAGCACTTCTTTGGCACCCTTTTGCCTACAGAATGAGACTATGTATCTTGGTCTAGCTCTCTAGGTCCTCAGTGATCTCATCTCAGTTTCCCACTCCAACCTCATCTTTAAACTTTTGCTCTTTAGTATTCTGCTTCAACTGGGTGAAGCCACATCAGGCAGATTATGATGACTCTGTCAACAAAATGCCCTCGATCTTGCTACTTTTCAGCATCTCCATTATAATGATCCCAGTCCAAGCTGTCATAATCTCTTGGATAACTGTAGTAGCCATGTACCTGGTTACTGTGGGGCTACTTTGGTCTCCTAGGCTTACTTTTTTATACAGTAGAGAAAGACATCTTTTCAAGATGAAATTCAGATCATAGCTCTTAGAAAGAGACAACATGCAATTTCTTATGTTCCCAACTCTCTAGTGGCTTCTCACTTAACATTCAAAAAAATCATATTTGTGACAACAAAGCCACACAGAATCTGGCTCAGTGGCTCTCAGTGGGAGATACTGTTCCCTTTTTGTCACCTATAGGAGTGTTTAGAAGTAAGTGATGGTTTTGTCTATCATTATAAGGATGGTGCTGTTGGCATTCGGTCCCTCAAGGACCATGATACCGAATGGAAACAAGACTGTATAATCCTGTCCCAAATGACAATAGTGCTCTTATTGAGAAATAGTCATTCTTATCTTACTTACCTTTCCAGAAGTATTTCCAACCTTTATTCTGCTTCACTTGCTCTAGTCTAGACACACAGGTCTTCTTGCTAGTCTTAGGTAATGTCAAAGTGTTCTGCCTCAGGGCCTTTGCACATGCTTTCCCACCATCTTTCCTCTGTTTGAATTGTTTATTTTCTCACTTGATTCAGGTCTTTGCTCACATACCACCTCACTGATCACCCTTACAGATGATCAATGTAAGGGTGATCATCTTACACCCTTACCCTGATTTATTTTTCTTCTTTGTACTTAACACTATCTGACTGACATTAACTTTTATATTATTTGTGGATCTGTTAGTTCATTTCCTCCACTGAAAAGTAAGGTCCATGAGAGCAGTCTTATTTACAGTGCATCCGCAACACCTGAAACAGTGCCTGTGACAGTAGTGTTCAGTAAACATTTGTGGACAAAGTGATTTTTAGATATGAATCCCTTTAGGAGATGGCATAGAATAAGTTTGGGATACAAACTGACAGAAGGAGCGGATGTTACACAGTTGCCAGCTTCATGCTGTGATGTCTTCTCTTTTCTCTATTTAGAGTGTATTGTATTTGTATCTCTGATTTGGAGGGTCTTTTTCAGTTGTCACCTCTTTCCTAGTCCCTTCTCTGCTCTTGCCAGTTCCTCAGAACTCTTTTAGAACCTTATAGCTCTTATTATGTGTGATGACTTCTGTTATTTATATTTCTGTGTCCCTTGCTTGTCCACGCTCAGTGTCGGTTCCAACCTACACTCCCTGTTGCTGAGCACAGCACCTTGCAGTGGATGTTTGTTACCCGTCAGTTGAATAGGTGTCCTTTTCAACAAGAAAGGGCCCCTCTTGACATTTTATGCCTGGATAGCCCTGGAGCAGTGCCATAAGGGAGTCTGTGTGTTGGAGGACTGACACCACTTGGGAAGAAAAGTGGAGGCGGTACTGTGTGTGCTTCATGTTTGTGAAGAGCTGCAGCTGGGCAAACCACGTGAGGCATGACATGGCACCTCTCAGAAACTCAACAGGAGTACAGGGATGCTGTTCACACAAGCTTCATAGTCTGCTCAGAGCTTTCTGTTTGAGGCAGAATTTCTTCCGCTGAACTCCTGTATTAGAGGTCTGGTAGGGAGCAGGACAGAGTATTGGGAATAAATATGTTCTATAAAAGTTAAGTGTCACAAAGTAGAGAGTTGTTAATGTGAGTTCTTTCTCACTTTTAGTTGTAAAATGCATTTTAGAAGGTGAAAGATTAACAAGGGAAGCCATAAACTGACTGAAATGTGTCCTTAGATTATGGTTCCACTTTTATTGAGGCAGAGTTTGTTATTATTTTGTTATGGCATTTGTCTAGCAATGTGGTTAATTTGGAATTAAAGTCTATTACCTTAAATCCCTGTTAGGAAGGTGTCAAAATGTATGGGACAGCCAATGATTTATAATTTATTATTTGCAACATTGCTGATTTTGCAGTGTATTATGTTTTGCCGTGGGAAGAAGGTAAGTCAACCTTGAAAAGACAAGCGAATAGATTGAATAGATATTATTATCACATAGTAGACCTCTACACTTAATAATATTACAAGGAAAAATCAGTAGTATTTTTTCAGTGGATGAGGGGAGAAGGCTTACTTTATTGTTTTTTTTTTTTTTAAGATTTATTTGAGAGTAAGAATGGGGGAGGGGCAGAGGGAGAAGGAGAGCAGCAGACTTCCCACTGAGTGTGGAGCCCGACAAGGCCCTTGTTCCCACCCTGAGATCATGACCTGTGCCAAAATCAAGAGTTGGATGCTCAGCCAACTGAGCCACCCAGGCACTCCTGAGGGCTTACTTTTAGAAGGATGAGTTACGTAGCTCCATTGCTGAATTCCATTCACCCACTAGCACTAGGGCTATGCTTTCACCTAGCAGTTCACTGTCTGAGACTGAGGATCCCTCTCAAAAGGTTATCAGAATTGTAGAATGCAGATATTATGTGAAAGAAGAATTTTAAAATTCATGGGGAATTTTAGGGAATAACAGATGAAGTTTATGTCATCTTGAATCTAACAGTTCCATTCTTTTATTATAAACTGTAAAAGATACTGCCTTGAATTGTAGATTACAAGGTATGTGACAAGGAGTAGAATGTTTATGTGTTAAAATGACATGCTACCATGGCAAAGGTTTTAGTTTAACGCATTTATCTGATTGAACCCTGTTTTCAGTGTTCATGTTTTCTCAGTTTTCCCAGAATGGAGTTGTTAGTATAGCTGATTACAGTAAATCTTAAGTTATACATTGTTTTTCTTTGATGGAGATCAAAGTAGCAATTTGGGCAGTTTTTGAGTTTTGTTTTTGTGGACACTAGTTCTTAAAATTGTTTCCAAATTTGTGTCTGCAGGATGGAGACTCAGCTGGCTGACTGTCTATCACACTTTGTAGGAAAGACCTGTTTTTTTTGTGTGTTCAGATGCTTCTCAGAGTTCTGTTGATAAACATTGTCAGAAGCAGAGAGTGTTAGGAATCTTCCATTTGAAAGAAGAATGACAAAGAGAATAAAATCATTACTTGCCTTGCCTGTGGTTTCATGCTCAGCTTCTCATCTTAATGCCATTGAGGATTACTCTTGCTCACTAGAGAGCACGGAATCATGTTGTGTCAGCAAACAAAACTGTATAAAATGCAGTGTGTGCGCCTCTCATTTCTGATTAACCACTTGAGACCTTCTGGTATTAAAGTTGTGTTCCAACTATTCTGACATATGACGTTCAAAGTACTTTTAACAGAACTAGAATTATTTGCCAAACTTCTGCCTTTAAGGCCAGTTTTACCTGTGACCCACCTTCAGGCTCATTAATTTTAACAGTGATCAGAACCTCTGCAGTGACTTTGTTCTTGAATATTGTATGTACTAACCTCATAATATGTATGGATTTGTAGATTCTTACTCCAGATTGCATTTTTATGTAATTTTAAGTTTCTCTCTGCATTACTTACCAATAAATAATAGGAGGTTGTTAGTGTATTCAAGCTTTGTGTTGCAAGATGGTGAGCTCTAGGATGTTGTGGGTCATTTGTTTGATTGAGGAGTCCAGTGTAGTGAAGGCTAATCCCACTGGAGCTGGGTTCCCAATGCCCAGGCTTTTGGAAGGTGGGCAGGACAGTGGATTGCTAAAATTGTCAAAGGCCAGAAGATGGCTGCTCTTGAAACAAAGCAGGTATTCTCCATCCCCAACACCTGCCCCACTCCTCAACCCACCCTTGCCAAAATATGCACTCTAAAAGTGCTAGAGGGGCGCCTGGGTGGCTCAGTGGGTTAAAGCTTCTGCCTTCAGCTCAAGTCATGATCCCGGGGTCCTGGGATCAAGTTCTGCATCTGGCTCTCTGCTCAGCGGGGAGCCTGCTTTCTGCTCTCTCTGCCTGCCTCTCCGCCTACTTGCGATCTCTGTCAAATAAATAAATAAAATCTAAAAAAAAAAAAGTGCTAGAGAAAGGAACTTTATCTTATGGAAGAGAGGATCAAACAGAAGTTCATTTAGTTTATTTATTTTTGACTGAGGAAAGCTAATCTAAATATTTAATCATAGAACCTGTGAAATGACATATGTTTAGAATGAAATATTTTCTTCATCTGTCTTTATGTGAAGAGTCAGCTAGCTGTGGACATCACTTGATTTTCTCTTCCAGTTATAATTATAAGAGGTTCATAGAAAAGAAAGCAAATTATGTCAGTGCTTATTTTAATTATTAAAACAGTAAAATTATGTAGTTTATAACACAAAACTATTTCCTGCATTAGTTACTTTTCTCTTAGTTATAAATAGGCCGTGTAATATAAGGCATGATGGTAGATGATTCACTTAGGCTGATTTGAAGTAATTTTAGTATTTCTTTGAAGCGTAAACCAAAAGTTTCTCCTTTCTCTTTTCTTCTTTCTTCTGTCTTTCCCCTAAGTTAGGTTACACAGGCTAACTTGAATTGATTGCATGGATGTTGATTGTTAATGACAAACTTTCTATTCAAGGATTATTTTAGTCAGCCCAGACAAAATACAAATCTGGGAATAAGAAGCATAACATATACATGAATAAAATGATTTTATGCAGGATGACAAGTAAATAATTAATTATGTTGATTGCTTGATAAAGAAAAATGGTAGAGGGGCGCAAATGAAGAAATAGTCTCACCTTTAAAGTTTGTAGACCCTTGGTTCCACCAGCAGGAACACCTGAGTAGTGTTTTTGAGTTTGGGCTCTTTTGAGTAATCAGAGCAGCTGTCTCCTGGCCCTTTGCCTGCAAATAGGCCTAAAGGAAACAGAAAACAGTAGACAAGAACAAACACAAGCTGCCGCTTATACACATCCTTCAAATATTTGGTAAGGGATTTCGGAGGAGAGTACATTAGTTTTTTAGCAGACAATCTTTAGTAACATTGAAGTAGTTTCTTTTAGGAAGAAAAACTTGAAAATAAAGCAGTGGCTCCTTTATTTGACATTGGTTAGGAAATACAGTGTTCTCAGGGATGAATATTTAATGACTGGAGTTTATTATGTGAGGTATCAGAACCCTTTTTCTATTCTTATAATTTTAATTAAATCTTTCCTTTCATACATCTAAGGGCTCCCTACATTAGCTGAACAAAGGCTACATAGTTTAGATTAACCCTTTCCTGAGGGTTTAGGGTTACCCTTACACTTATTGTTGAACTGTAACTCAACACAGTTCAGAGTCTGTTTGTCTTTCAGAGAGGTCAGGCTGTCAGTTACCACCTCTTCCATGTTGTTATGCTTCTATCCGTCAGCTCCTCCTTCTAATTTTTCCTGAGCTGAGAAATCAGATACTGAGTTAACTGTGACGTCTCTGTTACACAAGGAATGGAACTATTAAGGAGTTTGAGTAGAGAGGCTTTGTGGTAAGTTGTATTTGGATGGGGTAACCATGCTTCTGTGTTTAGTGACTATATTTTACTTATTTATTTTTTAAAGATTTATTTATTTATTGACAGACAAAGATCACAAGAAGGCAGAGAGGCAGGCAGAGAGAGAGGAGGAAGCAGGCTCCCCGCTGAGCAGAGAGCCCTATGTGGAGCTCGACCCCACGACCCTGAGATCACAACCTGAGCCAAAGGCAGAGACTTTAACCCACTGAGCCACCCAGGTGCCCCAAGTGACTATATTTTAGAGGGTAGATCTGGCAAAAGTCTGACTTCCAAATAGTATAAATTACAATGTTTTTAAAGTACCTTTAAAGAACTCCTAATTATCTGAAGCAATATTTTACTTCTAGATGACCTTTACCTAACATGTTTTATTCATAGAAGCTTCCTTCCATAAATTAACTAATTCATATAGTTTTTAGGCACCAACACTACCTACTTAGCAGACCTACAAATGCCTTCCATGTTACCTCCAGCCAGCTATAGCTAGGTGGTGAACGTGGCTCTGATTCTTAAATTAACAATAAATGACTGACTTTATCAGCATTTTGTGTCATGGGTGGTAGTGTTCCCTTATGGCGCTTGCTCTGCAGCCTTTTCTCCCTGCTAATCCTCCATACCCAGGCACCTGGGCCCAGCTCCAAGGAAATGGGTTAAAGGAGTTTCAGTTTGGGCCAGAGATTTTCATGGGGGAGGGTCAAATATATTACTTAAATATTAAGTAATAAAATATTTGCCCCCCCAATGTGTGTGTGTATGTATATATGTATATTTATGTATTTATACAGTTAAACATGGCTTTATCGAACTTGATTCTGATGCAAAGGCTGGCTCCTGCTTATTCTTGCTGTGGATAAATGCATTCACGTTTGAATTACAGTTGATCTTTAAACAGTGTGTGTTTGAACTGTGCAGGTCCATTTACATGTGAATTAAAAAAAATACAATACAGTACTGTAAATGTATTTTCTCTTATGATTTTCTTTTTTAAGGTTTTATTTAATTATTTGACAGACAGAGATCACAAGTAGGCAGAGAGGCAGGCAGAGAGAGAGAGGAAGGGAAGCAGGTTCCCTGCTGAGCAGAGAGCCTGATTTGGGGCTCGATCCTAGAACCCTGGGATCATGACCTGAGCCGAAGGCAGAGGCTTTAACTCACTGAGCCACCCAGGCACCCCTTCTCTTATGATTTTCTTAATAGCATTTTTTTCTCTAACTTACTTGATTGTAAAAATGCAGTATTTAATATGTATAACATATAAAATATATATTAGTTCACCATTTACATTATTGGTAAGGAATCTGGTCAAGAGTAGGCTATTAATAGTTAATAGTTTTCAGGGAGTCAAAAGGTATGTACAGATTTTCAACTGCATGGGCTCACTTCCTCATTTCCCATGTTGTTCAAGGATCAGTTGTAATTTCTTATTGGAAGTTCAATCTATAGACTACTCTTTGTACAGTGGTGATTTCGAAGATCATAGCAAGTTTTTTAGGGAAATTGAAGAGACCTAATATTTTTGATTAGTGATGCTAGAAAACATTTTGCCCCACATTTTTTAGAAAAGATTTTATTTATTTATTTGATAGAGAGATCACAAGTAGACAGAGAGGGAAGTAGAGAGAGAGAGGGGGAAGCAGGCTCCCTGCTAAGCAGAGGGCCCGACGCAGGGCTCGATCTCAAGACCCTGAGATCATGACCTGAGCCGAAGGCAGAGGCTTAACCCCCTGAGCCACCCAGGCACCCTTTTCCCTGCATTTTTGAAAATTTTCTTTTTACTGTAATAAAATATGTATAATGTAAAATTTACTGTTTTAAAGTATAGTTTTATAGCATTAAATACATATACACTGTTGTATACCTGTCTTTATAACTTCTTATCTTCCCCAACTGAAACTCTGTACATATGAAATAGTAACTCCCTGTTCCCATGACCCGGCTGGTGTTTTATTCCTCACCATCAAGTTGTACCTAACGTTCATCTCATTGAGACCCTGTGGCTTTATACTTTGTCTGGAACCCCTGGTTTAGGAAGCCCTCCAGGTTTGGCTTTGCCTTTCTGTCTTCTAGTACTTCTTTCCCTTTCAACTACCACTGAGCTCCAGACTAGTATCTTGGGCCTTTTTGCTGACTAACTTTGTCTGATTCTGTTAGCCATTACCTATGCTGATTTTCCGTTTCTCTGATTCACTGCTGGGTAATAAACATTCTTTTTTTTTTTTTTTAAGATTTTATTTATTTTTTTGACAGATCACAAGTATGCAGAGAGGCAGAGAAAGAGAGGGAGAGGCAGGCTCCCCGATGAGCAGAGAGCCCGATAATGGGGCTTGATCTCAGAACCCTGGGATCATGACCTGAGCCGAAGGCAGAGGCTTTAACCCACTGAGCCACCCAGGTGCCCCGATAATAAACATTCTTGATGGAGCACCTGGATGGCTCATTTGGTTAAGTGACTGGCTCTTGATTTTGGCTGAGGTCATAATCTCAGGGTCCTGGGATTGAGTCCTGCATCAGGCTCTAACCTCAGCAGGGAGTCTGGTTGAGGATTCTCGCCCTCTCACCCTCCCTGGCTCACATGTGTGTGCACTCTCTCTCCCAAACAAATGAATCTTATAAAAAATTTCCTAATGGTAATAGTTTTGTTGGATCATTTCTCTGTTGCCCAGCTATTGGCTTTGGTGTTTTGCCTGCTAGCTTCTAGCTAGACTTCCTCCCAAGTTGTTCTGTTCTTCCTACAACAACCTTTACTTGCTTTGGTCCTGTCCAGCCTGCCCAACTCATAGTGGTTAACCAAGCCTTCCTTGCCTGACCTTGTGAGAAAGAATAATTCTAAATAATTCTAATAATTCTAAAGTAGCCTTTTTTATTAAAGACCATTGGAAGTCTACAATACAGGGTACTAAATGGTATTTTACTTTATCATACCATGTAACATTGAAAAATGAAACACCAAATGAATTGTGTTTACTGAAAATGTAAATAGCAGGAAAATACTGAAGACTGTTAGCTATCATTCTAGCAATAACTTATGAGTTAGCAATTAATGGATAATACAAAAGGGATGGAAGAAGAATTCCCATTAATAAATTTGACTACATATTTAAGAAATCTGCATTAAATCAAGTTATGAAGATACTTTCCTATGTTTTGTGTTGCTATTTATTGCTGTATAACAAACTGTCACTAAATCTGATGTCTTAAAACAACAATTTATTATTTCTTATAATTCTTAGATTGCTTAGGCTTAACCATGCAGTTGTTCTGTTCTATGTGCTATCTGCTGGGGTTACCTCACTGGAGCTAGAACATCCAAGATGGCTTCACCCTCAGCTGATGCTCCTTTGGCCTTTCTTTGTCTATGTAGTCTCTCAGGCTAGTCTAGCTTCCTTTCATGGTGGCAGTATGCCAGCATGGTTTTTATTTACTTTATATTCTAATGTTTTTAAAACTTTATTCTTAACTTGACTTAATTAGTTTACTGTTAACTCCTTCAAATAAATAGTTAAATACACCTAAGTAATTAATTGTTATATAGTTTGTGTGTGTGTGTATCTAGAAAACTAGGGAATAGAATTTTTGCTTGGAATAAGTAAGCAGTTATACTGTTTTCACATGAGGATATAATTTTCAAATGAATTTCTCTCATGAGTTATTTCTAAATACTAGAGTGTAACATGGGCCTGTTTGTTTGTTTTAAAGATTTATCCATTTATTTTAGGGAGAAAGAGAGTGTGTGAGCTGGGGAGGGGCAGAGGGAGAGGAAGAGAAGCAGACTCCCCACTCAACACAGAACCCAATCTGGGACTGGATCTCACAACTTCAAGACCATAGAGCCTAAACCAAGAGTTGGACACCCAACTGACTGAGCCACCCAGGTGTCCCTAACATGAGTTTTTGATAAAAACATGAGGAGAAAGCATTTCTTGTTTCTGAACAGACATTTTTATACTTCATAGTAGTCATTGCATAGATCTTATTTACACTCACATTAGCAGCAGACTATGCAAGGACAGTTGTAGGAAATTTTATCCCCAAAATAAAATATTTCAAATATTGGAAGGAAACAATGAGAAATACTTACATATTTTTAAATTCAGGAATCATGAAGATAAATGCTAAATTAATTTTTAAATGATAAAATGTCTTATTTTTAAACATTATAATTTCAAATTGTCTTAAACCTTTTGTAGAATATGGACTTCTAAAGATTCTTTATTATTTGCCTGCCTTAGAAATAATGAGTTAGACATATAAATAATATATACCACATATACTATATTACTTGGCTACTAGAAAATAAGTAAGTATGCCACATATTGATAGATATTAAATCTGTGAATTCCATGTTTCTGAGAGAAAATGCAACTTTCATAATAGACAAATGATGTAATTAAATAGGAAATCTAAAATGCTAAATCTATTAAACAAGTTGAGTCAATAATTAATAACATTCTAAAACAGAAAGCATCAGGCTCAAGTGGGTTCACTGATAAATTCTGCCAACCATTTAGGAAAAATTATATCAATTCTCCACATTCTCTTTAAGAAGAGAAATAGAGGAGATCCTTTCTAAACTCATTGTAAGAGTTGAGGATTACCCTAATACCAAAATCAAATAAAGACATTATAAGAAAAGAAAACTATAGATTAATATCTCTCATGAACATAGATGCACACATCCTCAACAGAATATTAGCAAGCTGAATCCAACAATGTATAAAAAGAATTATATGCCATGACCAAGGTGGGATTTTTTTCCTTAGGTGTTCAAGTCTGTCTGGTTCAGCATTCAAAAATGAATTAATGTAATCCATCACATCAACAAGCATAAGGAGAAAAATAACAGGACTATTGATATAGGCAGAAAAAAAACCTTTGACAAAATCCAGTTCCCATTCATTATAAAACTCTCATTAAACTAGGAATAGAGGGAACTTCCTTAACTTGTTAAGTAACATCTACAAAAAACTTACGGCTAACATTATACTTAATGGTGAGAAACTGGAGGCTTTCCCAGTAAGATCAAGTACAAGGCAAGGATATCTCCTCTCCTGACTCCTTTTCAACATCATACTGGAAGTCCTAGCTAATGCAGTATGACAAGAAAAGGAAGTAGAATATATACAGATTAGGAAGGAAGTGATGAAAGCATCTTTGTTCACTAGATGACATGATTGTCTCTTTAGAAAATCCTAAAGAATTGACCAAGAACTCCTAGAACTAGTAAGAGGGTATATAGCAAGGTTGCAGGCTATAAACTTAATATACAAAAATTAGTTGCTTTTCTATATACCAGCAATGCACAAGTGGAATTCAAAATTTAAAACACAATACTATTTACATAAGGGCCTCCAAAAATTAAATACTTACATATAAATCTAATGAAATATGCACAGGATGTACATGGTTTTAGGGTAAAAAACAGATCATGAGTTAGTATCTACTTTGAGAAGCCTTCTCTATGAGAGTGGACTCAGGAGTGGTGGCCATCTAGATGGCGACTTGGGATGACAGCCACATAATTTTGTGCCAGTTTCATTGACATCTGACAATACCCTGATAAACATGGACATAAAACCCATCATCCACCAACACACATACATTTGTTATCTAGTCTTTGTTTGTGGAGCTTTCCTCTTTTAATTATGAAAAATACTGTACTAAGTGCACAAGACTTTCATTCAAATTGAAAGAACGCACTAAGAACAGTTTGACCTAGTTCCTCATTCACAATAGACAGTGCTGATGAGATAACCTGCTTATTCTGAATTCTCCAGTGAATGGTTGCAGAATGGTGATCTTGGATTTAGTTCCTTAGAGAGAGGGTCAAAATACCAAAACCTGTTCACTAAGGGACGATACATTACAGACTTTTTATAGGACTTTTGATTTTAGAGTATAAGTATTTTGTCTTTTGTTCTTATTTACATTGTCCTGTGAAAATAAATAATTCTGTTTTAATGAAAGTGGGGTTTTTTTGAGCACATAATTTTGAAGCAGCATCACCAAAAAACTAATTATGCAAAGTTGTATGTGCTATTATGAAAAGAGATAGTTTTTATAAACTAGGTAAATGCAATTTCATTTCAGTGGCATTTAAAAATTATTATTTTAAACACCCCATTAGGCTTAGGCCTCTTTTGGAAGTAACAAACTAAAGCATATTGTTCCATTATTTGTGAAATTAACATTTGCTTTAATTTTTGCATCATGCTATAAATAATCATAGGTTAAAACTTATCTAGAGCATGAGCTGAATAGTCATATAAAATGTTTAGTCTTGGTGTGAATTAGAAGGTAGAGTTTACAATTTTCTTTTTCTCTTAAGATTTTATTTATAGAGAGGCAGGCCAGGCCGGGGTTGGTGGGTGGTGGAAGCAGCCTCCCTGCTGAGCAGGGAGCCCAATGCAGGGCTCCATCCCAGGACTCACTGAGCCACCTAGGCACCCAGAGTTTACAATTTTCAAGTACAAATGATCCTTTGTGGTTTGGAGATGGAAATAAACAGCAAGGCAAATACGGAAAGAGGAGGAGGAGGGGAAAGCAAGAGGGAAATAATGGATACAATGACAGAAAGACTCCTACAAGATGAGGATTCGAGGGATAGGTATTAGTGAGGGAGGAAGGCAGGAAGGGACTGATCAGAATGCAGAGATCTGAGGACTAATGAAAAGGCATGAAGAAAGATAAACATTTAACGTTTGTTGAATGCCATGAATCATGCTAGCGTTTACTGCTACAGTACAGTATTATCTATCTTTTATGTCCATTTTGTAGGTAAAGAAACTTGAATATCTTATGTTACAGTGTGAGTTAATGGTAGAACCAGCATTTGAACTCATATTATTTAATTTTTCTAGAAATATTTACTGACTCTCAGTATAGGCCAAGCTTGATATTAAGAATACTGCAGTTAGGGACGCCTGGGTGGCTCAGTTGGTTGGGCAGCTGCCTTCAGCTCAGGTCATGATCCCAGCGTCCTGGGATCCTGGGATCGAGTCCCACATCAGGCTCCTTGCTCGGCAGGGAGCCTGCTTCTCCCTCTGCCTCTGCCTGCCTCTCTGTCTGCCTGTGCTCGCTCGCTCTCTCTAACAAATAAATAAATAAAATCTTAAAAAAAAAGTATACTGCCGTTACAAGGTAGATATGATCTCTGTCCTCAGTTTAAATTCCAGTGGGACAGGCGGACAAATAGGTTCAATGAAAGTGATAAATGCTGTAGGTAGGGGAATGAATACAGTAGGAGAATTCAGGGTGAGAACACCTCACACTGACTCGGCCTCAGGGAAAGCTTCCTGGATGAAGTGGATTCCTGTTTGAGAACTGACGGATGAATTGACAATGACCACTCTCCTCTCCCATAACAAACTGCCTCTTTTTATTTGTTTGCTATGCTTTTCATCTTTTTCCTTATTTCTGTTTTTTTTCCCCAATCCCTTGCTTATTTTTTCAGCCATAGAAACTCAAGTTTTAAGAAAAAATTTCATATCTTTATTTACATCTGGGGATTTATGCATGGTTGAGGCTCCCAGTCTACTCTTGGCTTTGTCCCTTGGGTTACAAATGACTTGGAATGAATGTTGGGCAACTTTTTAGAAGTGGAATCTGAATGAAGGAAGTAGATAAGCTTGATACAGCTTCAGGGTAGATGTATGATGTTTGATTCAGATCTCTGTATCATCTTCTTTTGTCCTTGGGGTACAAGGACAGGGTGAAATTGATATAACTAAGATGGCCAGTAATCATTCACTGGTCTTCTAGGTTATGTGTATTTCATTTAATAGGAATGAAAATAGTCATTTACTAAATCATTAGGAAACAAACATTTGACTTGAGAGCAATTGTTCAAGTTAAAAAAAAAACAAAACTAATGTAAAAAAGATGTGTGTGTGTGTGTGTATACCCCTTGTGTTTTTTGTTTGTTTTTAGAGACTTTGGTGTCTTACTAAAAAGAAGTATGGCTATATGGTATTAAAATTTATTTTCATCTTTTTCTTTTGCCTACCTAGTGATAACTATTTCCTTTATTTTTTATTTTTTTAAGATTTTATTTATTTATTTGACAGAGATTACAAGTACGCAAGAAAGGCAAGCAGGGAGAGAGAGGAGGAAGCAGGCTCTCCACGGAGCAGAGAGCCCGATGTGGGGCTCGATCCCAGGACCTTGGGATCATGACCCGAGCTGAAAGCAGAGGCTTTAACCCACTGAGCCACCCAGGCGCCCCAACTATTTCCTTTATTAAGAGTTTCTATAGGAATATAAGTAAAAGTGAAATATAAGTAGAGGGAAAATGAGAGCACAATGGATTTCAGTGGGTAACAAAAGGATGAATGGAATTCCTATAGGAGATAAAGTGGGTGGAAGGGCAAAGGTCATTTAAACTCTGGGCAGAAACTGCTAATACTTCAGGTCAGGCAGCAGGGATGTGGATGGAGAGTTAGTGAAGGAATGTAGTTTCCTTTTAGGAAAAACAAAACAAAACTGAAGGCCTTAAGTAAGTCTGAGCTAAATCTTTACATTTTAAAATAAAATTATTTTATTTTAGTACGTTTTGTTGTATCCGTTACATACCAGCAGACAGGAAAACTTGCAAAGCATACTAGAGGCTCTACTTACTTACCCGGTTTTGTTTGGGTTTCTGCCCAGACCCTGCTCCTCTCTGTGCAGAATCTACTCCTCCCCACTGACACCCCCGATGGTGTTGTCATTAGGCCTGTGATCAGAGTCTAGCCCTGTAAGGAGGGCTGCTCCTGTGAGTGCCCTTTGGAAAGTGGCACCTGTATAAACAACCCTACCTCCTGTTGTCCTCTGTTGCATCTTGTGGTTTTTGACCCAGTAGACAAGCAGTTAAAGAAAAGGGAGCTTTCTAAACAAGTGTCCTCCATAGAGGTAGATCTGTCAGAAGTGGAACTGGCTGAGCCACCACAGTCTTCCTGTTGGGTTTATCTTCCCAGCCGAGCTCACAGCAGCCAGAAGCTGGAGGGCTGAGCTTCAAGAGTGCAAAACACCACTGTGGAGCTGACCACATGTATGGACAGAGCTCTGAGCTTTTGAAAAGTTCTTTCTGGGGTAGTATTGATTCAGAGGCTAGAGTCTAATCCTAAAAGACTTTAGTATACTGTGGTGAGTTATTTATTTTAATTAAATTAATTAATTTTTAAAAATGATTTTTATTTATTTGACAGACAGAGATTACAAGTAGGCAGAGAGGCAGACAGGTGGGGGGGGCAGGCTCCCTGCTGAGCAGAGAGCCCGATGTGGGGCTCCATCCCAGGACTCCGAGATCATGATCTGAGCCGAAGGCAGAGGCTTAATCCACTGAGCCACCCAGGCGCCCCTGGTGAGTTATTTTTAAAATGTAAGAATTTTGTTTTAGCAGGTGGTGTAATATCCAGAAGTTAGCAGATCTCATTTCTTTTTAGATTACTGCCCCATTTACTTTGCCCCTAACTTGTTTATTCGTTTCCCATTGGTAAAATGACAACAGTACTAAGTGTAATTTTCTATCCTCTGTGGCGTGGTGAATCTCCTGCTGCACACTCTCTAAAGATTGGACTGTTACTATTCCCGGGGTACCTGAGCACTTGAGCCGGAGATTCTCAGTACAGGTTTCCTTCACTATCCAAAAGTAGAGTGTTCCTATGAAACTGTTTGTAGGCCAGAATGGTACAATGTGAAGATGCAAATACCGTTAATTTATGTGGGAAGGTTTTTGAGCATTCCCAGGTCCCAGAAGTAACCTCTCTCAGGCTTTTCTGATACCTTAGGACACATCTTGCTAACGGATGTACAGAATAAATGGAGATAAAGCACAGTTGCTCACAGACACGTTCAAAGCTGTAGAGTGTGGTGCTGAGATGCTGAGTGTAGTTCCACCTCTGGCTTCAGGAGGTGCGTGGCTGCCTTTGTAATTACTGGTTGCAAAACAAATGATGAAAGCTGTTTTTGCTTTTTGCCTTTTCTCATAAGAGCAAAAATCCTTTTGGGATTTCTTTCACGTTCCCTGGAACAGGTTCAGGTTTCCCCTGATGTCCAAAGGTAGAAAGTTCCTGTGAAACATTCATAAGTCAAAATGGCTCATTATGAAGAGGCAATTGCCATTTTGTAAAAGTGAATCTTCCTCAGATTTCTTTCGGTTAGCAAAAACAGGTGGTAATGTAGGTCCTTTGTAAAAGCAAAGTGGTATAAAGGTGAACTTTCAGAATGTAGGGGATACCTGTATAACTTGGCTTTATAAGGACTTTGTGGAGTTTGCATGTGGCATGTTCTCTTGAAGTGTTCTGATATTTTCAAGAGTGTTCTTTAGAACCAGTATTCTTAGTTCCTTGAAATTACTCATCTGATAGACTGTAGGTGCTGTGTATGCTTCTTAGGTTGCTGTGTGTGCTGCATTCCAAAATTCCATTCCTGTTTATTCCACTTAAAGACGTTAATTAAGGGACACCTGGCTGGCTCAGTTGGAGGAGCATGAGACTCTTGATCATGGGGTCAGAAGTTCCAGCCCCATGCTGGGTGTAGAGATTACTTAAATAAATTAAAAAAAAAACACATTAATTAAAAAATGTATATATTCCTCTCATGTTGGTTCATAGGGGAAGAAGCAATTATAAAAGGCTCCAAATTCTAAGCCTAGTTAAAATGTAAATGTCCCTAATGAGGGGAATGAGGCAGTTTTGCCAGAGGGGATCTGAGAACATCTTTGGACACGGTTTGCTTGTTTTCTTAAGTCAGGATATGAGTTTCTCCTGTGTGTGCCTGTGTGTGTGTGTGTGTTGTTAAGAAATATTTCAAATATCCTTGGTGTTCTCTTTCCTTTCCTTGAGTCAGATAAATTTCACTCAGTGTCAGTATGGTATTTTGGCAAATTTAAAGAAAGGGAAAGATAGAAATTTATTAGTCTAGTTAAGGAGATCATTATGTCTGGTTAAGGGCTCCTCTTAGAGTTACTGCCTATATTACTAAGTAAAAAAATATGCTGGAAGATTTTTCTGACAGGTGAGTATTTGTCAACACTTTAATGAGATCAAATGGCTTAAAAATACCCCAAGAAGGTTATGCTCAGGGCTGCACTATGCCCTTCAGTTTAGGGCATTATATTTGCCATGCCTGGAAGTTGGCCTTCCAGTATTGTTAGGTGATTTGATCTTATTTTTACAAAATCATGATTATTAACATAAAGATAATGCATGAGAAACTTTGCCATGCTTATTTTTGCCTTATCAATGGTATTACAAAAATAAAAATTAGTTTTCATCAAGAAATCTGACAAGCCAGTTCTGTTTCTCCAAAGCCCTACATGTGGTGTTAATTTTGACCTGATTCATAGGTCCTCTGATACCCTAACACACAAAAAGTATGTGTAAAATAGCTAGACTTATTGGCATTAACTTTCTTGTAGCTCTTGCCAACAAAGAAATTTGAATCTGATTTCAAAACAAATGTCAAATTCTAAAACACTGGATTTACTGGAACATAAATAGCATATTTAATGAAGCTGTTTCTCTTGACTCCCTTGTTACTCTGTCATTGTATGTGGCAATTCCATGTGGCTAGTAAATTTCCATTTTAATATATGATTCCTGTCTTTCCTTAATTCACTAATGACTGATTGAGACAGAGAGTAGAAATTCAGCCTTCTTATAAAATCTTTACATTAGCAGATCAACTTTTTAATATTATAAGTTGCCTCAAATTCCAGAAACAAGATAAACATGAACCCAAACTCTTCAAAGGGAGAAGTTGCTATCTGTGATAACTAGGCAAGATTCAGTCTTATTTGTGTCAATTAGGTATATATTAAATATCCAACTTCATACTCTTAATTGTTTTTAGCATTGTAGAATCTTAAACTTCGTATACTCTGGGAAATTTTTATGTTTGAGGGTGGTTGGAGGATAGAGAAAATGTGTGAACCTAAGAATATGCTGTTCTGATTTTGAGGATGTTAACAGGGAATAAGATAATTTAATGAAATTATGTGCAGGAAGTTTTGTTGAATTACTTTGAATAAAAGACCCTGTATGGGGCGGGGGGTGCCTGGGTGGCTCAGTGGGTTAAAGCCTCTTCCTTCAGCTCAAGTCGTGATCCCAGAGTTCTGGGATCTAGCCCAGCATGGGGGTGGGGGGAGGGTCTCTGCTCAGCAGGGGGCCTGCTTACCTTCCTCTCTCTCTGTCTGCTGCTCTGCCTACTTGTGATGTCTGTCAAATAAATAAATATAATCTTTTTTAAAAAAAAGAAGCTTGTATACCTCAAAATTGAAAGAAATTACAGTATTCAGGACCTTTAGAAAAACAGATGGAGAATAGTATTACAGTGGTAAGAAACTAATTCTCTATTTTATCATATTCGTGTGGGGTTTGGTTTGCCTTACTTCATCTTATTTAATAGTCTACCATGAAGTTTCACTTACCCTTGAGTTTCTTTTTTTCTCAGGGTTTCAATAGGGAAGAGAAGTTAGAATGAGGCAGAGAGAGAGAGATTACTGGTAACTTTTGAATCCCTTTGAGTGTGCCAAGATTATGCCAGGCACTTTCTTCACAGTAGTCTTTTGGGATAAAAACAGTTTTAATTCCTGTTTTGCAAAAAGTAGCTGTTCAAGATCACAAAGCTAGTTAGTGGTACAACTAGACTTTAAACCCTGTCAGTTTATCACCAAGCTCTGTGTTCTTTCTTCTGTAATGTGCTTCTAAACATATGAATCACAGGTTGCTGGTACCTCTCATGGAGTAAGAACAGATCAGAAGAGTTATCTCTTGACTAGAATTTGGGGAGCGGGGCGGGAGGATGCAGATTATTCAGTCATTCACTTAACAAATACTTTTATTTGCCAGATACTGTTCTAGGTGTATCCTCAACCAAACAGACAAAATAGCTTACATTTTTTAACATCATTTAGCTATAATTTCTACATCAATAGCTGTAATTTATACATCAGTTATACATTAAAATATACATCTTATTTCTGGTAAGAACTGTTGAGTAATTAAAATAACTCTAGGATATCTTTATATTGAAGGAACTACAAACTAAATGTTTTGAGTTATGAGTTAATACTCTCTGATGCACTTTATATATATAGCAACCATGTTAATATGTGGCATAATTGGAAAGTATTAAATACAACAGATGTGTTCTGTGGGGTATTTGGTTAAATCATTTTAGAAAATGCTTTGTTAAATATAATGAGATGTCTTTACTGCAGAATTTCTTAGAGTCCTTAATATGCTTATGTGCATTGTCAGTCTTGAATGTTTTTTTCTAAGAGCTGTCTAGCCCAAACAGTGTTCAGGAGAACTTACCATACTGTCTAGATATAGAATGCTATGTCTTCCTCCTTTACTCTTTTTTCCTTCCTGCTCAGAAAGCACCTAATTGTGTCTTTCAGGGTTCCTTTTATTGGAGACCACCTCAACATTTTTAATGGTAAATATATTAATCTTTAGGTGCAAAGATTAAATATCTGATGACAACAATGTATGTAAAGAACTCATTTGTCATAAACTGCTTCTCTGCTTGTCATGAAGTTGCTAGGTAAAATTATTACGTTATTTCTTTAGAAATAGGCACAGGCCTGGAATTAACTGATACTTTGGTTTTTGAAGGTAGGTATTTACTACCATTGTGTTTTCTGAGGTTCAGACAATTGTCAGTATACTTCAAGCTGAAATAATAATTATAAGCTGGATGCAAGATGAAGACTTTTATTCATTTCTAAATTACCCTTTAAAAAGAACCACATCCCTCCTTCAGATGAGTTGGTAAATTGAAATAGTACTGCCCACTCTGGACTCCCATTTTTCATCTACACAGAGACTCACTGTTTGAGGTTGTTAAATACTCTATTTGCCTAGATGTGTGGGCACAAGAGAAAATAGAGGGCTCAGCTTCAGGGTTGATCTCATACCAGGAACCAGCCTCCTGGAGAGGGAGGTAAGCATTAAACTGAAGAAGCAGGGTAAAGAAACAGTTTTTGTTAGGGACATAGTACAAACACTGTTCTTTATGGTCCAGCACTCAAGCACCATGTGGCACAAAGTAGGCACTTAGTAAATATTTGCCAAATGACCAAAGCAGTAACTTCCTCTTTAATTTTGTATCCTGAGGTTATGGTTCTGGGAAACTCAAGATCTTTTCTTTTTTAGGTTGACATTTACAAGATTTTATGCTCAAGTGTTTTATATACATTGTCTCATTTAGTTCTTAAAAACAACTGAATGAGGTACTTTCCCATGTTATAGATGTATAAACTGAAGTTTGAGAACTAATAATACTGTGCCCAAAGACCATTATTTCATAACTAGTAGAGGTAAGAATGAATCCAAGTAGGTGGAAGCTGGTTCTTATTTTTTTTTTTTAAGATTTTATTTATTTATTTGACAGAGATCACAAGTAGGCAAAGAGGCAGGCAGAGAGAGGGGGGGAAGCAGGCTCCCCACTGAGCAGAGAGCCTGATGTGGGGCTCGATCCCAGGACCCCAGGATCATGACCTGAGCCAAAGGCAGAGGCTTAACCCACTGAGCCACCCAGGCGCCCCTGGTTCTTGTATTTTAACCAGTATCCTGGGCTACTAGGTTTCTCTGCTTGCCTCTGTAATGATGATAGATGGGATTTCAGTTCTTATTCCCAGAACTTTTAATTGTCAAGTCTTTTATTTACATTGGAATGAAGAAAAATCAATGCATGATTCCAACTGGGAAAGAAGAGCTGCAGCGGAAGCCAGTAGTGTTTTCTCTGTGACATCACAGGAAATTACCATGGAAATGATTATGGTATTATAAATACAGAATTATAACCTTGAGTGAGAAATAAGCTGCCTAAGGAGATGAACACTGAGAAATAGCAAAGTTGTTGTCATGACAGTGCCTTTCAGGTTTTAGATGAACAAATTTAGCAACATGAGATCTAAATGCCTGGTCCCTCTCAGCATTCCCAAAACATCAGTGTTAAATTATTCTTTTAACTCTCCCTGGTTTTGTTACTATTCATGGAACTTGTTGAAAGTAAAATAATTCCCATGTGTACATATGTGTTTTTAGTTTAGCAAATATTGTTGGTTTTTTTTTTCCCCCTTACTCCTCCCTGCCTAGCTTCCTCTAATTCCTTCTTCAAGATATTCCCAATGGAGATAAACTGTTTCCTGCTTTTTGCATCAAGGCATTCCCTGTAGAGTATGTTAGCACTGGTATTTGTTAATTGTTAAAGCCAACTCTGGCAGTTTGATGGAGGGGGTGCAGTAAAAAACTGTGTTATTTTTCCAATAGCAAGTTTAATTTCAAATTTCATTGTTTCTATATCTGTTCAAGAAATGTAATCCTTTCAAAAGAATGCTTGTTTATTTTATTTTATTTTATTTTTTTTTTTAAGATTTTTATTTATGGGGCGCCTGGGTGGCTCAGTGGGTTAGGCCGCTGCCTTTGGCTCAGGTCATGATCTCAGGGTCCTGGGATCGAGTCCCGCATCGTGCTCTCTGCTCAGCAGGGAGCCTGCTTCCCTTCCTCTCTCTCTGTCTGCCTCTCTGCCTGCTTGTGATCTCTGTCTGTCAAATAAATAAATAAAAAATCTTTTGTTTTAAAGATTATTTATTTATTTATTTGACAGAGAGACATCACAAGCAGGCAGAGAGGCAGGCAGAGGGGTGGGGTAAGCAGTCTCCCCGCTGAGCAGAGAGCCCGATGCCGGACTGATCCTGGGACTCGATCCCAGGACCCTGAGATCATGACCTGAGCCGAAGGCAGCGGCCTAACCCACTGAGCCACCCAGGCGCCCCAAGAATGCTTGTTTAAAAAACATTGGTCCTGGGCGCCTGGGTGGCTCAGTTGGTTGGACGACTGCCTTCAGCTCAGGTCATGATCCTGGAGTCCTGGGATCGAGTCCCACATCAGGCTCCCAACTCCATGGGGAGTCTGCTTCCCCCTCTGATCTCCCCTCTCATGTTGTCTCACTCTCTCAAATAAATAAATAAAATCTTAAAAAACAAAACAAAACAAACAAACAAACAAACAAAAAAACATTGGTCCTGCCCTTTAAACTTGGTCAAAGAAAATTGGAAGTGGTGACAGTGCTATATAATATTGCTCATCATCTTAATTTCTTTATATTTCAAATCCTTTAGTGGTTTTATTTATTTAACTAATATTGTGTCTGACTAGCTGCTCAGGGCACCCTGAAAACTCTTGTTCTCTTATTGCCATCATTTTGCTTTGAAAGAACTTCATAGTTGCTCTGTCCCCTTAAGCTCTAGAAATTTGCCAATTTATTTACTTCAGTTAGTACCACAGATTATTTTGGGGTCCAAAACCTCTTTCTTTCCAGTCTATTCTAGGATTTGAAGTATTTTCCTAATCTGTGATTAGGAAGAGAGTACTGAATAGCAGTGGAGCTTTCTTTACAATGAAAGAGAATTTAAAAATGGTGAAAGGAACACAGAGTCGAATCGGTCACAGGTTACGTGTCAGTGTATCAGGTGACAGTCAAACTTGACACATATGAAAGACTGTGTAAGGTATATGTGTTTTAAAGCTTACATGTGAAGCAGTGAACCTACAACCCAATTGACGAGTTAGAACATTACCAATACCAGTGAGATTATTTGTGTGTTCATTCATTGTCCCATTCCTCTTCCAGTTTATGTTTAACAGTCACTTGTCTTGTAAAAAGAGAGTTTTGTAGTTTATCACATAAGGACAAGTAGTTTTGAAGAAGTAGTAACATACAAGCTGTAGCAGTTTGGTTTTTTCCTCCAATATTGTGCTTCTTATTCATCTATGTTGTGAGCTGTGCTTCATTCTTACTGACAGTCAAGCTTGACACATGAATTTCTTAAGAAATGTTTTCTTAAAAAATGTTTAAAAGTTTTCCCAACATATGGAGATCTTAAATTAAATTTTATATTATTGATTCTGACTTAATTGCTTTGTGATTTGGGAACATGGTTTGTATAACACTGTTCTTGGAAATCCACTGATACTTCTATTGTGGCTTAGCAAATACAAAATTTTTGAAAGTGGGTATGTGAAAATAGTGCATACTGTAATTCTTTGGTGCACTCCATGTGTTCACTACATTTAACATTTTTGGGTCTCCTATTACATGAAAGGTTTATTAATTTCTCCTGTGTTTATTTAATTTTCCTTTATACATATGGAAGGCTAGCTTAATAGTTGTGGAGGTAGAATTGTTATACCTTCCTGTTAAATTTTTATCATTATGTAGATGCTCTCTTTAATTTTTTTGTTTTGTTTTGAAGCTCATTTAAAAAATGATATTAATATATGTTAACATCATTTATGTAGGTTAATATTTGCCTGGTATATTTTTCAGTCTTTCATGTCTTTATGTTTTAGGTATGTCTCTGGTATTTCTGGATTTTATTACTGTTTTAAAATGCATTACAACAGGGGCACCTGGGTGGCTCAGTGGGTTAAAGCCGCTGCCTTCGGCTCAGGTCATGATCCCGGGGTCGTGGGATCGAGCCCCGCATCGGGCTCTCTGCTCTGCGGACAGCCTGCTTCCTCCTCTCTCTCTGCCTCTCTGCCTACTTGTGATTTCTGTCTATCAAATAAATAAATAAAATCTTTAAAAAAAAAATGCATTACAACAGGGGCGTTCGACTCTAGATTTTGGGTTCTGTCATGATTTCAGGGTCTTGGGATTGAGTCTTATGTGGGGCTCTGCACTTAGCAGGGACTCTGCTTGGGATTCTCTCTCCTCCTCTGCTCCGCCCCCACAGTCAGTCAATCAGTCAATCTTTAAAAAAAATAAAATGCATTATTTCAATCTCTAATGTTTTAACGGGCAGATTAATTTACATTTATAATGATTGAGATACATATGATGTTACCACCATCTTACCTTACACTTTCTGTTTGTCTCACTTTTTAGTCTTTCTCTTCTCTGTTTTATTGTCCTTTTTTAATTGGTTGAATTTTGTTTTCTTATTCCACTATGCTATATCTCTGGTTTGGAAGCTATAACAAGACTCCCAGCTGGGCTCTTAAACTTATATCCTCTTCTTGTTCTTTAGCATACAACTTAACTACATTTCTCATCCTCCCATTTAATATGCTATTAAATGTTACCTTGTGATTGAGGACTAGCCAATGGAATTTGAACAGAAGTGATGTGTGCCATTTTGGGGCCAAGGCTTTTTTTTTTTTTTTAAAGATTTTTATTTATTTATTTGACAGAGATCACAAGTAGACAGAGAGGCAGCAGAGAGAGAGAGAGGGAAGAAGGCTCCCTGCTGAGCAGAGAGCCCTATGCGGGACTCAATCCCAGGACCCTGAGATCATGACCTGAGCCGAAAGCAGTGGCTTAACCCACTGAGCCACCCAGGCACCCTGGGGCCAAGGCTTTTAAGAGTGCCTGAACCTGGGCACCTGGGTGGCTCAGTGGGTTGAGCCGCTGCCTTCGGCTCAGGTCATGATCTCAGGGTCCTGGGATCGAGTCCTGCATCGGGCTCTCTGCTCAGTGGGGAGCCTGCTTCCTCCTCTCTCTCTGCTGCCTCTCTGTCTACCTGTGATCTCTCTCTCTGTCAAATAAATAAATAAAATCTTTTAAAAAAAAATTAAAAAAAAAAAAAAAGAGTGCCTGAACCTCATCCATATACTTTTTCACCTCTCGTTTCTGATACAGAAGATGATGATACTCCCAAGGATTGCTGGAGTCCATAAGATGAAAAGAGCTGGGACTTTGAATCTCTGTGAGGAGGAAAACCACTTGCCAACCAAACATTAGACTGTTTTGAGAAATACTGTGTTAAGCCAGTGAGATCTGGGTGGTTTATTATGGTAGCTGGTATGTTCTTAAATAATGTAGAAGTTGTACACTGTTTTTATTCTTTTAGTGATTCCTTTGTCCACATGTAACTAGCAGAGTTTAAAGTTAAGCCTGATTTTAAACCCCTCCCCCATAACACAAGGATCTTAGGACACAACTCCAGTTGCCTCCCTCCTCCTATCATACACGTTCTTCTTCTTTTTTTTGGAAGTAAAATAAATCCATTTTGTCTATTTTTTCCTCTAAAATTAAATATTTTTTAATATCTTAATTTAATTTAATTTTTTCATGTTCCAAGATTCATTGTTTATGCACCACACCCAGTGCTCCATGCAATACATGCCCTCCTTAATACCCACCACCAGGCTCAGCCATCCCCCCCCTTCCTTCCATAACCCTCAGTTTGTTTCTCAGAATCCACAGTCTCTCATCTTTTGTCTCCCTCTCCGATTTACCCCAATTCACTTTTCCTTTCCTTCTCCTAATGTCCTCCATGTTATTTCTTATGTTCCACAAGTAAGTGAAACCATATGATAATTGACTCTCTGCTTGACTTACTTCACTCAGCATAATCTCCACCACTCCCGTCCATGTTGATACAAAAGTTGAGTATTCATCCTGATGGTTGCGTGATGTTCCATTGTATATATGGGCCATATCTTCTTTATCCATTCATCTGTTGAAGGGCATATTGGCTCTTAACACGGTTTAACAATTGTGGACATTGCTGCTATAACATGTTCTTTTTTTTTTAACCATAAACATTATTATTGTCTTGCTTTGCCTTCATTTTACCATTTTATTTCCTTGCTTCCTTTTCTTGTCACTCAGACTAAAAAAGGTCAATCATTTGATTAATTTCCATAGAGAATTCATTATTTTTCATATAAATGTATTTGCAAATACACAAATCAAAATACATGTGTTGGTGCATATATATATTATACTGAACGTGATATAAAAATAGCAAAAACAAATATATGTATTTTCTTATATATTTACTTTTGGACATTTACAAAGGTATATCATATCAAATACACATTTATATTGACCAATCCTGTAGAAAATTATAGCATGTAAAATGTCAAGAACCTGTTGACATTCTTCTCTATGTAGACTTTATGCAATGCAGAGGAGAACTTTATAATTAATATAAACAGAAGTGTTAAAAATATTCATGTACTTGTATTCTAAAAATTAGGCCTTTATTTGTGGGTTAAAGTGTTGAAAACAACAGTAACCTGACAATTTCTGATTATAGAGACCAAAAGAAAGGTGGATACGGAGGAACTTCGGTGGACCTTTCTATAATGTAATTTGCCTTTTGCTCCAGCCAAAAAACATTGCTGGAAAGGGTGGAAGATCTTATTAGATGCAATAATTTTGGACCAATTGATCTTTCTAAAACACTATTATGAAACTTTTTCATTTCTCCCGCCAAAGGAGAACATTCTGATTTTGAAGGTCACTTTGTATTTAACAGTCCACTCATGTGTATCATGTATTTATCTTATACAACAAAGAAAACAGTTGAAACAATTGAAACTTTTAATATTTCCTCTTGTTCAGTGTCCTGTAGTCAAGTGCTAACCTTTAATCATATTTTAAAGTGATATAGTAATACTTTAACCAAAAATAGCTTGGAGAAATTTTATCATTTATTAGTTGTAAAAGTACTAGGTCTGTTTAATTTCTGATTTTAATACAGAATGTCAGTAATCTTATATTGAAAGGATTATTCCCATTCCCACCATTCCAGATGTAGTTTGTTTTATAAAATGTAATAAAGCAAGCATAGCTATTCCAGGGTGGGAGCCTTTGTATAGTTAAAAATAGAAGTGATAGAATTATAGATTGATTTTATTTTACTTTTTTCCCTCTGAACAATGAAAATTGAGTTCCACACTGTCTGGAAACTAGAAGTACAAGACCAAGTCTTAATAGGATTGGCTTCTTCTGAGAATCTCTCTCCTTGGCTTATATCTGGTTGACTTTGGGCATCTTCACTTGGTCTTCCCTCTGTGTCATCTTTTACTTGAGTGTTGTTTTGTTCTACTTTGAGTGTTTCTTTCTCAGTATTTTTACAGTACAACAGTCAAGACTATTTAAAGGACTTAAAAAGTAGAGAATAACATATCTTGTTGGGTAAAACTAAGGCAATAGTAGACAAATTCATGGATTAGTATATGGTTAGACTTTGAGGAGACACAGTGAAGGAACAGCTTGTTAAAATAAAACACATGGCCAGGGTAGTGGACTAGGTAATCTAGGTTAACCCTCCTGCTGAGGAAGATTGGAAAAGCAAGTTAAAATATAAAAAAGTCTTATTGGAACAATTAAGATGTCTTTCAGTAGGTAAATGGATAAATGGTAATGGATAAAAAGTAAATGGATAAAAATAAACTCTGGTACATCCAAGCATTATTCAGTGCTAAAAACAAACAGGCTCTCAACCCATGAAAAGACACGGAGGAATCTTAAATGTATATGTATATTGCTGAAAGACTCCAGTCTTAAAAGGCTACTTGCTACATGATTACAACTATATGACATTCTAGAAAAGGCAAAACTATGGAGACAGTAAGATGTTATTGGTTGTCAGAGTGAAGGGTGGGGGAGGATGAATGGGCAGAGCATTAAGGATATTTAAGGCCATAAAAATACTCTGTATCATACTGTAATGGTGGATACATGTCAGTGTATATTTATCCAAACCTGTGAATGTACAACACCAAGAGTGAACCATAATATAAACTGTGGACTCTGGGTAATTTTGATAGGCAAATGTAGATTCTCAGTTGTAATAAATATACCACTCTGGTGGGGGATGTTCGTAATGGGGGAACCAATTCATGTGTGGGGGTAGGGGGGTTTAAGGGAAATTGCTGTACCTTCCTTTCAGTTATGTTGTGAACTTAAAACTGCTCTAATTAAGTCTTTAAATTTCAAAAAAAAAATCTGCTTGGAGGCATTGGAGAGGTTATTAGATAGTGAAGATTATGGGGCCAGATCAGGCAGAATCGAGGCCCAGCTTCTAATCATCTCATTTCCTAAAATTAGATTAAGGTGATTCCAGAGTAGTAGTCCCACAAGTATCTGGCGGAAACAATTTTAAATCCCCTCTACAAGAATATAATACCCTAGTCCTCAAGTTATTTTTACTAACAATTTTGCAAAAGCAGTGTCTGACAATAAAAAATGAACACTTGAGAAAGAAGGACAGACGTTAGCAAAACCTAGAAAAACAAGAGCATTAGAACAGTGCTTGGAAGTTTTATATATTGATGTTATTAGAATCAGATTTTAAAATGATCTTGTCTGTTATTTTCAAGAAAAGATAAGAATTCAAGAGAGCTGGAAAGTATAAATAAGAACCAAATGGAAATTCTAGAACTGGAAATTACAATAACCAAAATGAATAACTCAGTGGATAGATTTAACAACAAATTAGATATAACCAAAAAAGACAGAATTAGCTGACTAGGTTAAAGAAAATGTGCAAAATAAAACAAAGAGCAAAGGGATGAAAATAGAGAAGAGAGGTTAAGAGACATAAAGGATGTGGTGAGCAGTTTTGACACACTTGGAATCTTAGAAGATTGGAGAGAACTAAAACAGTGATATTTGAATAGAAAATGGTTCAGAACTTTCTAACTGATAAATAACCTCTATCTGCAAATTTAGGAAATCCTATGAACTTCAAGGATAAATGAAAAACTCATACCTGGACATATGGTTGTAAAACTGATAATAAAGAAAAAATGTTAAAAGCAACCAGAGAGGGACGCCTGAGTGGCTCAGTTGGTTAAGCAGCTGCCTTCGGCTCAGGTCATGATCCCAGCGTCCTGGGATCGAGTCCCGCATCGGGCACCTTGCTCAGCAGGGAGCCTGCTTCTCCCTCTGCCTCTGCCTGCCTCTCTGTCTGCCTGTGCTCTCTCTCTCTCTCTAACTAATAAATAAATAAAATCTTAAAAAAAAAAAAAAAGCAACCAGAGAAAAAAAGACATATTACTTCTTAAGGAGCTAAACTTACGCCAATAGCTGATTTCTTAGCAGAGACAGTGGGAGTCAGAAGGCAGTGAGATATGGTATCTTTATTATTATTGTTGTTGTTGTTGTTGTTGTTATTTAATTTCTATGTAAATTCTAGTTAATCAACATACAATGCAGAATTGGTTTCATCATAACAAGTGCCCCACCCATTACCTATCAGCCATCTAGCCCACCTTCCACTCACTCCCCTTTATCAATCCTCATTTTGTTCTCTGTCATTAAGAGTCTCATGTGGTTTGTTTCGTTTTCTTTTTTTCTTTCCCTTCCCTATGTTCGTCTGGTTTGTTTCTTAAATTCTACACTCTAAATTCTTAACTTAAACTTAAATTCTTCACTCTAAATATGAGTGAAATCATAGTATTTGTCTTTCTCTGACTGACATATTTCATTTAGCATAATATACTCTAGGTCCAACCATGTCATTGCAAATAACAAGATTTCAGTCTTTTTGATGGATGAATAATATGCCATTGTGTATATATATCTACATATCTATGTCTGTATCTATATCTATATCTACTACCTCTTCTTTATCCATTCACCACTTGATGGACACTTGGTCTCTTTCCATAGTTTGGCTATTGTTGATAATGCTGGTGTCAACATCTGGGTACATGTATCCTTTTGATAAAGTATTTTTGTATTCTTTCGGTAAGTACCTAGTAGTGAAATTGCTAGGTCATAGGGTAGCTCTATTTTTAACTTTTTGAGGAACCTCCATACTATTTTCCAGAGTGGCTGCACTGGTTTGCATTGGGATGGTATCTTTAAGTTGTGGAAAGAAATTAACTGCCAACTTAGAGTTCTCAGCACAACAAAACTATTCCTTGAGTATGAGGGTGAAATAAAGACATTTTCAGACAAACAAAATTTGACTTTGTTACCAAAAGATTTTAGCTCAAGAGAGTAATAGAGGGTGTTATTTAGGAAGGAGAAAAATTCTCCCAGATGGTCAGAAATTCAACTTTAAATGACGATGATTAGATTAGATTATGATTAGGGTAGAGAAATCTAATAACTTGTACTGCATAAAATAGTAATAATATCTTTTTGGGTTTAAAATATACAGAGAGTCAAAATACAACAAGTAGGTTTTTGACAAAAAACAAAATTTGTTACAGGGAAGGGGGAGATAGAACTACATTTAGATACCACTACACTCTGTAAGTGTGGCAAGGATATGGGCTAACTGACGCTTTTGGAAACTACTGGTGGAGAACATGCATTGGTCCACCCACTTTAGGAAAGTGGGATAATGTGCAGACATTTATGACACAAGTGCCCTATGATCCAGCTTAACAGAAATGCATATAAAAGATACACTAAAGGGACGCCTGGGTGGCTCAGTTGGTTAAGCAGCTGCCTTCAGCTCAGGTCATGATCCCAGCGTCCTGGGATCGAGTCCCACATCAGGCTCCTTGCTCGGCAGGGAGCCTGCTTCTCCCTCTGCCTCCGCTCTGTCTGCCTGTGCTCGCTCTCTCTCTCTCTCTAACTAATAAATAAATAAAATCTTAAAAAAAAAAAAAAGATACATTAAATAATGTTCGTAACAGAGCCATTCATAATAACTAAAACCTGGGAAGAACTCCAGTGTTCACCAAGATTAGCTGGACAAATTATATATTTGTACAGTAGAATATACATCAATGAAAAGGAATGAACTGACAATGACATGTAACCACCTGGGCAAGTTTCACAAACAATATGGAGCAAAA
The DNA here is from genome assembly GCA_003697995.1 of Taxidea taxus jeffersonii. NCBI lineage: Eukaryota > Metazoa > Chordata > Mammalia > Carnivora > Mustelidae > Taxidea > Taxidea taxus. The sequence continues at coordinate 109,856 of RCUC01143586.1, read as the reverse complement.
GAAGCTGGGCATAAAAGAATATAAGACTGCACAGTTCATTTAAATGTCATCTAAAAAAGACAAAATGGAACCATGGTGTCAAGGGATGCATACTTAGGGAAAAGGATGGTGGTTGCCTTTGGGAAAGGGAGGGGCTGGTTATTAGTAGGATCATGAGGGAGGCTTCTAGGTTCTGGCAAGTTCTGTATCTTGACTCTGGTAATGGTTATGTGAGTATTTTTCCTTTGTGATAAATCTTTGAACTGCACATCTTGTTTTGTGCATGTTTCTGTGAATATTTCACAACAAAACTGTACTCAGGCTATTTTCAAGCCATATAGAAGAAATTTTAGATGAAGAACTATTTTAACTTCCTATTACCTAGGCGTGTGTCTGTCACTGTTTGTCTCTCTTTAAAAAAATAGTTTGGAGGTCCTCTGGGTACAGTTTTTTTTAGCAGCTCTCATGCTAGCCATCAGGAGCATGCTACTCCCCTTTTACAACTCTGGCCCAAATATGAACAAAATCCTTCTTGGTGTTAGCACAGCTGAAAAAAGATTTTACCAAATAGCCAAAGATGAAAAGCAGAGAAAATATGAGTAACAACAAAGGAATATAAACCTGAAAAATAGTCTCTCTTGTTCAGATTTTGAATCTAATTTATTCCCAAAGCTCATAGACTCAGCCCTTTTCTATCCCTGGGAGAGAGTCTGTTAACTTCTAAATAGAGAACTCATACTCCATTCCAGTTCCTAGGTCAAAGGACCAGCTCTTCAGGTGACTGGCAGGGCTACTATGTGGGGACCCTCCTTCCTTACTCTATCGATGGAGTGATGCGTTTCCTGACAGGGCTTACACTGTAATAATTACTCAACCATGTTGTGAGCCAAGCATCCTTAGTAATAGGGCAGAGTCTCTATTTGTCCCAGAGGGAACAATTTTGGAATGACAGTTTTTACTTGCAGACTTAATATCTGTATATATTGAAGTAGAACATAACAGCCCTGTAGTAGCTACAGGCATTTATTTATGTTTAAAAGAAAAAATATATACCCCAAATAACTCTCTGGGGGTGGAGTCCTTGCGCTTTGTCTGTTGGAGGCTGGTACGTCTGCAGTGTTCTGCTGAAACTTAAAACTTAAACCTAAACTTAGCTGGGGGAAGAGGAGGAAGGGAAAAGGGGCTGACATTCACTGGGTGTAGCCAACTTACATAACCTTGGTGCTTTGCATGCTCTCACCACCCCTGTCAGCCCTACAGCAATCAGATGAAGAAAGTGAACATCAGGGAAGTCAAGCAGCTTGCTCAAGAGCAAACAGCTACTGAACTTGGTGGAGCAGGCCTCAGAGTTTGTTCTCTTCCTGTGCACCCCACTTTCTTTAACAGTGTAGGGAAAGACTGATTTTCTTTTTAACCTGGGGTATTGCACTAATGACCCTGGATACAGAAAATTTGTGAAAATCTGAAGAATCTTTGGAAGGCAATAGCGATAATGCATTTGCTTTCACACCCAGTTCTTTCCCTGCCCTAATGCCAAACTTTTTTGGATTTTCATGTCCAGAGCTGTGATGAGAAGTAAGAAAAAATTCATGCTAACTCACCATGCCTTCTGCTCCGTGTGACCCCACATGGCACCCATTGAGATGTATTACTAGATCTTTAAAAGAGAGTGTTTTAATGGGACTAAAATAGCACCAAAATATTAACACTAGAGGCCAATGACTTTACTGCTTTATGTCTGACTTATTTGACTAATTGCAGAGAGTCCTTTCTGAATTGATATAAATAGTTTGGGAAGGGTACTGCTATATGTTTGCTTTGTTTTGGGGGCACTTGAATGCAGCATCAATAAAAATAGAATGGTAAAAACCACAATGTGTTCATCTTAGAGGGTTAGAAAAGCTTCTACTTGAACTGGTAAGAGTCTCTTCACAGCAACTGTGTAAGCCAAAGCTGTCTTTACTAGAATGAGACTGTTATTTGTATCCCAAGAAATTTTCATTTTCTGTGTGTGTGTGTATTTTTTCTTTCTACTGTAGCTAACTCCTTGAAAATGTCAAGGTGATTACGTAATTTCATTGAAAAAGTCAGTTACAACTGGTACATTGATAAACTATTTCCTTAGTGATGTAGCCACCAAAATATTGGAGAAGAAAAGAGTATGTGTTTAACCCTTCCTGCTGAAAACTTGAAGTACATGCACAAAATTGAGATAGGGAATATGGAAGAAATTATTTTGCCAATTTTGTCCACTTCTGCACAAAACTTTTCATTTAAAATTTATTGAACTGTGGCAGGCAGGTTGAAATTATTAAATAAGCCAGAAAAACTTTAAAGATTTTGAGTATGTTGATGTTTTTAGATGTGGGCTTTCTTTCTGTCAGATTTTCAGTGAATTATAATGATTACAACTACATTTTCATTATTTTTTGTACCATAAATAAGGGGAGGGTTTTCAGAAATGATTAAAGAAAAAGAGTGTATCGTTCTTCTGTGGTCATACTGTTAGAATAACAAGTTTCTACATTGCCTTTCATTTTTGTAGTTGGGTTTTGCTCTTACCTTGCAGTGATCTAAGGGCAAAGAACTGCCCGAAGTTATGAACACTGGCGTTTACAATGAGAGTGATGAAGAAAGTGTAAAGATGGTGTTGTTAATACTAAGTAGGAATTTGCTCCAGTGTTATATATCTTTGCTGCGTTAATATTTCACTTGAAGAATGAATGGTTGTGGGAAAGTGACTTTTCTCTAAGAATGCCTTTCAGCCAGAGATATTATATTAGTTTCCTTGGGCTCCTGGAACAAGTTACCACAAACTGGGTAGCTTAAAACAACAGAAATTTATTTTCTCAAAGTTCTGTAGGTAAGAAGTCTGAATAAAGGTTTTGGCAGGACCATGCTCCCTCAGAAGGTTCTTGGGGAGAATCTTTCTTTCTGTCTTCCTAGCTTCTGGTGATTGGCAGCAATCTGTGGTGTTTTTTAGCCTGCATGTTCATCACTCCCAAGTCAGCCCCATATCACACAGCCTCCTTCCGTCTGTCTATGTCTCACTGTGTCTTCGCACGGCCTTCATAGAAGTAGCCATTGGACTTAGAGCCCACAAGAATCCAGGATGACCTCATTTTAACTAATTACATCTGCAAAGACCCTCTTTCCAAATAAGGTCATTTCTGAGGTTCCAGGTGGACATCAAATTTTGGACTGTTTAACCCAATTAGGTGGTTCCTTGAGATGGAAACTTCTCCTGGTGAAGATGCTGTGAAGATTGTTGCTGTGACAATGAAGGATTTAGACTTACATAAATTTACCTGGTAAAGCAGTTGCAGGGTTTGAGAGGATTGACTCCAATTTGGAAAGTTCTCTGGGTACAATGCTATCAAATAGTGTTGCATGAAACAGAGAAATCATTCATGAAAGGAGGAGTCAGTTGTTGCAGCAAATCTTCATTGTTGTCTTATTTTACAAAATTGCCACAGCCATCCAGCCTTCAGCAACCACCAATCTGATCAATCTGCAGCCAAAGGCAAGACCCTCTAGCAGCAGAAGGATTGAGACTTGCTGAAAATTCAGATGACGGTTAGCAATAAAGTATTTTTAAAAGATTTTATTTGTTTAGAGAGAGAAAACACAAGAAGGGGTGGGGAGGGAGGAGCAGAGGGAGAGGGAGAAGCAGACTCCCTGCTGAGCAGGAAGCCTGAGGACTCCCAGATCATGACCTGAACCAAAGGCAGATGCTTAACACATTGAGCTACCCAGGCGCCCCACAATAAAGCATTTCTTAATTAACATATTTGTTGTTTTTTAGATACAATGACATTCCTTGATTAATAGACTACAGTATATTGTAACATAACTTTTATATGCACTAAAACCAGAAAGTTCATTTGACTGGCTTTATTGCAGTACTCACTTTGTTGTGGTGAGCTGGACCCAAACCTGTAGTGCCTGTAGGTATCCTTCCTTATTTGTTCCAAAACATATTTACTTCATTTTACCTGATACCTTATTTATATCTAATATTAACTTGCTTAAAAATTTAAGCAGATGCCTGATTAGATAACCTAGTACTTTTTAAAAGAGATTTATTTATTTGAGAGAGAGAGCACAAGTGGGACAGGTAGACAGACGGGGAGAAAGAGAATCCCAAGCAGACTTGGGCTCAGTGGGGAGCCGCATGCAGAGTTTGATATCACAACCCTGAGATCATGACCTGAGCTGAAACCAAGAGTTGGATGCTCAACTGACTGTACCACCCAGCTGCCCCTGGATAATTACTGTTTTTAACAAGCTTTGACTACTGTGTTATATCTAAACATTGCTCTTGTGAAAAAGGGAAAAAACTTAAGTTGCTTATCGAGTAGGAGAGAGACTGAGAGATTTGTTGTAGTAGAACTATATGAAATCAGCTAATTTAAAGCTCTTAACCACAATCTAGAGAAATAGTTACTAGTAGCCCTAATAGTTTAAAAAATATCAAAAAGAATCCTTTTCTATCAGACAGAGATTTTGAGGTTTTATAGAGAACCTTAATTTACCCTGGAATGGAGATGGTACTGGAAACTGAACTTAAAGGACAAATTCTCTTTTTTTTCCTTAAAATTTTTTTCTTAATTCCAGATAGTTAACATATACTGATATGTTAGTTTCTGGTATACAATATAGTGATTCATCAGTTGTGTATATTACTCAGTGCTCATTGTGATAAATGTACTCTTAATCCCCTTCACCTGTTTCACCCATCACTCCATGAACCTCCCCTCCTGTAGCCATCAGTTTGTTCTCTGTAGATAAGAGTCTGGTTTTTGGTTTGTGTGTTTTTTTCTTTTTCATCTGTTTCTTAAATTCCATGTGAATCATACAGTTTTTCTGACTGATTGACTTCAATAGTATTATACCCTCTGGACCTACCCATATTGTTGCAAATGGCAAGATGGCTTCTTTTTTATGGCTGAATAATATTCCTCTGTGTGTCTGTGTTTACCACATGTTCTTTATCCATTCGTCTATCAGTGGACATTTGGGCAGCCTCTCATAATTTGCTATTGTAAATAATGCTGCAGTAAACATAGGGGTGCATAAATTTTTTTGAGTTAGTGTTTTCGTATTCTGTGGGCAAATAAAAATAACCCAGTAGCAGGATTGCTGGATCATATGGTAGTTCTGTTTTTAATTTTTTGAGGAACCTCCATACTATTTTTCACTGTGGCTACACCAGTTTGCATTTGTACCAACAGTGCATGAGGGTTCCTTTTTCTCCATATCCTCACCAACATTTGTTGTTTCTTGTGCTTTTATTTTAGCCATTGTGAGGGGTGTGAGGTGGTAGCTCATTGTGGTTTTGATTTGCATTTCCCTGATATGGGGTGATGTTGAACATCTTTTCATGTCTCTGTTGACGATCTGGATGTCTTTGGAGAAATGTGTATTCAGGTCTTCTGCCAATTTTTTTTCTTTATTTGGGTGTTGAGTTGTATAAGTTCTTTATACTTTTTGGATATTAACCCTTTATTGGCTTTGTCATTTGCAAATACCTTCTCCCATTCAGTAGGTTTTAGTCTTGTTGGTATTTTAGTTTTGTTGGTTGCTTTCTTTCCTGTGCAGAAGCTTTTTATTTTGATGTGGTCCCAATAGTTTGTTTCTGCTTTCACTTTTCTGGCCTTTGGAGATATATCTAGAAAAATACTGCTACAGCCAATGTCAAAGAAATGATTACCTGTGTTCTTTTCTAGGGTTTGAAAGTGTTCCTGTTTTCTTCTTCTTTTTAAAGATATATTTATTTATTTGAGAGAGAGAGAGCACACACACAGTGGGGGGGGGAGCGGCAAAGGGAGAGCTAGAATCCTCAAGCAGACTCCATATACTGTATGATCATGAGCTGAGCTGAAATCAAGAACCAATCACCCTCCCCCCTTTCATTCTTTTGCATGTTATATCAACACCATTTGTTGAAGAGACTGTCTTTCTTTGAAGGACAGATTCTTACTGATAGGATATTTTAATAATCAAGAAAATGTTTCTGTAGACATATTTTTATTATTAACCTTGACATTTTCTAAAGAATATTTTGGAATATGTGAAGTTAAAGGGATCCTTTGAAAACAGTAAGTGTAATTTTCATTATTTATAATGCAATCAGAAAAAAAGAAAAAGATTTGAGGGGTGCCTGGGTGGCTCAGTCAGCTAAGTGTCTGCCTTTAGGTCAGGTCATGGTCCCAGGGTCCTATGATCGAGCCCTGCTTTGGGCTCTCTGCTCTGTGGGGAGACTATTTCTCCCTCTCCCCCTGCCTCTCCCTGCTGCTCCCCCTGCTTGTGCTCTCTCTCTTCTTTCTGTCAAGTGAATAAATAAAATCTGAAAAAAAAATTGATACGAACAATCATTTTATAATCAGTCTTTGAGAAGAAATAACTCCAGTTTTATAAAGTGAGATACTAAACTGCCTAAACAAATTACTAACAATAAGTTTGGGCACCTTTCAGCCACCACTCTAAAGTTAAATACTCAGAAAATAAGACAATCTTACTCTTGTTGGAAGAGGGAATAATTTCTTTACTTGCAGTAAATTTTCTATATAACCTGCAATCCTCTAAGTCTTTTAGCTCAGTTACATTACTCTTACTTTAGTTAATAAATAGTTAAATAAAATTACTTGAACCCCCATCTCATAAATTTTGGAAAGTCCAATGTCTGCCCTAGTGTTTTGGAGGATCTTGAGGAGGTGGGAAGTGGAGAGTAACGTTGGTGGAGGTGTGTGTGCAGGAAGCTTGTGACATGCATTGTTTTGGTCCCTGTAATCTTGGAGTCCTGTTCCCATTACTCAGTATACATACTTCTTACCTGTGATTTATTGCCCTTTCTCAGACCTTGTTGCCTTAACCAGGGGGAAAAAATCCCTCTCCCTCATTCTCAATGCGCAGTTTATCCAAACCTGTTGTGTATAACGCTCTACAGAACGCGTGTGTGGATAGAGGAAGCTGAATACATAGTTTGAAATGGACAATATAGGGATGCCTGGGTGGCTCAGTGGGTTAAGCCTCTGCCTTCTGTTGAGGTCATGATCCCAGGATCCTGGGATGGAGCCCTGCATCAGGCTCTCTGCTCAGCGGGGGGGGCCTGTTTCCCCCTCCCTTTCTGCCTTCTTCTCTGCCTACTTGTGATCTCTCGCTCTCTCTGTCAAATAAGTAAATGGAATCTAAAAAAAGAAATACTTAAAAAAAAATAAAGTGGACAACTTAATACCTTCAATTTCCTGGTACTCCTAAAACCTGCAGCTTGAGGCTGTGGCTGTGACATTGGCTCATCCCCACCCTCCCCAGCCCCTGACCCATCTTTCCCCTACTCTGGGGCTTTATCCTGTCCTTCCTCTCCCCGCTCCCCCATGTCCCTCCTAGGTGAGCAGACCCTGGACAGCTGTCCAGTTCTTCTTAACTAATATGCATAATACGTCAACTCTTCTTTCTCTCTCTTCTTTCCTGTCCACATGAGCTTTGAGGCTGGGTATTAGCAGTTGGTACTCACTTAACTAAAATATTTGCTTAAAAGTATTTAACATTTCTGGGACGCCTGGGTGGCTCAGTTGGTTAAGCAGCTGCCTTCGGCTTAGGTCATGATCCCAGCGTCCTGGGATCGAGTCCCACATCGGGCTCCTTGCTCAGCAGGGAGCCTGCTTCTCCCTCTGCCTCTGCCTGTGCTCGCTCTCTCTCTAACAAATAAATAAATAACATCTTCAAAAAAAAAAATTAAAAAAAAAAGAAAAAAAAAGTATTTAACATTTCTTAATAGTAATTTTTTTCTGTGCAGCCAAAGAGATCAGCTGAGACTGCAGTTCACTCTTAAAAATTTGAGAGTTCTTTTCTTTCTCTCTATTATATTTAGAATATTTCAACAGTTTGAGAAAGAGTCAAAGGTTACCATTTCATCCTGCCACTCTTTCTCTCCTGGTAGTTGTACCTGAATACAGTTATGGGCCCCCAGCCTGCAGAGACTATCTTCCTTGTGTATCAGTTTATTCTGTTTCTAGTCTAGTGCTTGGCTTGTGGTAGGTACTTAATAAATATTTGTGGGACAAAAGAACAATCTCTGTATATATAGGGAAGGAAATCTTGAAATTCCCATTAAAACTTATCCCTTTCAATTAAAACTTCATCCTAGGAAGCAGATAACACAAATAACATGCTTGTAAGACATTTGGAATAAGGAGGCTTTTTTTCCTGGTGGTCTTGTGACATCACTAGAAACCTAAGGTGAGGAACAAAGAATTTGAGTGAGGAAAGTAAACTATCTTGGAGATAATCCTTCACATGTATCATCTTGTCCACTGCTGTCCGTTTTTCTACTGCTGAGTCCAGTTTAGTTTTAGGTAATGCTATTCAAGTATAATTTAGATTGTACACCCTAGGGCACAGACTTTGTCTTGACATATTCCACTCACAGCCAGTGTGCAAAAAACAACAAAACTCTCTTACCTCAGATGATTGAGAAGTTAGGAATCTTCTCTCCACCAGCCTTCTTTGTACAGAGACAGGCATCATCTTTTCAGTGGTTCATAGGTAATTAGTGGTTGCTGTAGATTGCATTTAAAGGTCATGAGGCTTAGCTCTTTTCAGATTATTACTACATTGTCAAACTTGAATGGCTCAAACTGGAAAGAATAGCTCTCCTCATGGGAGGCTCAGGAAGGTGAAGTAAGTTGTGATGAAGTGAGGTAGCCTGAATTCAAGCCCAGATCTGACTGACTTCACAGCCCATGTTGGTTACACGCTGCTCCATGGCTTCCCCATCTGGTTTTCTAGAATCTTCCAGCATGAAAGATCAGATGAGTTTTTTGATATGTGCCTGTCTGATGCTCCCTGGTGTTGCAGATAGAGTTAGAAACACCTTAGAGTTGAACAAAGTGTGTTGCCATAAAACGTTCAGTAGATAATTTGCCTTGAAAATATAGACAATCCTGTAGGAGATCTTCCTGCTATATCAAGTGGATTTCAGAGGTAGGGGATGGAGGTTCACAGCTTGCTGATGGGGTGCCCTTGAAGTCTGGAACTTTGTGTGAATGAATTTCTGTTAGTTACCAAGGATTGTTAATGCTCCCCTATCCTCCCAACTACTGCATCGCTGGTAACAGATTTAGGCAAAAAGAGTGACATAAGTTGTTACTGCTTTTAAAAACAAACAAACTTTCCTGTTAGCCTTGCTAATGGAGATGGTCTGTCAGCTTTATCTTTGTAGTCTCATAAACTTCATGATTTTATGGAAATAACAAGTCTCTTCCTTATATTCCTATTATCTTAGCAAAGGCTTACAACACGCAGACATGTCCTAACTCATTTGTTTCTTGACATTTTTTGTACACTTCAGCAATTATTAAAAAGTCTTGAAAAAAAACCACTAACAGCCACCTTTCTTCTTTCATGATACAAAAAGCAATTGTCTACATACAATTTCATAGTGTACTCTCTTTAAGAAAACAGAGTAAGCATCCTAATAGCTGGACAGTGTATTTTTATTCTTTACCCTTGACTGCTTTGCCTCCTCAAAGTCCTATTCAAAAACAAAATAACTTTGAGTAACTTTAAGGATCAAATTGGCTTTAATGATTCATGAATGGGGCAGCGTCCCATCTAGTAAACAGATGCTCCACCAAGGTATAGAAAAGAAGTTTTTAAAGGCAGAAAGAGGGTGGAAAAAGGAAATTATTAGCAAAGAATGCATTGTTTCAGGCAAGGTCACCCACCCACCTAAGGGGAATTGAAAAGGTCTTTTACGCAGATGACCTCACTGATGCTGACCAGGTAATCTCAGTTTGGCTGGTTAAAGGTTACATTCCTGGGAGAAGTTGAAGCTGCAATTAGGTTAGGTATTAAATCTTGGTTTGCTGACATGAGGCTTAGCACAGATGACTCCATTTTGGGCCTGTTGTCTCTTTGTAAAAAAAATTGCCCCTTTTGGTCAGATTCAGTTTAACTGAGAGATGCGATCAAAATTTAAGGCATCAACACCACTCTGGCTACCACTCTGTTAAAACTTTCGTTGATCCTTTGTGTGGTCTTCACAGGCCACGGCATTTTTTGCTTAACCTCTGTGATAGGCCATGCCTTTAGGTTCACAGTTTTTAAGTTGGTCATTTTCTTCATTCGTTTTCTGACATTCCAGTTTTAGGGAGATGATTTGCTTGATGGTTAGCAGCTGTGAACATGCACTGACAGATTTTGAGAGAATATAATGCACTGGGGAGATTACTGTGATTATTATAACCAGGGTAATTCCTAAGTGTTTGGAGTATACTTTGGATCCATGGTCCCTAAGACCCAAACCAATCAAAATCAAGTAAGTCATAGAAAGACTCCTTTGAAGGAGTTCTCCTTTTAAGCCAAGTGGCTTGCTCAGTGATCTTATGTGGCTGAGTTTCAACTTCTCCAGCAGTTTTACTCCAGGAATAGTAGGTGGTGTTGACTACAGCACCCACACCTCTTTGCTTAGCTAAAGGGTAGTTAGGGACTATTATTATCAAGAAAAACTTTGGCCAGAGAGTCTAATGATTTTCATCAGGCAGCTGTTGTTTTAGCAGTGGCTTCTGCAGTATTTTCAGGAGTTAAGCAGAGGTTTCTAATCATAGCCTCATTTATGTTTACTCCTAACCAAGGATATAGGGCTTTACCAAAGGAACTGAATCCTGAATCATAAAAAGCCTTCTAGTAGATTCTTTCTGCTTTGACAGTATAAATTCAGGGGAATTGACCAGTGACCCATAATAGTTAGGGTCACAGTTAGATAGCTTATGAGGCACTGCCCAGTTATTGCCAGCCATCTAGGTATTCATAGACCCAAGGAGAATGACAACCACCACAGACGGATATATCCTGTCAGGGCACAAATCATTCCCATTTAGGTGGTACTTTTAATGGACATATTGGAGTTTTTGATGACAAATCCAGCAGTCTGAAAGTCAAAGTTTCCCTGTTTTAGCAGTGGCCTAAGAAATATGGATGATGGTATTATCTTTCCAGGTAATGTCAGAGTAAAGGAAAGAATGAGAAGAAGAAGGGGTTTTATGTTTTTAAAGTGTGAAGTTTTGGGACACCTGGGTGGCTCAGTCTGTTAAGTGTCTGCCTTTGACTCACGCCATGATCCCAGCGTCCTGGGATTGAGCCTCATGTCGGGCTCCCTGCTTAGTGGGGAGTCGGCTTCTCCCTCTCCCTCTGCTGCTCCTCCTGCTTGTGGGCTCTCTCTCTCTCTCTCTCTGTCAAATAAATAAAATCTAAAAAAAAGTTTTGATTTGATGTCCTGGGAGGAGGCAGTCTACATCACTGTCAACTACTTCTCTTCCTAGTCTATTTGATTTGGAGGTCTCCAGCTCTTATACTTGACCAGATGATAAATGGAACCTTCTTTACATGTGAAATGTATATTCAAGGTTCAAGTCCCTGAAGTTTGGCTGCCATCTGGGTAGTAAGGAGGCTCTGGTATAGTCTCAAGGAGATTGAAGGGCAGTCTTAGTTCTTACTGATTCCAAATCAGAAGGCTGAGAGATAATTGGTGAGTTGTAACCAGGTATCTGAGGAAACTTGAATTTAGGATATAGTCTGTTTTACAGGTGTACAGTAAAACCTCAAAGACAATAGGATTAGAATCTAATATAGACAGAGATACATATATACTTTTTTTCTTTATAGTAATCCCCATTTTTTACCCTGAAGGATAATCACAGTAAAACTAATTTGTTTGCATTAGACATGGCCTGATTATTTACACAAGTGCAGCAAGAGTAATAATTGACCATGTAAGATCCTTTTATGATTGCTTTGTAAGCAAGAACCTTGTAAACAAGGTACCATGGCAATTTTATTTAAAGGGCTTTATTACTTCTGTAAAGTCAGTCTTATTTCCTTAAAACTGTCTGGTCATATCTGAGTCTACACATATCTCTGTCAAATACGATATTCTAGTCAAAGCCTTGGTGATGTAAGCGATGTTTCCAATTGGGTCTTGTTACAAGGAGAACAGATTCTTATTGCACTTATGCAGATAACTAACTATATTTCTATGGAAGCAATACTCAAAAGTTTCTGAATTCTGGAGGGATCAGGTAGGGAGAAGAAGTAAATGTTTCATCTTTGTCCACAAAGATGACTTTTACCAAATTGTGGATAGTTAAGGAAAAAGAGGAAAAGATTTCCTAAGATCTGGAAAAACAAAATATTAAGGAATCAGAAATGTTTCAAACAATAAGTCCTAAAAATGATTATCCTCCTCCTCAATTTATTTAGTACCATGGAATTAATACTTATTTCGCTTGGATCCAGTTTTTTCATTAGCTCTGGAAATTCTTATCCATTTCAGTTTTATGATCTTAAATTTATCAGAAACCATGTTCTCCTAGGCTTTCTAAGTGTCCTTGAAGATGAAACACTTTTGCAAAAGCATTAGAGTGAAACAGTAACTGTCATTAAATGACAAAAGACTTAAAAATGGGTATGATTATTAAAGGTCTCATGGAAAGTTCATTACAGTGCAGGTGATAAAGCAGTTTGGTTATTTCAGTGATAATACTGAATGGTAACATTTCAAGATATAAACTAGAATTACAAATGATAACATACCAGCACATATCAGTTTCATACAATTTCTGAAACACATGTTAATAACATATGTACACAAATATAATCCAAGAAAGTTTAGTATCACTTATTTGACAATGCTGCCCATGTAATTTAATAAACCAAATAAACATAATTTGTGTAATACCTCTCTTTTTATAAGAGGGAACAAATCTTTTGAGACATAACAGGGACCCTCTAGAAAATCCTTAAGTTAATTTGAGGTCAAAAAGATGAGTTTGATTTTTGGGAAGTTTGTGAAAAATATCAGAACATTTTAAAACACCTAGTCAAATAGTAGGTCACTGTGAAACAATACTTAGTTATCCATTTAACCATAGTCATAATTAGAGACTTTGAAAGCAAATATAGAAAGTAATTAGTTTTTAAAAACCTTAGCTTTTTTTAAAAATAGAGATGACTCAGCATTCTTTTTTTTTTTTTTAAGATTTTATTTATTTAGGGGCGCCTGGGTGGCTCAGTGGGTTAAAGCCTCTGCCTTTGGCTCAGGTCATGATCTCAGGGTCCTGGGATCGAGCCCCGCGTCCGGCCTCTCTGCTCAGCGGAGAGCCTGCTTCCCTTTCTCTCTCTGCCTGCTTCTCTGCCTACTTGTGATCTCTCTCTGTCAAATAAATAAATAAAATCTTTAAAAGAAAAAAAAAGATTTTATTTATTTATTTGACAAGAGAGAGATCACAAGTAGGCAGAGAGGCAGGCAGAGAGAGAGAGGGGGTAGGCTCCCTAAGAGCCTGATGCGGGGCTCGATTCCAGGACCCTGAGATCACTACCTGAGCCTAAGGCAGAGGCTTAAACTCACTGAGCCACCCAGGTGCCCAAGACTCAGCCTTCTTAAGTAATCAAAGACCTGATAAAGACAGAAAATTATTTTGACAAGACACAAAATCTTTGTTTTTCTGGGCAGATGACTTAAAAGGTAAAGAAAAACCTTTTACATTCTCTTATCAAGAGTAGAGAAAATCAGATTCTAATTTTGCAGTGGCTTTTGATACTAAAATTCACTTAACTTAATTAATTTTATTCTAATCTTAGCTTGACCACACATTAAAATTTCTTTTCCATGAACCTACAACTTTTTACATTTCAATTTTGTCCTGTTTTCCTCTTTACTATTTTGAATAATTACCCTCTATTGAGAGCAAGATTGCTTTCTTTTCCCTACAGCAAAAATACATTTTCATTCCTTATATCTTCTTTTACTGAAAACACACATTCTACTTCCCTTGCATTTGGAGATATTTTCCTTATTTCTAGTGTCTCTAATTACATATATTAGAATTTTAACCCTAAAAACCTTAACTGTTAGTTAAAATAAAGAAGTAAACAATTATGAACTGTCTTTTATATTCACTTTCTTTGGATTGGCAAATTTATAAATATCTTTTATAATTTCTAGAAATACATGTTTTCTAATAGTAAATTTCTCAGCATGGCAACAAAACTTTACTAATAGACCCAAATATCTTTAGTTCCCCTGTAAAAGGAAACAAAAAGTAGGTAAGCCTGTGTTTAGCAATTGATGTTTCAGTATTTCATCTTATTTGGAAATGGTATGGATATTTAATGAATTTAACTTAACTCATCATTTAACTTAATTTATCAAAACTTTAAGGTCTTAGGTTACCAAAAAAACTGGGATAAAGTATTTGAACATTTGCTAAAAACTACTTTTATTCCACTTAATATCTCCTTAATTTACTTTTTTTTTAAAAGATTTTATTTATTTATTTGACAGGCAGAGATCACAAGTAGGCAGAGAGACAGGCAGAGAGAGAGGAGGGGAAGCAGGCTCACCGCCTCACCAAGGAGCAGAGAGCCATATGTGGGGCTCGATCCCAGGACCCTGACTGAGATCATGACCTGAGCGGAAGGCAGAGGCTTTAACTCACAGAGCCACCCAGGTGCCCCTTAATTTACTTTTTCTTCACAGTTATATTTAGACTCCCCACAAAAACTTAATAAGACATTAGACAAAATCAGCCACATGCCAAGCTGTTTTTCTTGCTGACAAATGCTGTAAGAGATAGAATGAACTTATTTGATTAGTAAACCCAAGTAGACTTGTTGTATGTCTGTATTATATTTTATGCTGGTAACTCAGAAGACATGCCTATTTTAATTAAACCAAACTTAAACTAGTTTTTAATTTGTCAAAGATTAACCCAGGTCAGTGAAACTGAAAAGTAGTTAGTTGAGTTCATTTCTGTTGTGTTTTTGAGAATTTTTATGAATGCTTAATTTATGTAAGCAGTTAATTTTTTAAAAGACACTTAATAGAGGTCTTTTACAAATTAATTATGGCAGTACCATCTGGAGGTAGAGAATATTACACATCAATAACACATATATCTAAACAGATATAAATATATAGACAGATGCAAACAGAGACCTTATAGTTTGGGAATTCAGAACACTTAAGATTTCCCATTAGCCCAAGTTCCAAATGACAAGTCATTTGTTTTTCTCTTTTGTTTTTCTTTTGATAAGAATTACTTCTCTGAAGCCTGTACTTTAACATTTACATCTCAAAGGCACAGGGAAGAATGCAGGTTACAAGAATTTTAAGATAAATGGGGAAGATTTAGGTATTGGTAAAAAGGAATAGGTGGAATTTGTGTTGCTTCTAAAGTTGCATTTGTAGTTTTGCAAAGATTTGTAAGATAAAGACAGTTGCTCTTAATTCTTCAAGGGTTTGCAACTTAAATGACCTGATAGGTGATCCACCCATAAATCATTTTACAATTGCTTTAGGAGGTTTTTCTTCCTCTCTGGGTACAAAGTTTTATTTTAGCTTAGGGATAAAGGCTTAAATTTTTTTTTCTATCAGGTTCTGTAGCTGGCCAGTTTTTCACCACAGAACTAGTTTAGTTTTTAGCTGGGACAAATAATAAATATTTTTGGCAGGATTGAATAACCCGTTGGACCCAAGACATATCCCCAAAGAGGATTCGAGAGAGATTTTATTTTCATCTTTCTACTGGGTACTACAGCAGAGATCCAGGGAAGCAGAGGCTGGTAAGAATTCTCACCTTTAGCCAGTTTTCCCAGGATTCCACCTACAGGCTCTGAGTGATGTTTAAAGGGGGTGTAGCTTCAGTATCCAGAATTTGGCAAGGTTTTTCATTAATTTTTAGTTTCCCTTGGCTGGTTAAGAGAATAACAGCAGTTTCCCAGAAAATCCCTCAGAGTCTCATCAAGTCTGGGAGGGATCCATATGGGCTCCTTTGAGGGTAGATATGAGGACATTTGAGTTGATGTTGAAAAATTTGCATAGGCCCTTTGAGGACAATTTCTTTTCCAGTATCCCAGCTGATTACACCTGAAACAGCAATCCCTGGGTTATTGTTTTCATGATGGACTCCTAGGAGAATGCGACACAGGTGTTTTAGGTAGCTGGCCTTGGAACTGTGGTTCCAAAGCTAATGGTTTGGCAAGTTTTTATCTACAGTCTTGTGTCTTTAGATTTTCATTAGCTTTGTGCAGTGAATTTTTTAATGAAGCTATTTCAGAATCTTGAAGCTTTTTGGAAGTTTTAATACCAATGAAAACAGTTATCCCATTCTGTATGTTTGATGTGGGAACCTTTATTTCAGGTACACTTCTTAAGTCAATCTTGTCTATTTGGAATGTTTCCTATAATGGCCATTGTAATTCTAGGTTGAATTTAGTTAAGATTTCATCATTTTTGTAGATGTATACAGCTTCTAGGACTGCAGTTCTTAGACATAAAGTAAGTAGGTGTGCCAGAAGGTATCATGCTTAACTGGATTTTGAGGATCTCATTTTCATTACTATTACTATTACTACTACTACTACTACTACTACTACTACTACTACTACTACTACTATTTTAGCTAGGCCTTTGGGTCTTTCTGAGCCAAATTAATACCTAAAAGGGTATGTCATGGGGTTTGGAATGGTGTGACATTTTACAGTATACCTTCTTGCATGGAAATTTTCTTGAGCCTGGTGGGTGACCTAGTGTCAATCTAACTTGTTCCATAACCAACTTATCCTAAAATGGGAGTTTTTGAATTTGGTGGCAGGGACTCTATTATCTGTTAAGTGCTTGACCCATGCTCACCAACTTTATGGCTTTTCGACTTCCAAGATTCTCATTAGCAATTAGCCTTTGTCTACACAAAACAAGACAGACATGTGCATCTTAACACACCAGCAATAACTAAGAAATATTACTGCATACTGACCAAGAGAAAGCTGTGCACACCACCAGCAGTTCTCACTGGATTAAATCAGCAACTCCAGTAAGTGGGGACTGTGGACTGGAACTGGGGAAAGAGGTTACAAACAACTGGTAAACCAGTAAGTGGGGACTGTGGACTGGAACTGGGGAAAGAGGTTATAAACAACTGGTAAATTGCTGACTGAACTGTTACAGTTGGAAAGTCTGCATTGTGTGAATGGTGGTCTTGGTCCTTGGATTCTGTATGAGAAGATTTATATGGGGATCCACTCTAATAAAGACAGCCAGAAGGAAAGTAGCAAGCATAAAGCAGTTTATTAAAGTGAAAGTATACTCTCTAGGTGAGAGAGTGGCCAGGTTCCTTAAGGTGGAACCAGCTCTGGGGTTGTTTTGGGATTGGATATTTATTGTGTCTCTCTGGGCTGGGAGGAGTTCTACCATTCTATGGGGGGTGGTCTCTAATGGAAGCTGTTTCTAATCATTTGGGGACTCCTCCCACAGGTTGGGGGGGGAGAATTTTTGACCCTACAAGGCATGGCAGCCTCTCTCCATCAAGGGGGCTGTATCCACAATGCAAGTCTATTATAATGAGTCTAAGGGTTACCCTAGGGCAGAGGTGGAAGAGGCAGGTCTTGATTTGTTAGCCCCAAGGTCTTGGAAGCCACAAGGTCAGGCTGTTGTGCTCCCAGGCTTTTAATTGATAGCTTATTTATCACTCTTCTTGCCTCTAGCTCATGTCTCAGTCATTCCCCTTTAAGGACTTGGGACTCTGCCTCAGGACATTCCTTCTAGAGCTCAGGTCTAGCTTCTCCCTGACAGAACCAAGAGCAAGGACTTAGGTTCTGGATGGCACTGTCTGCCAGCTCAGACTGGTCTAGTAAGGCCTGGATTGGAAAGCTAATAAGATTGGGAGCTCAAAGCAAAGAGAGCAGAGCTCAGAACTAAGAACTCAGCAATGGCCCTCAGAAATGGCAAGAAAGTGCATTCAGAAGGGTTTGTGGGGTATCATGCCTATGTTTCTCTTTGTCTCTGAATTCTGTCAGAAGTTCACTTCAGATCCTACCATTGCCACCAGTCTATTTTTTAAACAATTGAGATGAGTAAATTAAAAAAAAATTGTTTATTATTTTTTAAAAGATTTTATTTATTTATTTGACAAAGAGAGACATAGTGAGAGAGGGAACACAAGCAGGGGGAGTAGGAGAGGGAGAAGCAGGCTCGCCACAGAACAGGGAACCCGATGTGGGGCTTGATCCCAGGACCCCAGGATCATGACCAGAGCTGAAGGCAGATGCTTGACTGACTGAGCCACCCAGGTTCCCCAAGCTGAGTAAATTTAAAGATCAAATTGGCTTTATTCAGTGGTTCATGAATCAAGCAGCATCCTACCCAGCAAATAGAGGGGAACTCTGCTGAGCCACAAAAAAGGAGAGTTTTAAGGGTATAAAGGGGACAGAAAAGGAAATTAATAGAAAGAATGAATTGTTTCAGGCAAGGTCACCCTCCTAACTAGGGGAAATATCACCCTCCTAACTAGGGGAAATAGGAGGGGTCTATTAGACAGATTACTTGATGCTAATCTGGTAATTCTATGTTGGCTGGTTAAAAGGTCCATTCCTGGAAGGTTAGATATTAAGTCTTGGCTTGCTCACATGAGGCTTAACACAAATGACTCCATTTGGGCCTGCTGTCTCTTTTTTTGCAGTAGAACCAACTATGAAGAGAGGCAAGAAGGGAATGGTGGTCATTAATAGGGTGTTGAACCAATCGTTCATGGTCAGAAAAAACATTTTCCATAACCCCTTTGTAAGTCACATTAGAGCAAGATTGGATTTAAAAATCCCAGATTACTCTATGATAGAGACTAATAAATCATCTCTTTTATTTTAAACTGTACAGATTAGTTTTTATGTTATATTAGCTTCCATACTCTCAAAGCCTCCATAATAATATTTTTCAGGAGTTTTGAATTTTCTAGGTAATGTTAAGATACTAAGAATACTTTGAAGAGAGAAAATATTTTGGCATTCTTGATTATATGTGTATTGAAACATATATACATTCTATGTGTGTTATATATACATTATATGTGTATTGAGACATATATACATTCTATATTATATCCTTGTGTACAAGCCATTGCTTAGTAAATGATCTTTTTGGTCATGTTCTTTTGGAACTGGTGGTCTTTTATACAATCATTGGTGATTTGATTATAAAAATCAGCTATTTCTAACAAATTGGTTGTAATATTCTTTTCATTTATAGAGTTGGAGTAAGATACAACTAACTTGAAAGTTATAAAATCATATATTTGAATTTTCTGGCATAATTTCTGTTTCAGATAGTCTATTCTCCCACATAAGCAACAAAAACTTCATTTATTCATCCAGCAAAAATTATGTAACTACTTACCTCATGCCAGGTACATTTTCAGGCACCGAGGATACAACAGTAAATAAAACGAATATCATCCTTTTTCTGACTTTAATAGAAGAGAAACAGTATACAGCAAAAAGAATAGATACTTAATAGATCAAATATATATATAACCATATATATATATGGATATATATGGATAGATATGATTTGGACTGTAAACATCATGAAGAAAAATGTAGCAGAGTAAGGGGATTTAGAGAGTGATAGGAACAGAAATATCAGACCATTTTTTGGTCAGACCATGTGTCTTAATTTTTAGTTTAAAAAATTTCATCAGTAGTGGCTTTTTGCAGTAGGGTTGGTGAAACCCTGAAAGGAGAGGTGAACTCACTCAGGCCCCGGAGACCACTTGCGGGAATGGCCTGCTTGGAGACAACCTCAATTTTATTAGCTCCGAAGGTTGAAGAAGTTGGAAGTCTCAACTGTTGTGGCCTCATGCTGGTCTCCATACTGTCTTCTCTGGCACCACAGTCTTAGAAAAATGAGAATGAAAAGTTAAGAGTAGCAGCTTCAAAAGGACAGAGTGGGCAGGACACTGCATTTTGAGGGTAGAAAGTTTCAGTTACACAAGATGAATAAAAGATCTGCTGTATAAGATTGTGCCTACAGATAACAATACTGTAATAGATAAAAGAGTATTGGGGGGACTTTTACACACTCAGAAATCATTAGAATGCCTCAGATTTCACCATTATTTTCATTTCTTTGATACCTAGATGATCTTATTAATCTTCAGGAGACTTCTCTTAAAAGGGTTTTCCAAAGTGACTGTTTGCTAAAAGAATTTTGGATAGGAGACATACGAAAAAGAGGGATGACATGAAGATTAGGTACCAACCAAATAAAGGAAGAAAGAACGTGATAAATTACACAGAAAGGTCATTATTTTCAATATGGCTCCCTGGATGAAACACAAGCCCCAGCCCTCTCTTTTTGCCTTTACCCTGGAACAGTGGTGGGAGGAACAGACCCATTATGGAATGCTCAGCCAGCAAGGTTTTGTGATTTCATTGCAACAGGGGAGAAAAGAAACTGCAATTCTGTTTTTCTGTGAAACAAAATGAGTAGAATAGATAATTTCTAAACTTCCTTCCAGATTTAATAATTCCTAGGACTGTGGTCTTAAATAATTGTGAGGAAATACTTGGTGTTTCAATGGAAAGATTGAGCATTTCTATACAGTATGTGTAAGAACGCTGAGAATACTGTATATGATTTTCCTGAGTACATGGGTTGGGCTACATTTCAGATTTAATTTACTTTACTAAGAAAGAATACAGCACCCTTTGTTCCCTAGTGAGAAGGGGTGATTAAAGAGAAAAGAAGGGGTCACTGGCAGGTGAAACTCTTCCTCTGGCTAGTGAGGGGAATGCTAATAGGTGCCTGAGTCATCTGAGATTTTTTAAAAGTATTTGTTTGTTTAGGTTAGAGTTTAAAAAGTTGAAGAATAAAACTGAAAGTATTGGGTTTAAGTTGTGGGGTTTTTTGGGGGGGCAATTATGTTAAAGTTTATAAAATTTAACAGTAAAAGTGTCTTGAGTTTGATTTATGTGTATACTAATATGATGTTAATTAATATTTGTTTCCTAAATCACAGTGTATATGTGGTGCCTTTACTGAACCTTACTCAAGTAGGCGACAACTAAAGGCTGAACCAATTAAATAAAAACAAAAACAAATGGGGTGGCAGGGACCAAATCCTGGATGGACTAGACTCCTCTTATTTACTGTGTTAGTCTGCATACTAAACGCTCATCTCTTTTCTTTTTCCGTTTTTTGCTTTGAAGCTTAGCACAAAATGTAGCTGGTGACGGGCAATTCACTAGACTAGTTAAAATTCCTCTGGTTGTGGCAGTGTGTTAAGCTGTAGTGTTATTGTTGTAATTGGCTAATTATGTAATATCAACAATTCAGTGAGGTGGAGGATCAGTATTTACACAAGTGGGGCTTGGAACAGGAGCCTTAAGCCTCTCTGGTTTGGGCACATTTTTCTCATCTGCAGGTTTTCATTTTAACTCTTTTTTTTTCTTTCCCACATTGCTTTATTCTTCATGGGTAATTCCTTCCCAAATCGAGCCACATTAAGCTAGAATTGGAAAGGAAAGAATCAGTTAAGTCTTGCGCCTCATTTTGGTGCATTTGCTTCTTTTGCCTTTGCTGTTATGCAGATAGTCTGGCATTGGTTGTGAATTCAGCACTAGAACTACAAGTTTTCCTTTTCATTCTGTTGGCCCCTCCCTGCAGTAGATATGGCCAAGATTTATTCAGGTTTCCTTTGCATTAAATTTAAGGTATTTTATATAGTCACACCTTCCTGTAAGAAGCTTATTGTGGAATGGAAGTCTAAGGGATTTGCATTCACACTGTAATCTACTATGATTACCAAGGCTGCTGGTATGACTTAGTGGGTGGAATATGTCTTAGGAAAAAAATACATAATTCTGACAAGATGCTTTTTGAAAAGTCCCAACCAGCTGTTTCAAGTAGAACACTGTAAAATTTATTCAAAGTCAGTTTTATTTCACTTGGAAGCAAATGTAGTTCAAAAAATGAGCTAAAGTAAACAGTAAGTTTGTGCAGTGTTGTCTTTGTATACGGCTTTCAGCAGCTTTCTTTTCTGTTGTCAAGCAGTATACACCATTCTCCTCGACTTACTCTTGTATAACCTGAAGAGTGTGGGAAGTTCGTGAAAGAGAGATGTGAGGTCTGCCCAAGGGATGAGAATGTTGACCATAGAGAGTCACTTGGTGAGTTAGTTTATCTTGGCTGTAACAAATTTCCATAAGTTTAGGAACTTAAATCAACAAAATTTTATTATCTTACAGTTTTGTACGTTCAAAGTCTCACACAGGTCTCACTGGGCTGAAATCAAGGCGAAGGCAAGGCTGTTTTGCTTTCTAGATGCTCTAGGTTAGGCTCTGTTTCCTTGCCTTTTCCACTCTCTGGAGGCTGCACAGTGACCCATGGCCTGTGGGCTCCCGGCATCTTCCTAGCCAGCAGTGATACATCTCTGCATCAGTGTTCATAGCCAGCAGTGTTCCTCCATAGTCACGCCTGCCTCTGACTCTGAACTCAGCTACGATGTTTTCTGATTTCAAAGACCTTATGATTACTTTAGCCAACTAGATAATTGAGGATAACCTGCCCATCTCAAGATTCTTAACTTCATCACATTTGCAGTTTCTTTTGCAACATTAAAGTAACATCTTCTCAGGTTTTAGGGTCTTGGCTTTGCTAATTAATAGCTATGTGACTTTTGGGTATTCAGTTTATCTTCCTGTCCTGATGTGGGGGGGTTGAACTGAATAATCTTTAAGATCCCTTCCAGTCCTGATGTCCTTTGAGTTGATGCCTCAAAATAGGGTTAGGTTCATAATTCCTAATTTTTTTTAACTCTCAAGGATGTTGTCTGTGAAAATCAAGGTCTTAGCTCCTTTATATATCAGACTTGTAAGTGAATATCTATTTGTTCGTGTGTTCACATTGTACATATATATATGTGATGTTTTCCATTCAAATATATAGGGAATTTACAGGGAACTGCATATATGAACTACATATAGGATCTTTTCTCTTTTAACCCCTTAATTCCATGAAAATCTGTTTACATATACATAAGCAACTTTAAAATATAGAGATATTTTAGGGGTACCTGTGTGGCTTAGTTGGTTAAGCGTAGACTCTTGATCTCAGGGTCGTCAGTTCACGTCCCAATTGGCTCCATGCTGGACATGGAGCCTGCATTAAAAAAAAAAATTATATATATATAAATTATTTAAAAATTATATATACATATAAAATACATACATAGAGAAAGAGGGAGAGATTTTTAAAAATTTGAGTGTTTTTTAAAATGGGGGACGCCTGGGTGGCTCAGTTGGTTAAGCAGCTGTCTTTGGCTCAGGTCATGATCCCAGCATCCTGGGATCGAGTCCCACATCGGGCTTCTTGCTTGGCGGGGAGCCTGCTTCTCCCTCTGCCTCTGCCTGCCACTCTATCTGCCTGTGCTCACTCTGACAAATAAATAAATAAAATATTTTAAAATAAATAAATAAATAAATAAAATGGTAGATGATGCCATTAACACATAATTAAAATGTGTCTCATTGTAAAATTATTAACATGAAAGATAACTTTTACTAGACTAATACTTTTAGTGATATAGACATATACAAAGGATTATGAATGTTCTTGTTTATTTAATAAACTTTCATTGCATATACAGATTATATGTTCATTAAATCATCGTGGGGATCTTTCTGTGCTTAATTTTATAACTTCTTGGTGTTTCTGTTCTTGCAAATGTTGTCCTTTGCTTAGATGAATGTCTTATTAATTAGAGGATGAAGAGTGTTTCCTTTGGCACAAGTGGGTATTTATAAAGTAAAGACCTTTAGAGTATAAGCTGAGGAAATCTTTAGAAAAAGATCTGTGTTTTCTGAAAGAATTTAAAATTGGAGGACAAAGAGATAAGCAAAACCCTACTTGTGAGTATACTTACATCTACCTTATGTTCAGGGTTGACCAAGGTAGACAGAACATCTCTTACTTGTTTTATAATAATTGAATTAAATGCGAGTGCTGTACTTAAAGATGGCTTATCGTTCTCTCAAATGTAACTACCAAATACTGCTTTGAAGAGCTATAAACATTACCATTCAGTGTTCTTTGCTGTATTTAGATACAAAAGGAAACACATGTTGTTGAAGATCAGTGCTGAGAAGAAAACGGGGCCTCTGAGCCCCCACCCAAATTGGCTGTTCTCTGGGCTGAGCATGCTGATCGCAGGTTAGCCAGCTTCTACAAGAATACTAGCTATTGACCAGGAAGGAGCTCATTATGAGGAAACTACTTCTTTACATTGAAAATTAGCTTGGCCCATTGTAACTTTCCTCTCTTCTAGTTTTAGGCTCTAGAACTGTAAAGAGTAAGTATAATATTGCTCCATATGTCAACCCTTTGAGTGTTTAAAGACTACGTCCTGATGAGGAGTATGTGCTCTGGAGTAAAACGCCGCCACCTACTAAAACTCACTGGGCCTTGGTTTTCACAGCTGTTAAATGGGAATAATGATGAAAGCCTATCCCACAGATGTATTATGTGTGTGAACATATAATGGCACATTGAGGATGCTCAGCCATTACCAACTATTACTGTCTTCACTTTATAGGTTTTTTTTCAAGTCTTCTAAGTCCCTTAGACAAGTGTCCTCAACCTAATTTCTATACCATTCACCCTTCTAAAGATCATTTTACTAGTGTTCCTCTTAAATTGGGTTACACAGAACTGAACAAGATTCTGTAGATGTTGATCAGTCAGGACATAGAAGATCTGTTCCTTTCTCTGCATTTCATTTATGCGGCTTACGTTCTAGTGACTTTTGACAGTAGTCATGTAGCCATGTTACTTGTGGCTTGTATTGAACTTGTAGATAACACAAGTCCTTGAGTCTTTTTCATTCAGTCTGTCATTAGGGCAAGTCTTGGTAGTTTCCTATATCTGTGCTGGTGGGTTTTAAACAATGAAATACAGTAGTGAATGTTCATCCTAGGAAATACTTGCTTTGTTTGGTCCATATTTCTCATTGATGAAAATCTTTCAAAAATTATATTTCTGTCATCCATCACATTAGCTGGTTAGCTCTCCCTTCTAGTTTTGTGTCATTGGCAAATTAATCGTGCCCTAAATACCTTTATTCAAATTATAATTAAAAATACTGGACATGCCAAAAGGATGGACAGTTACAGAGCTTTGGGGCACAGCACAGAGCCCTCCAACCAGCTTACTTTCTGTTGACTTATTTATTCATTATACCAGTGTCAGGTTACTTTAACAAAATACTAGGCTGTGGGGCTTAAGCAACAGACATTTATTCCTCTTAATTTTGGAGGTTTGGAAGTCCAAGGTCAATGTTCTGACATACTTGTTTCTTGGTATGGGCCTGCTTCCTGGCTTCTACATGGTCACTTTGCTTTGTGCTCACAGGCTTTTCCTTGGTGCATATATGTGAAGAGAGCAGGAGAAAGGAAACTCTGGTGTCTCCTCTTTTGAGAGCACTAATCTTACCAGGAGAGCTCTAACCTCATGACCTCATCTAAACCTAGTTGCCTCCCAAGGGCCCCTCCTCCAAATGCCATCACATTGGAGATTATGGCTTCCACATATGAATTTTGGAGAGGACATAAACTTTCTGTTCATAACAATCAACTGGCATTAGAGTGCCTGCAACTAGCTAGGGATGGACACAGGCCTGTGATCCTACTTTGAATAAAATAAGCTGTGTTTTAGAGCTTATATTCTAATGTTTTGGGGTGGGAAGGAGGAGACAGTAAAGAAGCCAACAAAGGAAAGACTAGTGTAACTTCAGAAATGTCATGACAAAGATGAGCACAGTAGAAAGAGTAGGGTGAGGACGTTATGATGGGTGCTGGTTGTGTGAGGCTATTTGGGGATAGTCAGAGAAGGCTTTTCTGAGATGCCATTGAAGTAGAGACCTGAGCAACGTGCAGAAATAAGCCTGTAAAGAATATTGTAGGTCTAAGGAAAAAACAAGAGGAAGATCCTGAGGCAGAAAAGAGCCTGTGGTGGTCATGAGCAGGAACGAGGTTAGGAGTTGGAGGTTAGCAGGAGTTGGAGGTTAGAGGGAAAGAAGTTGGTTAAAGATAGGGAGGAGCTAGATGATGCAGAGCTCTGGAGGCCATGGAAGGGAGTTTGTATTTTTTTTTTTTTTAAAGATTTTATTTATTTATTTGACAGAGAGAGAGATCAAAAGTAGGCAGCATCAGGCAGAGAGAGAGGGGAAAGCAGGCTCTCTGCCGAGCAAAGAGCCCGACGGGCTTGATCCCAGGACTGTGAGATCACGACCGGTGCTAAAGGCAGAGGCTCAATCCACTGAGCCACCCAGGTGCCCCTGGAGTTTGTATTTTATTGTAAGTAGATGAGAAAACCCTTGGGAACTTAACAGACAAGAGGGTATAGACATCAAACTCTAGGGGTTCAAGAGCGGCATTATGGAGATAGTGTTATTTTTAGTTTGGCTTAGGTTGGTTGTAGAAATAGAAGTTGTAAGAAATGTACCAGTTTAGGCTCTATTTTGAAGGTAGAGCCAGCAGAATTACTGATGAATTGGATGTAGAATATGAAAGAATGGAAACGGAAACATCAGGGTGAGGCTCAGTTGTTGGGCCAGAGCAGCTACATGAATGGTGGGGCCATTTACCAAGATAAGAAAAAGTAGGGACACCTGAGTGGCTCAGTTGGTTGAGTGGCTGCCTTCGGCTCAGGTCATGATCCCACCGTCCTGTGATCGAGTCCCGCATCGGGCTCCTTGCTGGGCAGGGAGCCTGCTTCTCCCTCTGCCTCTCTGTCTGCCTGTGCTTGCTCTCGTGCTCTCTCTCTCTGACAAATAAATAAATAAAATCTTTAGAAAAAAAAAAAAGATAGGAAAAAGTAGTAGAGGATCAGGTTTTGGTGAGTGCAGGTGGAAATCAAGAGGTCTATTTTAGACAAGTTAGCTTGGAAACATCTATTAGACATTCAACAGGAGATGTGGAGTAGGCACTTGGGACTCAGGGGAGAAGTTGTAGCCGACATCAGGTCTGGGAGACATTAGTGTGTAGATAACAGGTCTTAGCCCTTTATATGAGAACCATGGAGGTGCTTTTTTTTTTTTTTTTTTTTTAAAGATTCTATCTATTCTTTGACAGACAGAGATCACAAATAGGCAGAGAGGCAGGCAGAGAGAGGGGGAAGCAGGCTCCTCGCTGAACAGAGAGCCCGATGTGGGGCTCGATCCCAGGACCCTGGGATCATGACCTGAGCCGAAGGCAGAGGCTTTAACCCACTGAGCCACCCAGGCGCCCCCATGGAGGTGCTTTTTAAAAAACCTGTATTTCTGACCCACCCCGGGAAATTTTTGTTTTATTGGTTTGGGGTGGGGCTTTACATAACTTTAAAAGGAGAAGAAAACTCCCTAGTTGACCCTAATATGCAGCCAGGGTTGGTCATGGCTGGCATAAATGGTCTTAAAAGAAGGGAATAGATGAGATCAGCTTGGGAGTGAAACTGAGAGAAACTATCAGAAGATTGAATCCTGGGGCACCTGAGGAAGAAGAATCAGCAAAAAGATGGGGAAGATGACTGATCCCTGATTCCCGTGCTGCTCAAAGAATGGTTCCTGGACCAGCAGCATCACCATTGCTATCTCCTGGGAGCTGTTAGAAGTGCAGACTCTAACCCTACCCATATCTACTGAATCAGAATTGCATGTAACAGAAACACCAAATGATTTATAAGCTTGAAAATAAATAAAGTTAGAAAAGCACCTGTTTTGATTTGTAATTTGCACCAAGTATGAATCCATTCACTAGTTCATCATTTCTCTTTCTCACTCAGGGGAAATTAAAATGAAGTATAATGCTATATCCTTAAAGTCAGATTGGTTGGTCCTGGTAGGAGCTGCCCTTATGTTTCTAAAACACTTTGTGAAAAAAAGAGAAATGGCTTTATTTTAAACATTCCAAACTCTTGTCTCTGATTAATCAGGTTTTTTTGACTGTGGTTCTAAGAATTCATATATTATCAACTCATACTATCCCCCCGACATACACATAAAAGCAACTTGTAAATGATAACTAGTAGTTAGGATCATATGCTGACTTCTTTAAGTTTGCATGACAAATAGGTATTTCTGAAGGTGACATGTCAAGTGACTTCTGTGTATTTCACAAGTTTTAGTAAACTAATCCTTTTGGAGCTGAGGGAATGTATTCGTTTATTTTCTCCAAAGCTAACATGTTTAACTCTCCAAGCCCCATGATCTACAGCATGTCAGGGGCACAACTCCTAGACATTAACTCTCAAGGTGAAATCACATTGATTAGTTGAATCACCAGGTCTTACGCAAGTGGGAACTGTGATTGTGGAGCAATTTGTCTTTATTTTTTTTAAAACAATTTGTCATATTTTACACATTTGCTCTTTTTTTATAGCCATAAAGCAAATTAGCATAGCAAACCAAAAGGTCTGAGTTTTTATAAGAGATGGAATTTGAATAACAAAAGAGATAGTGGGGATTTTACTGATGTTGTATCGATATTGCATTGAAGTGACAGAGTCCATTATTTAGTGCAACTGGATATTGTAATCAGTAATAGGAGTAACTGGGAGTGGGAGTAAGGGATGTATATTTAGGGCCTACCTAGCTTTTTTTCTTTTCATTTTCATTTAAAGGTAACTGTGTGGTTGCTTACAAATATATAGGAGGCTTTGATTGCATTTAAAATGCTTTTGTTTCTCAAGTTAGGTGTGGGTTATTTTTAATAGTATCCATCTTATTTGCATATCTGAATTATTTAATAAACAAGATAATTAAACTTTATAGTTGACTACATTAGAATTTAGGCACTACATTCCTTTTTTTATGTACTTATTTTTAGTTATACCTGTTCGTGTTAGAAAATATATAACCACACAGAAGAGTCGAAAATAAAAAATTAAATTGTCCCTTCTCTCATGCCTTCATCTTGCTTTCCGGAGGTAAGCGCTTATACTGTTTTCTGGGGTTTAGTTCTCCTACTGGTTTCATGTACAGCCTCAAAGAATAAATTTTCCTTTTCCTGATTTCTTAGCCTTCAACAATATCAGTTTCAGATACCAAGTGATAAAATTGAGATTACTTCTACTTCCCATCTCTCCTTCCCTAACTCTTGATTTTTGTTTGTTTTTTATATTATCAGACTTTATAATATTCTATTATGTGGATGTGCTTAATTCTTCTTTTCTATGTTTGGAGATTGATTCTATGAATTGAAATGCCATAAAAACAGTTTGTGGTATTGTGATTATCTAAAAATTAATTCACTGCACTGCAGTTGGGTCCATTAAAAAGGAGACATAACCTGTATCACCAGATCCTGCCTCAATGCAGGTAGGATGAATCCAGCTTCTAAATCTAACAGATTCTACTTAAATTTCTTTTCCATTTTCTTCATGTCCTCTAGATCATATTTAGCCATCTATGTTTCTTATATCACATATCCTCTCTCTACAAGTCTTCTGTGGTTTTTCTGGGGGGTAGGGTGGGAGATCCCTCCTTGGACTTCTTTTAAAAAAAAAGATTTATTTATTTATTTAGAGAGTAAGGGGGGATAGGGAAAGGAAGGAGAGGGGGAGAGAGTTGTAAGCAGACTTCATTCTTAATATAGAGCCTGATGGGGGGCTTGATCCCACGTCCCTGAGATCATGACCTAAGCTGAAACCAAGAGGTAGAGGCCTAACCAACTGTGCCACGCAGGTGCCTCTGAACTTTTTTTTTTTTTTTTAAATACACAGGGGATAAACTTTCTGAGATTTTATATGATCAAGAATATCTTTCCTTTGTCCAACACATATTTAATAGTTTAGCTGGCTAAAGTTTTCTAAATCATGTTCCTTTAGAAATCCAAAGGCATTGCTCTTTCATTTTCTTTTATCCTGTATTTCTGCCAAGAATTCAGATTCTAGTTCCAAACTGGTAAACTATTTTGCCCTAAATCTTTTAGAATTTTTCCCTTGTCTTTGGAATTTTGCAATGTAATGAGATGTGTCAAAATATGAATTTTTTCCCCTTTTTAACTCTGTTTGGTATTTGATGAGACTGCTATAACTCAGCTCTTAGGTGTCTTTAGCTCATGAAACTTTTCTTCCGTTCCTGTTATTTCTTTCATTATTCTCCTCCCCCTTGCTGTGTTTTTTTCTTTCTGTGTTTTAAAGTGATTCTCACTTTAGATTGGTATTAGACATTTTTAGAGCTATATTTCATATCTCTTAAATTTTTTTTCACCTCTATCTTTTTTCTGTATGTTTTGGGATATGTACTTGACTTTATGAGGATGGTTGCTATCTTGGTATTTAGCCCTGCCCTGTATATTTTTTAATCCAGACATTGAAATTTTTCTGATTTCATTTGCTTTCATTCTTGTAGAAATTCCTAAAATTTTCTGGTATGCTAACGGTTGTTTTCCCTCTTTTCTAGAACTACTGTGGTTTTATTAAAAAAAAAACAAAAACACAAAACTTTTTGTTATTTCAATATGACCTTAGGAAAGGAAGTCATTCAAGCAATTAAAAGCATGGGCTTAGCCCACCATTGCAAAATAACTGCCTTGATGTAAGTCTCTTTCTTTGACTTCTTTGCTTAGGTTGGATAAAATAACAAAAATACAAGTAGACATGCATGTCAGGGGCCTGACCTTCTGCTTGGCTGGTACATACAGGCAGTTATCACATGGGCCACTTAACTAATTTTCTAAGCAGAATTCCTTAGAGTAGAACACCAGACAGACTGCCAACTTGACTAGAGGGTGCAGGGTAGGAGTGGAGAGCTTCCTCCTCTTTCTTAGAATTATGTAGTTGATGAGAAGAATTGCCTAGAGGGAGGGAATGATCTAATTTATTTCAGTAAATGTGTCTACTATCTATAAGATACATTAGTAGGCTCTGCAAGTGATCTGAGAAGGGATGAGAGATCTATTCCTGCCCTCAAATTGTTTTGAGTCTGGTAGCATTATTAGTAAAGTACTCAAATATATGTAATAAAAGGTACAATAAAGCCAACAGGGAATAAACAAAGATTTTTATAAACAAAATCTTCTGAGGCTGAAAAGGAAAACATATATCTATATTGGACAATAAGGAAGGGACTTGGGAAATACAATGTTTAGATTGTGTCTTGAAAGCTGAATGGATTTCTCACAAGTGGATATGCAGTATGGGGAAGAGGGCTCTTTGCGTGGAGAGAATGGCAGAGAAAAGTCCCAGAGGCTGGGAAATAAAAGGACCCTATTCAGGGAACTAGAGGGAATTTAATTTGGTTAGAATATTGGATACTTGTTGGAGAGGAGTGTGAGGTATTTGAGAAGATAGTTTGGGGTCAGACTGTGGGCATTGTAAGTGCCAGAGAAAAAGGTTTGAACTAAAATTGCTAGAAACAGAATTAGGAAAAGGTTAATCAGATAGATGATTTGGTAAAAGCTATATTTTAAGAAGATGAATCTGGCAGTTTCTGTAGAATGGAATGAAGTAAGAGGCATCCAGACAGCTGTCATCCAGTGAGCTGATTCTGGGCCATGTGTTGGGCTGTCAGGATAAAAAGATGAATGACATCCAGACCCTGCCCGCAAGTTGCTCACATCCTGGTGCACATGAAAAGCTAGTTGCTTTACCCAAAGAAACACGTTAAACAATTTTTTAAAAACATACAGATGTAGTATTTTATATTAGTAGATATGTTCTTTTTAAAAGATTTTATTTATATATTTGAGAGAGAGAGAGAGCAAGCATAGTAAGGGGAGTGGCAGGCAGAGGGAGAAGCAGGTTCCCCAAGCAGGGAGCCCAATGTGGGGCTCGATCCCAGGAGCCTGGGACTGTGACCTAAGCTGAAGGCAGATGCTTAATGGACTGAGCCACCCAGATGCCCCATAGTAGTAAGATATTTTAAAACTGTATTTTAATTTGTTGCCAGTGCCTATCTCAGATGATCAATTTCTCATTATCTCAAATTTTCTATTAAAAATATAGCTAGAATGATCTTTTATCTTGTGTAGTATGTATGACAGGCTTATTGAAAGTAGTCTTGGATGTACACATGTTGACTCTGCACTTCATTTTTATATTCTTTGCTATATATTTAATCACCTAGAAATGTAAAAAACAATGTATTATTTTTATATAATGGTTCATTTTGGTTGAAAATACCTATAATTCATATCCTACTGTTTAATTATTTAGGGGAAAGTAGAAGAGTTGGATTTGAGCTTTTCAGTGTTGGATTAGTCAGTATATCTCTTCCCCTTAAGTTTCTCTTATTTCATATATTTAGTGATCAGTATACTTAAATTGGAATACTTTTTTTTAGAGGTGAGCTTCAGTATACTGCTTGTTTTAAAATAATTATCTGTTGATAAAATTATCCATTGCAAATATTTTTTTCCTTACAGTAGCATTTCTTGTGCAGTCCTATAATAGAGAAATTAGATAGCAAAAGCAATTTGCATTTTCTAGTAGCACTCATTTAAGTATTGCAGAATATTTACAGGTATTTTTAAAGTATCATTTTACAACAGACTTAAAGGTAAAAGAGCTTTGTTGACAGAACTATAAGATTGTCTCTACATTCAGTTAATACTTTACAATTTTTTGATAGCCAAAATTCCAAAGTATATGCATAGAGATAGGAGTTTTTTTTCTTTTAATGAAGACTTAATTATGTTTTAAAGATCTTGATTCTACCCTATGGGTTTCACAGGATTGATTTTATATCCTTGTAACAGATTTATTTGAAAGTAAGAGGATATTATCCTGCAGTAATTACTCAGTCTTCGTTATGTAAACTTCATGTTAATTAATTGGCAGAGCACTTCTACGGAGAGTAGTAACAGTAATACACCATAATATTTTGTCTTACTTTTTGACATAAGAATAATGAGATAAAAGATGACCTGGTGTGCCTGACCACAGCTGAGCTTGTCTCTACTTTTGTTAATAATATTGCAACAGGTTGTGATAGATTTTGGAGTATTGAGGCTGGCTTGATTGGATTTCTACAAGCTAATTCATATTTTCATTGTTTTTCCAGATGACCCTCCCAGCTCCCTCTCTCATACCTTAGTACTTTCTTTATTCTTGAGATTCCATTCCTAAAGAAGAAACAAATGACAAAATCATCAAGAATAAAATTATTCTTGCGGCGCCTGGGTGGCTCAGTGGTTTAAGCCTCTGCCTTCTGCTCAGGTCATGGTCTCAGGGTCCTGGGATCAAGGCCCACATTGGGCTCTCTGCTCAGCAGGAAGCCTGCTTCTCCCTCTCTCTCTGCCTGCCTCTCTGCCTACTTGTGATGTCTCTCTCTCTCTCTTTTTCTCTCTCTGTCAAATAAATAAATAAAATCTTTAAAAAGAAAAAGAATAAAATTATTTCTTCAAATGGTCTGATTGCCAAAGAAATCATAGCATTACTAGAGAACACACATATAATCTTTGTTCCTTTGCCTTTGGGCAGAACAAAACTTGTGAGACTGTCCTATTTTTTAAGTCTCCAGTGAAAGATATATCATAATCCACTGTAATATTTAACAACCTTCACTGTCAGGAAATTCTTTCATCTAGCTTAAATAATGCATGCATCAATTTAAGCCTTTATTTTTTCTTCAGTGAACATGAAGCTGGCTTACTTTCCTTGTGTAACACCATTTCATTGTATTTGAATACTTACTTTAATACTGACCCACTGATACATCTCACTTTCTGCAGCTTTTCTATCATATTTTCCAACACTTTTATCATCCGTACGACTCCCCATGGAACACAATGCAGCTCTCTGTTCACTTTGTTTATGGGATTCAGAATGTAACTTGGATATCTAGTGAGTGGCTGACTGGTGCTAAGAGTTGGGTCAGATTGTAGCAGAGAACCTACATTACATACACATACTCTGTACATTGGTGATGGATTTCCTTTTCAAAAAGTAGCCATCTTTCTAGGCACTAATCTGTATACCTCTGGACTTCAGATCTCTTATTTTGCCAGTCTTGCCATTTTCTTGATTGCTGTAAGTGGTTATTTACTGTGATACTTTTGTGTCTTTTCCTCCATGTGCATACATAGTCACTTATTTGGTATATGTGGTCATTTCTCATTTTTTTTCTAAGTGCTGCTACTGGTTTATTTTTTATATATTTTAATATTGAACTGAAATTTACCTATGTGAATTGCCATTCTTAAGTGTACAGTTTAATATGTTTTGTCACATTTATATACCTAGATAATCAACATCCCATTCAAAATATAGAATTTACCTCTAATCTCAGAAATTTTCATCACACACCCTTCCATTCATTCCCCGACCCCTACAGACCGCAACTGTTCTGATTTCTGTTATAATAGATTGGTTTTACCCGTGTAATTATATAATATTAACTTAGATTTTTTTTTACTCGTGTATCAGTAATTTTTTTTAAAAAATTATTTATTTATTTATTTACTTGACAGACAGAGATCACAAGTAGGCAGAGAGGCAGGCAGAGAGAGAGGGGGAAGCAGGCTCCCCAGCAAGCAGAGAGCCCGACGTGGGGCTCGATTCCCGGACCTCGAGATCATGACCTGGGTAGAAGGCAGAGGCTTAACCCACTGAGCCACCCAGGTGCCCCAGTAATTTTTTTTTTTTTTTATAACTAAAGATTTCATTGTTCTCTTGTTGATGGACTTTGTTTTTCAGTTTTTGGTATTATGAATAGTCCTGCAGTGAGAATTTCTGTTCCTTGTCCTTGTGTGGATATATGTCTTCATTTATTGGTTAATATCTAGGATTAGAATTGTTAGGTCATAGAGTAGGTATAGGAGTAACTTGATGAGAAATTGTCAAACAGTTTTCCAAAGTGGTTGTACCATTTTAGATTCCCACTACCAATGTATTTGAGTTCTATTTGCTCTGTATCTTTGATAACATTTTCTGTTGTCAGTTGTCTTTTTTTTAAAGATTATTTATTTGAGAGAGAGAGAGAGAGGGAGGAGGGGCAAGGGGAGAGGTGATGGAGAATCTCAAGCAGACTTGTGCTGAGGTCAGAGTCTGTCACAGGGCTCCATCTCATAACCCATGAGATCATGACCTGACCCAAAACCAAGAGTTTGATGCTCAACCAACTGAGGCACCTAAGGGTCCTATTGTCTGTCTTTTTAATTTTAATCATTTTAATGGTTGTGAAAGAATATCTCATTGTGGTTTTATTTTGCATTTTCCTGATGACTAATGACACTGAATACCTTTACATGGCTATGTAATAAATTCCTTTTTGAATTATATCTTCATTTTGTCTGTTTTTTAAATTGCATTTTTATTGTTTATTTATAGAAGTTCTATATATTTTCAGATTAAAATCCTTTGTCAGTTATATGTATTGCAAATAATTTCCCCTATGTGTGACTTGCTTTTCTTAAATTGTCTTTTGATGGACAGAATTTTTCAATTTTGATGAAGTCCAATTTATAAATTTTTATGTTTGTGTGTTTTTTTGTTTTTGTTTTTGTTTTTTACCTACCTAATCACTAAGATAATCTGTACTTTCTTCTGGCAAACTTAGTTTTAACTTTACATTTGGTTTTGGGATTCATCTCAAATTAATTTTTGTGTATGATGGAAGGTAGGAGTCAAGACTCATTTTTCACCATATGGGCTTTTAATTATCCAGAAACCATCTGTTGAAAAGACTTTCTTTTCTTACATTGAGTTGCCTTGGCACTTTTGTCTAATTGCCCATATACGTGTGGGTTTATTCTAATGTTATTTTAACTCTGAAACTATGAACTATCATATATAATGTCATGTCTAAATTATATGAGCATCTCTTTCTGGGATATTAATGAAAACACTGGCCAAAAAAACCTAAAAATAGGCTGTTGAATTATATTGAGACCTTACATGACCTTTCTATTTAATATTAAAAATCTGCTCCACACACCCCTCTGCCTCTGTATTTTTTACTCTCCCTACCTTTCTGGGTTTCTGTAAGGATTAGACAAGGGCCACACAGAATTCTGATACATGGTCATTCTTCTCCACCTAGTCCCACGCCCCCACAGGCAGGTGGGAGGTTTAAGAAAGGGCAGGGGCAGATTCTTGCCAGGAATCAAACTGTTTTTCAAATAGACAGAAACTTAACCTTTTACCAGGAAACATCCTTCATCCTGCCATGAGTCCCCAAGATAATAGCTCAAGTTACTGCAGAGAATTTTCCCAATAACTTTTCCTCCTCTTTGCAAAGATACTATTGTAATTATTAAACGTGATGAAACAGAAAACTCATATTCAGGGCAACAAGTGACATAGATTTCCTGCATTTTATTTCTGTGACTGCATTCTCAATAGCTGTCTTCCCTTAGAGAAATTCAGTAAGATTTGTTTTCTTTTTCTTTTTTTTTTTTTTTAAGATTTTATTTATTTATTTGTTAGAGAGAGAGAGCGAGCACAGGCAGAGTGGCAGGCAGAGGCAGAGGGAGAAGCAGGCTCCCCGCCAAGCAAGGAGCCCGATGTGGGACTCGATCCCAGGACGCTGGGATCATGACCTGAGCCAAAGGCAGCTGCTTAACCAGCTGAGCCACCCAGGCATCCCAAGATTTGTTTTCTTTAATGATTTGTCTGTTAGTTGGATACTCCCTTTTTAAGGCCAGCCAAAAAAAAAAAAGCTATTTATCAACTACGTGACTATTTCCTCATAACCACCAGATAAGTTTGAAAGGAAAATATTTGTTTGCTATGGTTTGCTATGTAATTTGTTTCACATTTTTCAAATGCCAGCATACAAACTCAACTGCCCATTTCCAGAATGGGTCATGTTTTTAATCATATTTCCAGAGCACATTGAAGTGGACACAGTTAGCAGATGAGCTCCCATTTCCCCACGTTTTTCTGTGGCACCTTCTTGTGCTCCACATTTCCCAGCTGCCTTTGGGAACAGAGAATGAAATTCTTTCCTCTGTATTCCTGCTCCTCCCATATCTTAGTGTCAAGTCCCCACCATATACTGTGTTCCATAGGAGGTGCTGAAGACAGTTTCACAAGGATGGGTTCACGGTCTGCTATTGATGAGGAGTACCAGAGGCACAGAAATATGGGAGTTGCATACAATGTGCATTACATTTAAGCTGGTGAGCTTGACCCAATTATCTTTTAAGTTACTTTTCCTTTAGATATGGTATTTTTTTAAAGATTTTATTTGTTTATTTCAGAGAGAGTGAGAAAGTGAGAGAGAGCATGAGGTTGAAGGGAGGGTCAGAGGGTGAAGCTGACTACCCCCTGAGCAGGGAGCCCAGTGTGGGGCTCAATCCCAGAACCTTGGGATCATGACCCGAGCAGAAGATAGACGCTTAACTAAGTGAGCCACCGAGGCATCTCTACAAAGGACATTCAAAAAATCCTTTCCTGGGGCAGCTGGCTGGCTCAGTGGGTTAAGCCTCTGCCTTTGGCTCAGGTCATGATCTCAGGGTCCTGGGACTGAGCCCCACATTTTGCCTCTGCTCAGCAGGGAGCCTGCTTCCCCCTCTCTCTCTGCCTGCCTCTCTGCCTATTTGTGATCTCTCTGTCAAATAAGTAAATAAAATCTTAAAAAAAAATCCTTTTCTGAGCCCATTTTGCTACTTACTATGTGTGTAGTAATTCTGTTATTGTAATTTCTTTGTGCTTCAATTCTTTCTGGAAAGTTTTTGAAAGTCAAGTAGAAATCAGCCATAGTTTGTGCCCACTTATATATAACTAAATTATTAAATTATACACATTGTGATGCTGTTCCTACAGTAAGAGTATCTTCCAGATATTCTTTTTAGTAGGTCATTGAATCTTTTTTACTTTATGGAGCAGTAAGAAATGCATGAAGGGATTTGAATTTAAAGAGGCTGTCTTGCATGTATATCTGGGCATTGGCATTTGGAGTCTATAAAATAAATTGGCACTGAATGTTTTATTTACCCATCAGAATCTCAGCTACATCATCAAGTAGTACTTTGCCAGATATATTGGAACATACTTGATGATACAAAAATGGAGTGTGGAATGTTTAATCAAAAATATTTGTGTGCAGGTCTCATAAGGATTTTAATGTTATATTAAATATCTGTATACATAATGTAGAAGCAAAATTACTTGGAGTAAAACTGGTCCACTGTCCTATTTATTCCTTTTTATATGAGCAAAGTAGTCACTATTTATTGAAATGTATTTCAGATTAAGAACTATTATAATAGCTCACCTGTCTAAAATTGCCAAGGTTTTTGATAAAGCTGGCAGCATGAATGACAGCTGCAAACCCAAGGTTAGACTGCAGAGTCAGTTTCTCTCTGGCTTTCTCTCCTTTTAAGCCTCCCTTTCATGTGTAGCCAAGTGAAATGTAAGCTCTGCAGATCCCGGGGGCCTTGGGCTGATGAGAGGATACAGAAGAAAGGCAGCAGTTTGGAAAGCCTGCCGAAGGCACAGAGGGCAAAGGGCCCCGGCGATGACATGACTCCCAGACCTTTCTCATTCTTCAGAATGAGAAGGCAGTGCCTCTATGGGCCCCGGACGTATTTTACCCAGAAGAGTAGTCCGAGGCTATCAAACCAATTGTTTTGGCTTTTATCCCTCAGATGTTGCAAAAGGAAAATGCATTCTTTTATTTCTCTTCCAAGTCGTTTGACCATTTATCCTTAATCATTTGCAGTCTGTGTGGGAATAAGTCTTTTAAAGATCACTGAACTCGCTTGATTTGAAATCAGAGTAGAATTCATTTTATTTAATGTAGGAAACCTTCTTTTGAGAAACTTGACACAAACTGGCTTTTTAGCCTCTTAGAATTTAATTTAAAAAGAACACCATAGAAAAACACAGCCAGATGCACAAATGTCTGCTCATGGATTAGATTGCCATAAGCTTTACGATTTTTCTCTGTGGTTATTGATTACTGAAATAGCCTTAGCAGTCAAGATTTAGCAAATCAGTGTGAATTAACAAATTTAGGTTGCAGTCTCAAGGATGTAACTATGCTAACCATAATGTATATCACTGTTATAAGTTTTATCCTTGCCATTCATTGTATTAAGAATCTGTGATGATTTTTGGAATACTTAATAGATTTGCTTTGGTGGAAAAGTTAATAAGTCCGTTGGGCCACTGGTGTGTGGAAATGATCTATGAAGAAATAAATTCCTTCAGTTCCCACATGAGCATGTCACAAAAGAACCATACAGTGTTTTGGGGGGAATTTTATAGATCTCTTTAAGGAGCAGTTCAGAGTGGTTTCTAAGAGTGCTAAATCTGTATCTTGGTGCATGGATTTGGCTGGCATGGATTTGGACAGAGTGGGCCAAACAGAGCTAATTGAGGTGGGGAAAATTTGAGAGAACAGGCCATAATGCTGAATAGAGTTATTTGTCACTGAGTTTGTAATAGGATTTTCAATTAATTCATGCAGGGCCCCAGTGCCTTATATTAGCTCTGTCAAGATGAACTACAGCCACATCTAAAATGCCATCCCCTATTAAACCGTGCATGTCAGTGAATTTGTAATTTCTTCTGTTCAACCAGAAGATGAATGGATTCCACTTAGAAAACAAATGTGCTTCAGAAATGCACATTTTGAAATCCCAATACTTCCTAGGAGGAACATTCTTTGCATTGCTGTATAGTGAATATGTATTAAAAATGTAATTGCTATGTGAATTCATCCAAAAGGAAAAGCATCCAGCTGCATAGAGACAAATACATTTTCAGGTGCTGTGTTTTACTTTTCCTACTGGGCAATGATGACAATGATCATAGTTCATGGATGAGGCACTTCCTAACTGCTGGGCCTTTTGTAGTGGTTTATATACATTAACTCACTAAATCCTCACAACAATCCAGTTGCAGAAATTGAGGCACAGAGAGATTAACCTTCTCAAGGTCACACAGCTAGTAAGTGGCTGAATGTGGATTCAAATCCAAACATTCTGGCTTCTGGAGTCTGTGTTTCCAACCCCTGCCTGAAACTACCTGATCGTGGTCCCATCAGCTATGTTCCAAGAGTTGGCTTATTACAGTACTTGGCCAGTTCTCTGTCTCTGGCTCGATCACTCTTTCCCTCTTTCATAGTGATATTCATTTCTGTGTTTATTTACTGTTATTTCCTCAAAAGTATCTTGGGAAATATTGTTATATTATGATAACCAGACTTTAAGAAATATGTAGTAGAGGGTGCCTGGGTGGCTCAGTGGGTTAAGCCACTGCCTTCGGCTCAGGTCATGATCTCAGGGTCCTGGGATCAAGTCCCACATCGGGCTCTGTGCTCAGCAGGGAGCCTGCTTCCCCCTCTCTCTCTGCCTGCCTCTGCCTACTTGTGATCTCTGTCTGTCAAATAAAAAAAAAAAAAGAAAAGAAAAGAAATATGTAGTAGAGAATGCAGTGAGGCATCTCCATGAGAGTAGACAAAAATTAGAATCCTTCGACGGAGTTGGACACTGAAGGGAATATGACTAAAGTTCACAGGATTGTGAGGCACCAGAGTTCCTGAGGGCATTTCCCTTCTGCAGAAACCAAAGGGCACAGCAGAATTGTTTACAAGATTAGGTCATGGCTGGATGACAGGAGTTATGCCTTCCTAGGCAAGATCTTAAGGCAGGGTCCAAAAGTCAGAGGGCACACGAGGGTTTCAGAACTTCTGGAAGGCTCAGCTCCTGCCTCCTCAGGATATTGTCCTCTAGAACAGCTCTCTAGAAGAGCTCCTCTAGAAAGCAAACGCAGCATCACATGGATCAAGCCAACACAAGATGACTGCCAATAGCATTTTGAGAGCCAAGAACTGGCTATTCCTCTTAAGCCAAACAAAAATATTTAGCAAAAAATGTTTGGCTTAGGAATAGTCCAGACTCTAAATCTCTGACTAGAAACCAAAGTAATTTTTAAAAACTATATTATGAAGTTCTGTTGTCTCAAGGGTATAAAACTTCGATCCATTGGGGGGGGGGGGGCGGAGTAGGGAGATGGAGGAGCCCAGGGAGATGGCAGTACAATGAGTAATGCTTTCTATTACTCTGCTTCATTAGAAAGATTAGGCTGTAAAAATTTTTTTTCAAGTAGTTTATGCCTGTGCTTTGCACAGAGCTGTCTGCCTTTCCCCTTCGTCCATTTCCCACTCTAATGCCTGACCATGCTTCTTACCATGGCCATCTGTATTTCAAACTTGTGAGTGCTTGTCATTGCCGGACAGACACAGCAGTTGAGCCTCTTTAACATGTTATTCAAGACCCTCCATGAGTTACCTTCTGCCGACTTCTCCTATACTTTATATTCTATAATTCATCTCTAGGAACATTGCATTCTCTATAAAACTCCAGTCCCTCTGCACAGCATGCTCCATGTCTTTGCTGGTGTTGTCCCTTCTACTTTGAATGCCTCACTCTTCTCTTTTATTCTTCCACTTCAGCTTTGCCTGGCTAACTCTTGTGTATCCTTGTAGACTTGGGTCATGTGTCACTTCCTTGTGTTTCATTTTCCCACCCACTAAACTCCAGACCTGCATGCTATGTTGAGTTTACTTTGACTAAAAATAATAATACAGTTAAATTTCCAGACATTTTTGACCTCCTTTAATTAAAACTCATCTCTTTCCTTAAGGGTATACCTCAGTTACCTTGTGCCAAAGCGTTATACAACTACGAAGGGAAAGAGCCTGGAGACCTTAAATTCAGCAAAGGTGACATCATCATTTTGCGGCGACAAGTGGATGAAAATTGGTACCATGGGGAAGTCAACGGGATCCATGGCTTTTTCCCCACAAATTTTGTGCAGATTATCAAGCCGTTACCTCAGCCTCCACCTCAGTGCAAAGCACTTTATGACTTTGAAGTGAAAGACAAGGAAGCAGACAAAGATTGCCTTCCATTTGCAAAGGTAAATTTAGAATGAGATTTTCTGTTCACCAGCTCTTCCTCTGGACCTGAGTATGCAGGAATATGACTTGTATTTCCTTTTGTAAAATCATAAAATAGCTTTAGTATTTCACTGTCCTTTTAAAAATACCTGGAAGCAATTTTCTTAAAGTCACAAAAAGTAATTTTGTGCATAGGCCATTCTTATATGAAGATAATTTTGGTTGATGTTCTGTGTGGTATCATTTTCATATTTAGAACCTAAATTTAATTCTAAGCCACTTTACAGGGTGTGTGTGCCACTTAGGGATTTTAATTTACTGAATTATGAATAACAAAATGAAACATCATTATTTCCTTATTTTATACATAAATTTCTCTACTGAAAGCACACAGGAGTATATCTACTGAATTGATAAAAATGCTTTAGAATTTTAAGTAGATAAACACAATAATTTTTTTTTAAAGATTTTATTTATTTGACAGACAGAGATCACAAGTAGGCAGAGAGGCAGGCAGAGAGAGAGGGGGAAGCAGGGTCCCCACTGAGCAGAGAGCCCGATTCGGGTCTCGATTCCAGGACCCTGAGATCATGACCTGGGCCGAAGGCAGAGGCTTAACCCACTGAGCCACCCAGGCGCCCCCACAATAGTGTTTTTATAAAGAAAAGCAGTAGGATATGCATTTAAATGGCCATTTGGTATATTATCAGAGAGAACATGAGAAGAGCCTGAGAATCAATCTAAAACAGAAGTTCAAGAGCGTGGGATGGGTGGCATTTGAAGCTGTAATAAGCTGCCAACCCCTGTATAGAAAGAGTTCGTAGTTTTACAACGCTCTTGATTGATAGTCACAACGTTGCATTTGTGTACTAAAGATATGTTATAGCATTTTAATTCATGTACTCTTAAAACTTGAGCCTCTTTATTGAAAAGGAAAATTAAATGATGAGCTTAATGTGGGATCAAATAGACTAATTTTGCTGTTTCTTCAGGATGATGTTCTGACTGTGATCCGTAGAGTGGATGAAAACTGGGCCGAAGGAATGCTGGCAGACAAAATAGGAATATTTCCAATTTCATATGTTGAGGTAAGTTAATCTGTAGAAAATTCAATCCTGTTAGTACTCAGCTTAGTAAACAAATCTTATTTGTGCATATCAGGTATTAAGAAGTCCTCCCA
This sequence comes from Taxidea taxus jeffersonii, assembly GCA_003697995.1. Classification (NCBI taxonomy): domain Eukaryota; kingdom Metazoa; phylum Chordata; class Mammalia; order Carnivora; family Mustelidae; genus Taxidea; species Taxidea taxus. Next base: position 67,037 of record RCUC01143586.1, on the reverse strand, counting down.
GGGGCACCTGGTTGGCTCAGTCAGTAGAGCATGTGACTTTTAATCTCAGTGTCATTGGACATGGAGCCTATTTAAAAAAAATTTGTTTTAATTAAAAAAATTTTTTTAAATTAAGAAAAAAGAAGGACTCACAATCATTTTGCAATAACAACAAATCATTAGGTTGTACACCTTAAATGAGTCCAATGTTATATGTCAATTATATCACAATAAAACTGGAGTAAAAAAAAGAAAGACAAACAACTAGCCTACAGAAGAAGGAGGAGGAGGAAGAGAAGGTGGAGAAGAAATTGTCTTCACAACACAAAGCACTGGGAATACCCTGTTCCAGATCACTGGGTGGATTAGGAATAATTGCTCCATCCTGCCGACAGTTACTGAAGACTCTGAAATGTTTGAAAGTCTTCACTGTGTCCCCCCTGCTAAAAACATTCCTATGTCTTGTTAAATATTACTGTGTGCTTCCTATCAGTACCTATATTGTTTCCAGGTGTTCTATTCCATTTGCCAGCTTTGGGATCAGAAGGTTGATAAACTTCTGAGTAAGGTGGGAGGTGAGTGTATGACTGTTTACTTATTTCTTTCCTTATCTGCCACATCATCAGAACTAGAACAGTGATTTGCAGAGTAGGCCTCTAATAAATATGACGTAGAGGAATGAATATTCCCCCATGTTATCCCAGCAACACCTTAGGTCCCCCCCACCACCTTAATCAGCTTTACTTAGAAAGGTTATGGCCAGCCTGACTCAGTAAAGTCTTTATAGAGAGTAGGTATAATATGGTTATATTATTTTAACGAACAACACAAATTAAAAATTAAATAGGATGTTACAATTTATAATAGGCTTGCATTATAGCATATGTCATAAACATTCATGTCCTTTAGTCATAAGAATCTCTTGCTGAAAATAAGTTGAAGGTGTTTTTAAAGAATGAAATACAGTGCAAACAACCATACAAAGTTAGCTAAGGTCACAGAAGAAGTCTGGAAGAAGTGAGTTCTTAGTGGATATCTGTGTGATGGATAAATAAGCGTTAACCAAGAGAAATGTAAGAGGTACATTTTTATGGCAAGGAGACCATCCATGCAGGAAGACTGGCATGTGCAGAGCCAAAAAGTAAGAGAGAACAGGTTGTTAGGGGGAATTAAAAGTAACTCTGTCATTTTCAGATATCAAAGCATGTATCTTAAGCATGTAAAAAAGAGAAACCATCATTACTTATTTTTCCATCTTTTTATCTGAGCCATTTGTTCTGGTATGATTTTGAAAACTTAAACAACAAACCATGCCATTGTAGTTAGCACTTAATTTTTTCCATAGACAATAAGATTGCCAAAGCTTTCGTTAAAAATCAGTTTGACTACCGTATACCCATGGAAAAATAGTTCAAACCATGTATGAGCCTTGGATTTTACCCATATGTTCCTGTTTATTGAAACATTTTTTTCTCCTTTGAAAGTAAACAACAGAAAAAAAAATTCTTAACTCTTGGGCAATCCTTTCTGTATATTATTTATATATTCTAGCTGTGGGTCATGGAAAATTGCAAGCATTTCCAAGTGTATGAATAGTTACACTGAAAAGCATGGGTAAGCACAAGATTAGTAATGAAAGCTTGTCTTTACTTGTTAGGTATTATCAATATTACATGTCAATACTTGGTTTGTGATGCATGAAAAAGGATTGCTATACTTTTGTTGTTGAGCAGGTGTAGAATTGTGCAGATAGGCATAAAAGATCCACCCCTGGCAAATCCAGAGTCATTTTGAGTCACTCAGGTCATTAGGATTATTTATTCTAACTTAAGTTGGGAAGAAAAACTTCTGCCCAAGTGGAAGTTATTTTCATTCTTCTGCTTCCTTTCTTTCAAATGAGTATTTTTCTCGTTGGAACCAGAATTTCACCAGTTGAGATGAGATAAATCATCTATCTCTAAGAGATCATGAACATTTCTTTTTATTTTTATATAAACATATAAATGAACATTTCTTTGATGTCAGGCCATCAGATTGAAGTTTCTGGTAGGAGCAGAGCATCTGGCGATTAGTAACACCTGGTTAAGCCCTCAGGGGAATGTGAGGGGCAGATTTCAAGAGCAACCTATCAAAATTCAACTATTTAAATAAAGCATAGACTGTCTTATAAGGCAATCTTAGATGGGGTAAAGCCAACTATAAGGAATCAAAAACTGAGCCTTTTCCCTGGAATGGTCTTTCTCTTGCTCTGTAAAATACTTAAGGTCCAGACTCTTCCCAGTATAAAAACAGGCTATGTTATAAAAATCCAATTGTAAAACATTTTCTTATATCTTATAAATAGGCATTTCACTCTCCATGATTGTTAGGTGCTTTTGCTTTTTTCACAGTGCTCCAAAAACTGTTACTTTCCCCCTCCCCCAGATGTTCTGAGAGGATCAAATGTATAACATATTTTGAAGGGTCTGGCACTGCTGTGTTTTATGCATAGTGGTTTGGAGCTCAGATTAGACTGTAATCCAGAATATGGCGTAGTATAGTAATGATCAAATAAAAGAATCTCACCAGTATGTATAATGAAAGAAATAAGTTCAGAATTGAATTCTGAGTCTCAGACTGACATCTTTGATCTCTACGGGCCTGTCAGCAGAAGTTTGAACTCCTTCTCAAATCCTGCTGGTTGGCTCTGCTAATGGAAATGCTCAAGGAACTTGGTTGTGGCGGAAACTCTACACAGGGTGGGCTTAGGGATAGGATTGTGGACCTGGAGTAGAATCATGGGGTCAGAGTTCAGCTGTGGAATTAGAGGGTGGGGTAAATTGAAAGGAGCCGGGCAGTAGGGGTGGGTAAAGAGAATTGAGTGGGAGGACTGAGATACTGAGAAATAGAACGCTGCTGGAATAGTTTGCCCTCCTTCTTGTCTTCTTTCTCTTCTCCCTCAACACCCCATAAGTGTGTCGTACAATCTGTACCTGTATTAGAATAAGGGAGTAGAACTGTGATGTGGTATAGCCACAAACAAATGACCCTTTATTAAAGTATAAAATTCTTCACGGTTTGAATAGAGTGGGAGCCTGTGGTTGAGGAGAGTAAGTAGGGCAAAGAATGGCTGTATAAATGGCCTTGAATTCTTCCCTTGGAGCCTTTGTTTAAACTCCTAAGATGGGGGTTGAGCCATAGAGATTGTGGATTCTATTCTGCTTAGACAGGATCTACCTAGAGTTGAGCAAGCTGGAAAGCTGAAAGGGGTAGGGGTTTCTTAGGGAAATCTCGGAATTCTTGAAGACACCATGCCAGGGTATGTATAAAAGTGTATATTTGTCAAGGACTGAATGCAGTATAAAAAAGAAATCAGTAGCTTTCTTCTTTATTTGTTCAAAAATACCAGTCTTCTGCAAAATAGAAGACTTTAACAATGTCATTAATTCAGAGCTGACTCATTCAAGTTTAGCAGTTGTATGAACAAGTATGACAAGATTCTTAGCAAGCAAAAAAGTTTGAATGAAGTAAATGCTAAATATGGAATTTGGAAAGTTTCTCAACTATTGTGCATTGTAGATTCTGGTGAACTATAAATTTTTATTAAGTTTTTCATTTTATTTTGGTTCTTAGTCATTCATTTGAAATATCGCTTGCCCAGTTTTTTTAAACAGCAACAAAAACATTATTTAGCAACCTGCTCCTCTGCTATAGATGTAGTATAAAAATAAGCGTTCCTTATGTGCAGATGGCATGAAGTAGGTATGGCCCAATAAACAACTATGCCTGCTCTTTAGTTACTGCTGGAAAGAAGGGCTATGTTTCTCATTTGTTTAGATCTCTGTCACTGCTTCTGACAAACTTTTCCTCACCCCTTTATCTAAAGTAGTTCCTCCTCTTGCAGTTGCTTTACCTTACACACCTAGTAGTATGATGGTGAGGAAAAACTTGGACTCTGGAATCCCAGATGGGTGGGATTCAGGTCTTTGCTCTACCACTAAGTGTCTAAGTGCCTTTGGTCCTTGTGTCTTCATTCATACAATAAACCACTTCATAGGGTGGGTTAATTCCAATGATACTTATAAGCAGTGCTTTAGTGCCTAGTCAGAGTTGGGTAAGTGATAGCTGTGATTATTATTCCCATTGTTAGTATTCCCTTACAGCATTTTATATTCCCTTCAACTATTTTGAGTTACTTGTTGATGTGGTTACTGTCTCCCTGCCCCCATTAGGAAGTGAGCTACTAAGGGTAGCACTTTATCTTCTTTCTGGTTTACCTTGGTCCCTTGAGGTCCTTGTATAGCTCCTGCCCGTTGTATGCTCTCACTAAATATTGGTTCTATGAATGAATGAGCAACCTAACAACCTTCAGAGTGAAAGGTTCTAAACCGAAACCAAATTGGTTTTTAGATATTTTTTTTTAAAGATTTTATTTATTTATTTGACAGACAGAGATCACAAGTAGGCAGAGAGGCAGGCAGAGAGAGAGGAGGAAGCAGGCCCCATGCAGAGCAAAGAGCCCGATGCGGGGCTCGATCCCAGGACCCTGGGATCACGACCTGAGCCAAAAGCAGAGGCTTTAACCCACTGAGCCACCCAGGCGCCCCTGGTTTTTAGATTTTGACAACTTTTACATTTTTCAGCTAATACTCCCATCATTCACTACCTAGGCATCTAGTTCATCACTGACTTCTATTAGTGTTATTTCAGGAAGCTCCATTTCTCAAAGACTAAAAGGCCTGTTATGTGACCTTAGTGAGATTTTTTTTTTTTTAATTGATGAGGTTGGGTGAGTATTTGATTGTACCTACTTTAGAATTTTTCTAGACCAAATAATGGTAACAGTATTCTATGGATTAGATCTTGAAGACCTTACTGATTATTTATCTCTCATGTACAGATGACTCCCTCATACTTTCTGAGATGAATTCTCACCGCTAAGGACTGTTCCTTTGGCATCTTTGAGCAGAGATGGGTGACCTTATTGTCAGGGATCCTCATTCTTTAAAATAACATTATTGAGTTGTAAGTGATGTATATTAAACTGCACATATTTAAAGTATACAATTTGATGAGATGTTATTTTCTGTTTTCAACTTTTAGGAGCAACCCACAGGCAAATCTTGAGAGATGCTTCTGTGGCTAGGGAAGAGAATTGTTATCAGCCTTAACAGGGAAAAATTGTATATGCAGGTCTCAGAGAGCACAACTGGCCTTTAGGGTAGGAGTGCTAGCTTTCTCCTCTACCGAGTCAGGGAATTGGAAGCTATCATCTGTGCTCCAGGAAATAAGAAGTAGAGGTTTAGGTACATAGTTGAAAGTTGCCAAGGTGACTGACTCTTGAAGGAATTCAGAATAGCAATAACTTTCTTTCTTAACGTAAAGCCTTTGCTCTAGAGAATAATAAAAGACCAAAATAATAGTTGTTTTTCTTAGAAAGAGATAGAGAAGGGAGAGAGAGTGGGTGGGGAGAGGGGCAAAGGGAGACAGAAAGAGAATCTTCAGTCTCTACAACCAGTGCATGAGCCCAGCCTGGGGCTTGATCTCACAACCCCAAGATCATGACCTGAACCAAAATCAAGAGTCAGACACTTAACAGACTGTACTGCTTAGGTGCCCCCCAAGCAGTAGTTCGTGATTATTAACCTTGATTTAATAATCAGAGTTGACTGAACAGTATAAGAAGATATTTTATCATCTATATTTTTCAGCATATTCTTTTCCTTTAAAATTGCAAAGTAAAATGTTCAATTAATTGAAATCTTGTTTTTAAAAAGATTTTATTTATTTATTTGACAGAGGGAAAGAACAAGCAGGGGGAGTGGCAGGCAGAGGGGAAGGGAGAAGCAGGGAGTCCAGTGCAGCTCAGGCCCAGGACCTTGAGATCATGACCTGAGCTGAAGGCAGAGGCTTAACTGACTAAGCCACTCAGGCACCCCTGAAATCATTTTTAATAAAAGAAATGTAGGAAAATTCGGGGAAGTTAGAATAACTATATTGCTTCACATCCAAATCTCCCCCTTAATTCTGAAGTAAATTAATTTCTATAAAAGAAACTTCAAGAAGTTGTTGGAAAGTCAGAGAGGAAGAGTAACTATGTTGCTTACCATACTTCTTCCTTCAATTCTGAAGTAAATTAATTTTTACAAATGAAATTTAGAGATATTATTCAATAAGGGAGAATTATTCTGTTGTTTAGCATCATACTTTTGTTAACTGAGAAATGGAGCAAGAATGAAGGGCAAACCAGAGGCTTTTATTTGGGGTCTGAGAACTGCAATTCAAGAGACTCAGATTTGAGCAGGAATTGAAAATGTTTTCCAAAGTAGGAGAAAAAAGGAGGGCTTTTAAACACAAGAGGGGATTTCCAGTAAAGCCACATAAATTGTTTGTTAGGAGTTATGATTGGTGCTGACAGGTTGAAGCTATTCTTATCTGTACATGATTGGCTGCTAAGGGCTATCACTAAGCAAAGAGTCCATTTGTAAGTAAAAGAAAAAAGTTCATTTCTCTTGAAATGACAGAGTTGCAGCTGGTGCCCCAGGATGCTTGTGGTTTGGCAGTGACCTATATTTTAAAGCTTACCTTTTCTTTCAGGTGGGGACATGCAATAAGCCTTGCTTCCTTAATGTCCTCCTGGCTCCATTTTAAATAGTTCTCCTAGCAAACCTGACTCCATTTTGATGCTTCTTTCACATTTCTCCCCTTTGAGATCATTCCTTGGAATGATGTGATGACCAGCTAGTAAGTCATTCAACATTAGTGTAGGCATCGTCAGCTCTAGGAAGGCTCATTCTTAGAAAGTCATGTCCCACAGAGGAGGAAAGTAGAGGTAGGGTGATTGGTATGTTTGGGGAGAGCTTATGACCACATTTGCACAACAGGGAGGTTTTTAGGAGACAAGATTTAGGCATTTGTCCTCACTTGAGCAGCTTATCAGATTTATGACAGGAGTGTCAAGAAGTCCAAGTGAGTAGGCTTGGCCTTCCATTAGAAGCTGTTGAGCAATAATTTCGGTTTCCTGAATCATGGTACAACATTGAGAAAGACAGAGAGTTAATAGTTGCACTAAAACTAAGAATGAACAGATTAATAAAACAATGAGTAATATTATTTGTAGTCCCTTTCTTAGGATGGTCCCCATCCCAGTTGGAAGCCAGCTGAATAAATATGGAAATCTAAGGTTAAACCAGTTTGTTATTCCAGGGGAATGAGTTCCTTTTAGGGATTTGGGGAGTTTGAAAAGCTTAGTTGTCTCTAATTCCACCTGGTGGGATGTATAAATCCAGGTGCAACAGAAAGTGTTTGTAATAGCACAGACTCCTTCTCAGGCATCCAATAAGCAGTCTAAAGCTACGTGGTTGTCAAGGACCACCCAGATTTCTTTTGAGTCCTAATGGCTCTAGCATTTGATCTGGCCATTCTTTTTGTAGTTTGGGATAGGTATCATATCATGGGTTTGTTCCGTGCAGTTCCTATCCCAGCCAGGAGCTAAAAATTCCACCAAACTGGGCTGTTTTGAAGGGTTGACCCTTCCAGGGAGGTCACAGCCTTGGCAGTGGCCACACCTGTTGTCCTCATATACAGAGGGATCTTCATCAGGGTAATCCTCAGTTATATTAAGGACTCTCTTTTGTTTTTCTGGTTTCTGGGAACCTTGAGTTATTAATTCAAGAACTGTGAGTGGAGTTGTTAAGTAACCTAGGAGACATTGTCCAGGGAGTCTCCAACTATCTAAGCAATTGAATGTCTATGGTTTATTTTTATATGCACAGACAAATATGTGTCCTGAGGGTACACAAAGTACACCTGTGAGTGTCTGGTTATTTATGGATTCGTTTATCAGTATGGAAAAGAGCATATAATCAAACTAGGGATCTGTATGTAGGTTAATGTAATTATTTCTTTAAGCATTGAGTGGCTTGTTTGCCCAGCCTGTAGGTCTCATTTCTAGTTGGGAGAAGGTATTAAATAAAGGACCAGGGCAAGTTATACTAGGAGTATACGTATTTTTTAGTGAAACCATTGATAAAGGAGAGCTCATGGATATTGTAACTGCTTCTTCAGATAGGAGGAACCTCAAAGCATGGGGGATTTGTTTTGCCTAGCAGCAAAACTATTCTGACACAGTAAGTAGAGCTTGAAGGGGTTGTTTGATTTATAGTGTAATTCAGAAGGGATGGAAAATTATTGACAGGTGTAACAAAGGGATCAGCTATTTTACCATGGTTGGTAAGGGGCTGATGATGAAATGATTCAGAAATCAGATAAGTTTCCTGCTTTGTCCATAGTGTGGGATAACCAAGTAAGGGTACTTTTATGCCTGTGGGCTGGGGACAAAATGAGTAGGATGAGGGGAATCAGCTTTGGGTATAGTAAAATCAGAACTCTTTAAACAGAGTTAAATTGAATTGAATTGAAACCAGGAGTAATAAGAAGAAATTAAGCAAAGTGCAATTATTGCTGTGAAAGGGAGTAGGATACCTAATATTTGATTAATATTCATTGGCTAAAGAGTTTATTATTTTTATTTTATTATTATTTTTTACTTTTTTAAAAAAGATTTTGTTTATTTATTTGACAGAGAGAATGAGAGAACACAAACGGGGGAGCAGCAGAGGGAGAGGGAAAAGCAGGCTTTGCACTGAGCAGGGAGCCCAATGTGGGGCTCGATTCCAGGACTCTGGGATCATGACCTGACCTGAAGGCAGATGCTTAACCGACTGAGCCACCCATGTCCCCCTGAAGAGTTTAATATATAGGCCTGGTCTAGATTCTTGGAAAGCAGTCTACATCAGGTGTCATTTGCTTCTAATCTGGCTGAGTAGACTTCAAGGTGGTCTTACACTCTCTCGAGACTTTTAATTTGAGGTCCCCAAAGGGTCGGGATGACCATTCAGGATTGACACCCTTTAAAATGAATCCATACTCTTTGAGTTTAGCAGCATAAGGATTGGTTAATAATTCAGTATGGTCCTAACTGTTGGAGCTGTAAGGTATCTTCATGGAGATGATGTTTCCAATAAACATAATCACCAAGTCGGAGATCATACTAATGCTTGTCTTTGTCTCCCAGGAGCATGCTGTGAAAAGATTGTTCTATGAGCTATATTTTAATTTTGAGGGCTTTAATGAGTTCCTTGCAGTAGATTAAAAGGTCTTCTTTTAACAAAAGTGGTTCGTACATTCAATAATCTAGCCCATAAGTCTGCCAGTAATCATTTCATAGGATGACAACCTGCTTTTTCCTGTAGGTGTTGACCTAACATTGAGTAGTACTGAGGGCAAAACTCTGGGCCTAGGCATTTTAAGGATTCTTTGGGCATTGTCCATTGATTTTTTTTAATAATCCTATTGGTACATTCCACCAGTCCTGAGGACTGAGGATGGTAAGCTCAAAAGTGTAGGATGGGCCAGATTTTCCAAATTGAATTACCTGGTCAGTGAAATGGAAACCTCTGTCATGAATCTCTGAGGGAATTCCACAAGCAAAAATACTTCATTTTCTAATAGTATTTTGCCTACTGATGAGGCTGTGGATCTGTGGCATGGAAATACTTCTACCCAATGAGAAAGCATACAGGTGAATACCAGACAAATTTGTATCCCTGAGAAGGCAGCAACTGGATGAGGTCTATTTGCTATAAAACAAAGGGACCTGAGGATAAGAGAAAATGTCCAATAGAGGAATGAATGGGTTTTCTAGGTTTATGTTTTGGACAAATTTTGCATTTCTGGTATACTTGGGAAGCGGCTTTGAGATATGACTTCCAGTAGTACTGTTTTCCCCATAAGATCATTTTGTCAGTGTTCTGATCAATTAAGTCATGGGTATATTTATTGTTAATACAGGGGGGACTGGCCATCCGTTTGGATCTAACCATACCTTGGTTTTTTGGTTTATTTCATTTCTTTAAAAGTTTTTATTTATTTATTTGAGAGAGAGATAGCAAGAGAGAGCACATGCAGCGGGGAGAGGGAAAAACGGGCTCCCTGCTTCCCAGGACCCTGGGATCATGACCTGAGCCAAAGACAGATGCTTAACTAACTGAACCACCCAGGTACCCTCTTTTTGTTTAAATTTGCATCCTGTTCAACACACTTTTTTCTCATTTTTTTGGACAGCTTAGTGTGTTGTTAGAAAGAAGATGGCCCATCATATTGATTAAGGCCTCAGCCAAGGTTAAGGATGTCCTGATTATATTAGGGGTGAATTGAGGGCTGCTCTCTGGGAAGCTGCATCAGCCAAATGCTTTCTCTTACTTTCTTCTGTATTTGCCATAGAGTGTGTAGGAGTTTTTATAGGCTAGAGATTTAAGTAATTGAATGGCTTCTGAAAAGGTTTCAAACATAAGTGCTTTTTTTTTTTTTAATTTGGCCAGAGGAAAACCTCTTTGTTTCCAAAGTATTGCAGAGTCATTGGTGAAACCAAAGGCATATTGACTGTCAGTATAAATATTGGCAAAAATATTATTTTTGATATAAATATAAATATTGGTAAAAATAAATATTATTTTTGACTAAGACACAAGCTCAAGTTAATGCTTGAAGTTCTGCCTGTTGGGTGGAAGTTGCTTGGGACATTGAGTCAGCTTCAGTTGTTCCATTTAAGGAAACAATTATGTAACCAGCCTGATACTGGTGTGTTTTATCTTCTAGGTGGGATCAATCAACAAACCAAATTAATTCAGTATTTTCAAGAGGGGTTTCCTGTAAATCAGTTCAAGGAGTCGGCAGTTGGTCTGCCAACTTCAATCACGAGGATGTTCATGTGTATGCAAAGGAAGAATAGCAGTGTTTTGTGTATTGTAGTGAGCAATAGTAACATTTGAAGGGGATAGTAAAAGAATTTCATAGGAGGTTAGTCGGCTTGTGGATAGATGTTAAGTGTGACGGGACTTGAAGCAGGACTTCCACCCAGGGAGGTATATGTAGTCAGTGGTGTATTACTGTTTCTTCTATGTGTGGCAGAAGATTGGTGGTGGCAGTAATTGCTTGCATGCATGGTAGGAAACCTTTGACCGCTGGGTCTAATCGTTGGCTATAGTACCCAGTGGGACAGTGCTGGCTTCCATGTCATTGGATTAAAAGCCCACTGCATTTCTCTCTCTTTTATGAACCAAAAGGAAGAAGTGTAATAATAGTTAGGATGCCTCAGGGCAGGAAGGTTGTGTAGGCTGCTCTTTATCTTATTAAAGGCTTTCTGTGATCCTGCTGCCCATGTAAAGGTCTCTGCTTGGTCAGCTTATGAAGGGAATATAGAGACTGAGCCATAGCAGATAAATTTTAGGATATAACTTCTACAGTATCCTGCCAACCCTAAGAATCCACTGGGTTGTCTTTGGAAAGGTCAAGATAGCTTGAATTCTGTTGGGATACAGAGAAGGCTGTGGTTAGTGATCATATGTCCCATATACTTAATTTGGGATTTACAGACTTGAAGTTTTTCTTTAGATAATTTGTGTCCCCTTTTTGCTAGTTCTTGAAGGAGGTGGAGACTGTTTTTGAGAGATGCCTCTTCAGAAGTTGAACACAGCAGGAGTCATGTACTTATTGTAGAAGGGAGGACTGATATGGAAACTATTTATTGGTGATATCTGCCTTTAAGATTTGAGAAAAGTAGGTGGGACCCCCAGTGTAACCCTGAGACGTTACTGTCCAAGTGTACTGTTGTCCTCCCAAATGAAAGCAAATAGGAACTGGCTTCTAGAATTGATAGGAATACTGAAAAGGGCACTACAGAAATATGTAACTGTAAAGAATTTACTTTCTGGTGGTATGGCTTAGAGCAAGGTGGGAGGATTAGGCACAATGGGTGTGGAGGTATAATTGTGTTGCTTAGTGCTCTCAGATCTTGTATAAACCTCTATCCCTTTCCGTGGACAGGATAGGAATGTTTCAAGGACTTGTATGACAAACAGTGAGACTTTGCTTAATATATTCTTCAGCAATGGGCTTAAATTTCTTGAATAGCCTCTGCATTTAATTGGTTAATATTAAGCAGGGGCTTATTTTCATGAATTTATTTTTTATTGGTAGTACACAATGCATGCAGTCAATATCAGTTGCATTTTTAGACCATAATTCAGGTAGAAGGAATCTAAGAAGGGATTTGGCTCAGTTACGGTGCCTAAATAAACTAAGATAGCTCTGGACAAGTCTGCTTGAGGATTGTCAGTTGGGGGTTGAAGAAGTAAAATCCCTCTTGAGAAAATGAAATGTGAGCTTTGTATGCCTCAAGGAGATCTTGTCCTAGTAGGTGAATAGGGGCAGAGGGAACTAAAAGGAATTGATGAGTTCCTTGAATGGGCCCATGTTGCAAGGAGATAGGAAGGAATTTGGAAACAGTCATGGATTGACTAGAAGTACCCAGCATTTATATAGTTTCAGTACTCTGAGAAAGGGGAAAGATGAAGCTGGTGGGGTTGAGGACTGGGTGTAGCTCCAGTGTCTGTTAGAGCTTTAGTTACCTCATTCCCAGTGGTCAAGTCTGTTTTCCCCAGGAGTTAGTCAAAAACATGTGGAAAATCTCCTTTTGATCCTTGGAGCATCCCTGTTGTTGGTAGTATTTAGGTTGGAATCCCTGAGAGGAATTATGGTTTCAGAGGCTATTGGTCTTATAGGAGCCTCTTACATGGTAAACAAAACTTTTCTGAGTGTCTGGGCTCAGTAGTGGCAAACCCCTTTAAGGGATGGTTTGCCTGGTAGATTTTGGAAGGCAAATTTGGTTGTTAAGTGTTGTGTTTGTAAGCTCATTGTATGGGTGGCTTGAATCTGGGTACTTAAAACTTAGATGGCTTTTTTCTTATTTCTCTTTGGATTAATTGGCTAATTGTTCAGGCAGGTTGACTAGCCTGTGAGGAACCGTAGTGGCTCAGTTAAACTGCTTAGGTTAAACAAGTGTGCTTACTTAGTTATTTATTGAACCTGTTCAGGAAGGTTGAATTAAAAAGGGTGGATATTTCATATTTAGTTGAATCAAGATAAGAATGTGGCTCAGTGGGTTAAGCCTCTGCCTTTGGCTCAGGTCATGATCTCAGGGTCCTGGGATTGAGCCCCGCATCGGGCTCTCTGCTCAGTGGGGAGCCTGCTTCCCCCCTCTCTCTCTGCCTGCCTCTCTGCCTACTTGTGATCTCTGTCTGTCAAATAAATAAAGAAAATCTTTAAAAAAAAAAAAGAATGTAGGTTTTAGATTCTTTCAGGGAGATTAATCATAAGCATCTTCATCAGGTTTTGAGTACACTGTTAGATCTTTTTCCAATCAATAGTTTTAGGGAAAGGTTTAGGAATCTTATTATAAAGTTTTGTGGGGTTTTTTTTTGCTAGTTGGAGAACATTCAATTGGTCAGTTGCTCTCCACTTACTGAAATTCTCAAAAGGATTTTGCTAATTTACTATGTCCATCCATTCTTTAGCTCTACCTTCACCAGTGAGCATGGGAATCAGTTGGTAAAGATCGAAGTAACCTTGTTGATAAGTTTGGATCACTAGGTTAAATTCCTTCACAAAACTTACAGGATTCTATTTAGGATCCAGGAACTCTTTAGTAATAGCTCAGAGTTCTAGTTTTGTCCAAGGAGTAGAGGTCACAGAGGGGGGTCCCTGAACCACCTTCATTAGACTTAACCTTAAAGGGAGTGGCAAAGGCTGGTGGCTCAGGATCTGAGTCATTATTGCAAGGAAGTTCAGCTAGTGAAAGATCAAGAGGTGGTGGGCAAGCAGGAGGAGGAGCAGAAGGAATACAAGCAAAGACAACAGACAAGCCTTTGAAAGACTTCTCCAGTTTAGTAAGTCTCTGAGACAGCTCAAATTAACCTTGGTTAATTTCAAGTTAGCATTCTGCAGGGAAGCAATTTTGGAAGTACTTGTGCATTTAGAGGCCTTGAAATATCAATGAAAATAAGCTTCCCACTTAAGCTGTTTTGTCTTACAACCTCTTTGTAATTTTTTGTAAAATTTACAAAATTTTACAAAATTGTAAAATTGGCTGCACAGGTAACCCAATTTAGAATTTCAGAAGAGCTCCAGTGGGCCACTTCAATTGTAAGTTATCCTGAGTAATAACTGGTCAGCATGACAAACGTTTGCAGGACAAAGGCCTATAGTTTTATACATAAAGCCTGCAAGACTTCCAGAAGGAGACTGATTAGTAGCCTTCTCTTTAGAGAATGAACTACCCATTTTAACAAAGAGTGTCCTCACCAAAGACAAAACAGGAAATCTTACAAAAGCTGTTAACACAGGACACCCAAACAGAGCCTGAACCTCAACTGAGTTGGGAGGTTCTGGACCAAGAGGACTACTACTGCAACCGAAAAACACTGAAGAGGTAACAGAACGCAGTGGACTCTTGTAGGACCCTTACGTGAATCCACAGCTGCCTAGCAACAGCAGTCACTTTGAATCCCACTTCTGACACCATGTTATGTCAAATGAGAAATGCTGCAAGACCGAAGGGTAAACCAGAGGCTTTTATTTGGTGTTTGAGAATTGTAACTCAAGAGACGCAGATTTGAGCAGGAATTGAAAATGTGTTTTGAAATGGGGAGAAAAGAAGAGGGCTTTTAAAGGCAAAGTGAGGATTTCCAGGAGAGCCACAAAAATTGTAAAAAAATTATGATTGATGCTGAAAAGCTGAAGCTCTTCTTATCTCCACATGATTAGTTGCTAAAGGCTATCACTAAGCAAAAAGTCCATTTGTAAGTATGAGAAAAAAGTTCATTTCTCCTGAAACAGCAAAGTTGCAGCCTGTGCTCCAGGATGCTTATAGTTTGGCAGTGACCTATATTTCAAAGTTCATCTTTTCTTTCAGGTGGGGACATGCATAAGCCTTACTTCCTTAATGGCCTCCTGGCTCCATTTTATTTTTTATTATTTATTTATTTATTTTTAAAGATTTTATTTATTTATTTGACAGACTGAGATCACAAGTAGGCAGAGAGGCAGGCGGGGGGCGGGGAGCAGGCTCCCTGCTGAGCAGAGAGCCCAATGTGGGGCTCTATCCCAGGACCCTAGGATCATGACCTGAGCCAAAGGCAGAGGCTTAACCCACTGAGCCACCCAGGCACCCCATCCATTTTAAACCGCTCTCCTAACAATACCTGCTTTGTTTTGATGTTTCCTTCACACTTTTAATTTTTAATTCTGATAATGGAACACACTGGAGTGTGTGTGTGTGTGTTTAGCACTGTGGGCTCTGTTTCATAGTGCATGTGTTCTTATCTTCTGAATGTTACCAACTTGATACAAATAATCATTGCCTTTTGTTCTGCCACAATGATAGAGGGAAAAATGAGCACTGGTTTCTGAATTTCTAAGGGCATAAGAGGGTCTCCCCTGGACTCCAGGAAGAACTACTTAATATAGATGGCTAGACTCAACTAGACTCAGTCTGACAAGGAGGCCTTTAAATTAGGTAAAGAACTTTATTTAAGACAGTTTGTGCTCCATCTATTATTCAGTAGCCACTTTTTTTTTTTTAAGATTTTATTTATTTATTTGGCACAGAGAGAGAGAGATCACAAGTAAGCAGAGAGGCAGGCAGAGAGGGGAGGGGGAAGCAGGCTCCCCGCTGAGCAGAGAGCCTGATGTAGGGCTCCATCCCAGGACCCAGGGATCATGACCTGAGCTGAAGGCAGAGGTTTAACCCACTGAGCCACTCAGGTGCTCCTGGTAGCTGCTTTCTAATTTGAGTTTCCCTTTTGCTTTCTATCAGGAAAACACTCAGGGAGCTGAGATTCTAAAGATCAGTTAATGTTTATTGAATTCTCACTGCATAAATGGGCAGTTTCCAGTATTCTGAGTAGCTCAGAGTAGAACATAAAAATGCAGGTCACCTGTAGTGCCTTCAGCAGAGGCAGAGGATAATGACCAACAGGTGTCTAACATTCACAGTGATTCCCTATGGAACTCTCAAATTCCTTAGCCTGGCCATATTCCCCTAGACATACCAGAGCCCTAGCTAAGTTGATCTACTAATCATTCCTGGAAAGTATACCTTCGAATTGCTGCCATTACAGCTCATCTGGGATATTTCTTTGTCCAACTTTCTGTAGAAAGTTCACTCTTTTCTTTAAGGTCCAGATGAATACTGTCATTTCTCTTGAAGTCCTTCTTTTCTAATTCTCCTATGCAGAAATAAAACAGAACAGCCTCCTCCTTGTTCCGAACTTCTGTGATATTCAGTTTGCACTATTACAGATCTGGCGCATGCTAAGAGTATATTTATGTATGTAGATGATTTAATGTTTCCCTGTGTTCCTTGGGAGCCACATCTTACATAAAGAATATTTTTAATGATTTTATTTCAGTAATATAATCACATTGTGGAAAAGTTTGAAAGGAAACAAATGACCCTTAGTCCCATCACATATAATTTGGATAAATATCTTTCCATTCTTTCCCCTTATACTTTAATGATACTACACACATGTTTTTGCCATTCTCTACATTATTATAGTACTAATCATCAGGTTTTTTGACTACATAATAAACATTCTCATAGCTAAAATCATAATTTAATTTTTCCCCCTCTTTTAAACTAGGTAAATGTCTTGTTGAGGGACACACAGCCAGTAATTGAGAAGTGAATTGTGGTCTCTATTCTGCTGTCAATTGCTGCCCCACCCTTCTGCCCTGCAGTAGTAGCCTAGTATTACAGCACCTGTAATACTAGTGTTCCTAATACTGGTACAGGATCACTGCTATTAGCAAGCTTTGCTTATAAAGTATTTAGGACATTTTGATTTCTCATCAAGAATAATGACAGCTTTTCAAATTCTAACACGTAAAAGGTTAATTTTCAGAAATGACTCATTATTCAACAATTTTGAATATCTGAGGTTACCTTTTCTTTTTTTTTTTTTTTTCAAGATTTTATTTATTTATTTGACAGAGAAAGACACAGTGAGAGAGGGAACACAAACAGTGGGAGTGGGAGAGGAATCAGGCTTCCTGTTAAGCAGGGAGCCCAATGCGGGGGCTCTGTCCCAAGACCTTGGAATCATGACCTGAGCTGAAGGTAGATGCTTAACAACTGAGCCACCTAGGCACCCCTGAGATAGCTCTTTTTTAAAGAAAAAACCACAAGTTAATTAAAACCTTAGTACTTTAAGGCCCTTTAAATTTTATTATTATTTGTTAAAGTTTTATTGTATTACTGTATACATTCTAAATTTGGCAGTAACTAAGGCTTTAAGAAGCAAAATAGATTAATTTAAATTAACCAGGCATTAAGTCCTTTCTTGTATCCTGAAGAAGATTGAATGAATCTTCTATATTATTCTGCACATTTGTGTGCATATGTGACATATAAGTGGCATGAACAGAAGCATCCTGATTATTAAACCACCAGGGAACAAGCTTCTCTAAAATGAAACAATGTATTTCTGGAAAATTTGTTATAAGTGTTGTAAAACAGTATTCCTTTAAAAATAGTGTTTAGTGGCAATGTACCTATTAGGCTTCACATGTGAGTGGAGCAGAAATTTCTGTATATGCTGAGGAGAAGGAAGATCTTAAGAGTGCAAAGTCATGATGGTTAATACTCTCAGTATTTTTCTGTGTAAGGTTCCATCTTGGTGATTAGCCTTCCTCCCTACCCCTTATAACCTCCCACTGCTTCACACATTTGTGTACATACACACACACTTCAGGTATGAAGGCAGGAGAAATATTTGTTCACTAGTTAATTAACTGATTACATATCACTGTGGAATTTCTGTCACTGTGTTATTTGACACTGACATATTTTTATTTAGAATTTAATAACAGTTGCATATTTTTAACCTCCTGATACATATTCCAGATGTAGTATTACTGCATCTGATAATGAGGTCCTTGAAAACGTGTCATTGGAATGTATCCTTTTGGTTTATTGACGTTTCTTATTTATGGTGTGCTTTTGGTGAACAAATACCAAATAGAGACACCCACAAACCTAGTGCATTGTTAGAGTCATAAGCACAGAGAATGGAACTGAACCCAACTTTTAAATTATCCGTTGGTCTGTCTGTCTCCTCGGCCTCACGATAAGATTATAGATCTGTTGCTTCAGAAATAACAAGTATGACTGCCTCTTTGGCGTTAACTTCAGGGTAGAGCTTTCCTCTTTCTCTAAAATCCTGCATATGTGCGGCTCATAGTCTCCCCTTCATCTGGGTGGATGAAGTGTTTCTTTTCCTTTGTAGTCTCTGCCTCCTCTTCCCAGGCCTTTCATTCTCCAGGAACTTGGTCACATCATGCACATTTTTTGTTTTGCATTTTAGTTATTTGCTTCCTCCCATCTTCCCCTTAATGTAGGAAAATGAGTAGCTTTTTGCACACCTCAAAACTATTTTCCTCAACTGCATTCCCTTCAAATTATGGTTCTACCTTTTTCCTTCCTTTCCCTGCCAAAATTCTCACAAGAATCACTTACACCTGCTCAGTGCCTGTTTTCTGATCACCTGCAGTTAGCCTTTGGCTACTTCAGTCCCTGAGACTGCCCTCCCAGCTGCCAACTAACTGCCTTTTCTTAGCTCTAATTTGTTCTTTATCCTTCCAGTGACATCTACCACTATTTCTCCCCCCCCCCCCCCCACCATGGTATTAACCATCACAACCACCTTTCTTAATCTTCCTGAAAGTACTTGACTTTTTCATTTCTGGGGTATTGGTTGGTTGGTTGGTTGGTCTGTTGGGTGGTTGGTCTGGGAAACTGCAAGGTCCTGTAGCTTGAAATGCTGAGTGCCTTTTGCCTTTCCTCCTTCCTCTGCTATCTTCCATACTTTTTCTTCCCTAGGTCAGGGAATGCCAATTAGTGTGATCCCACAGGACTTTCATCCTTGGCTTGCAGAGTGGGTTTGTTTTAATTCATTCTGAAGATAGAAAAATCAGGAGATTTTACATAGGCCTTAATTTCTAGCTTTCTTAAAAAAAAAAAAAATCAGCTGACACTAGCAAGTGGCTGCCTCTTGAGAGTGGACCCACACTCCACAGTGCACCAGAGAGTCCACTATTCCCTATTGGCCTCTGTCTGGCTTTCACTCATTGACCTCACCTGCCCTAGCTCTGCTGACATGTGAATTTTGCACCTCCTATCCTTAATATTAGAAATCCATCATGCTATTTCCAAGGTCTCTTTTCTCACAAGTCAGAGGGGGGATTGTCAGTACTATGCCAGGCTTATAATAGTCAATCCAAAAAAAATTGAATGAGTGAAAGGCTCCATTAGGTTTGATTATGGTCACCGTGGATCTGAGGGGTCTAGCTTGACAAAGAGATCTCTGCCTCTGAGTATTTTGAATGGGATATTTTTGTTTTGGGTTGAGGAAAGGTATCAGTACTTTATATAGGAGTAAAACTTTACAGATCATTAAGTCAACTTCATGTTATGTATAGCACATAAGAGACACACACAAGATGGAGCGACTTGCCCAGGGCAACAGAGCAAGTGAAGGATCAGCTGGAATCCCTCTGTGAATTGTGAGAGTAACTCACATTCATATAGAACTTTGTAGGTTACAGAGCACTTTAACCTGTATTCATTTTTACCTGGGGTATGCAGACTGATTTCACCTTCCCCGTTTTGTACAGCTAATGAAACTGAAGCCATAGAATTTAAATGGTCAACCTTAGATTACTCGGCCAGTGAGGAGAGACCTGACTCCAACCCAGACCTTTCAGTTTTACGTTCCCAGCCAGCTTTTCCTTTGGTTTTCTTGAATGATCCTTTATTCAGCTCACTAAGCTAAAATTCTTTTTAGACTTTCAGTGAACACTCCCTTTGTCCTTTATATTTCAGAATCAGAAACCTGAAAAAGAAAATTCTGGTTTATTTATTTATTTTTTAACAGTTGAGTCCAGCACAGGTAAAGATAATGAAAATAAGCCAGGAGCTAAGTAACTGATGTCTCACCTTCCTAACCTAGTGTAGTGGGGCAGTTCCTTTAAAATCCTTTTCCCTTGGTGGAACAATGTGAAGGTTGTATTGAGTGTGTGTTCCTTACTGCCCTGCTGTGTAAAGGAGTAACACGTGTTACTAGAGGACTGCTTCAGGGCTTAGAAGATTTCAGGAATGTGGGTCAAGGGAGGTCAGGGGAGAAGTCTGTCATCCTTTTTCAGGTCAGCAAATTTGAACCTAATGAGTCTCAAGAGACAGCCACCTTGGGTGCAGTTCCTCTCCTCTCAGAAACCCTGAGAGTCGGGACGCCTGGGTGGCTCAGTTGGTTGGGCGGCTACCTTCGGCTCAGGTCGTGATCCCAGCGTCCTGGGATCGAGTCCCACATCGGGCTCCTTGCTTGGCAGGGAGCCTGCTTCTCCCTCTGCCTCTGCCTGCCACTCTGTCTGCCTGTGCTCACTCTCTCTCTCTCTAACAAATAAATAAATAAAATCTTTAAAAAAAAAAAAAAAAAGAAACCCTGAGAGTCTAGAGCTGTGCTATTATGTACATGTATCTACCGAGCACTTGAAATGTGCCCATCCACATTGGGATATGATCTAAGTATACAATACACACTGGATTTTTAAAAAATGTAACCAATAATTTATTTTTAAAATTGAGAGAGCACACACATGTGCAAGTGAGTGAGGAGGAACAGAGGGAAAGGGACAAGCAGACTAAGCTAAGTGCAGAGGTGGGCATGGGGCTCTGTCCTATGACCCTGAGATCATGACCTGAGCCAAAATCAAGTCAGAGGCTTAACTGACCGAGCTACCCAGGCATCCCTATTTCAGTAATTTTTTTATGTTGATTACTTGTTGAGTGATAATAACTTGGATAAATTGGATTAAATAAGATATATTATTAAAATTAACTTTACCTGTTTCTTATCTTTTTAAATGTGGCTATGAAAATTTTGATATTACACATCAGCTTATATTATACTTCAGTTGGACAGTTGGTTTAGAGAAAGTCCCTTCTTCCCTAGATAGTTCTAAGAGACTGACATTGTTATTCTTTCAACAAATATTTACAGAGCCCTAAAAGGAGCTGTTGGCTGAGGGAGGCTTTCAGATCAATTTAAAAATACTGAGTAATGCCTTCAGTCTAATTATTCCTTTTCTGTGGGGGAGTCTTCTATTATAAATGAAGACTGAGCTTGCTTTTGTTATTTGGATCATCCAGAAACAAAAATCTTGTTACCTAAATGCAGGGAAGAATAGAAAACTAATGGAAGTACAAATTCCTCATTGCCGTTATGTAAAAACATTTTGCAAGGGACTATAACATGAGGCACAAAATATTTTTGTTTCTGCTAAGAGGAGGTAAATGGCATAAATTTAGATCCTATAGCATTGGTTCACTGGTATTATTTGAAGTGTCTAACTCTCTGGAGAAGGAACACTGGACCTAACAATGCAGCAGAACACTAAAGTATCTTTCAAAACATGGCTTTATGAATGTGCATTTCAAACCAATGAGGAAAAGGTGCACTGTTAGATAACAGGGATGGGCCAGCTTCTGAACCATGTGGAAAAAACATAGTGCTAGCCTCACCTTATTCTTTACAAAAATGTGCAGTTTGTTTTATGACATTAAGAGTCTCTTTTGGTTTGTCTCCCTCCTGATCCCATGTTGTTTCATTTATTCTTTTCCTACCCTCTTAACCCCCACCCCTTTTGCATCTCCACTTCCTCATATCAGGGAGATCATATGATAGTTGTCTTTCTCAGATTGACTTATTTTGCTAAGCATAATACCCTCTAGTTCCATCCATGTCATCGCAAATGGCAAGATTTCATTTCTTTTGATGGCTGCATAGTATTCCATTGTATATTGGAGAGAATTACCGTAGAGAATTCCCCTAATATAGCAAAGGGAACAAGCATCAAAATCCAGGAGGTGCAGAGAACCCCCCTCAAAATCAATAAGAATAGGTCCACACCCCGTCATCTAATAGTAAAATTTACAAGTCTTAGCGACAAAGAGAAAATCCTGAAAGCAGCCCGGGACAAGAAGTCTGTAACATTTTCAAAAAAAAATAAAATCTTTTATAAAAAGTAAATAAATAAAGCATGGTAAGTTGAGATGACATAATGGAAAAGATTGATAAATTTGGCACAAAAATAAAAAGGTATAAATAACAAATATACCAAGTTAACAAATTGGAACAATATTTCTGATTTGATGGATATATATACATATATATTATATATACATATATGCATATGTCTACACATATATATACATAAAGAATGTTTTGTGTAATATATGAAGAAAAGTTACAGAGCTATAAGAAAAATACTAGAAACCCAACAGAAAAGTGCTTAAGTGTGGCAATAAGCAAGTCCTAGAAAAAAAAAGTAGATGTTTAATCTCATTAACAAATAGAGAAATACAAACTAAAACAGTATAATATAGTTTGCTCCTTCTCCAACTAATATTTTTAAATGATTGATAATACCTAATACTGTTCACAGTGTGGGGAAACAGACTTTTTAGTAGACTGTTGGAGGCGCATCTTCAGTTTACACAATGTTTTATGTCAAATATATTGCAATAAAAAATACACTCTTGGAGGTGATGAAAATTGACACTTTTTTGGAGCGCACAGTTTGGCAATATCCTTCAAAAGTGTTTAAGCCTATACTTTGATCTAACAAGTTCACTTTTAGGAGTTCACCCTGTGGATATGCCTGCATAAGCATGCCAAAATATATTAAATGAAGACATCTCTATATAATGAAATACCATGCTATCAATATATCTCTATTGATACAGAAAGATGTTCATGAGATATGATTATAGAAGAGAGTAATATATACTACTTGGTTTCATTTGTGTTAAAAATTACTAAAATAGATGCACATTTAACAATGTCTACATAGAAAATATATGAAAGACTGTTCTAAACTGTTAAGCTTAGATACATCTGGGAAGTGAGTTGAGGGGAGACAGATTGGGAAACTAGTTGAGGCTTTTCACTTTTTACTTCATATTATTCTATACTATTTCCTTTGTAAAAGTAACAAACATACATTACTTTTATAATGTTTTTAAAAGTTTATTTGCCTTTCTTCAAAAACCTGTTATGTTCAAGGGTCACCTTAGTGAGTTGTGAATTAGAATAGGCTCCTTCCTATTCTAGTAACAAGCCTACTCGTCATAGGTTTCCCTTGGCCCTAAGAATAAAAACTGAACTGAGGCCTTCCCATGACAAGTTTCTCTACAATCCAGCCCTATCTACTTATCCTTCCCTATACTCCTCTTTTCATTGCTATGCTACAGTCAAGGTGACCCCTACCCTCCCTTTGCTTGGTACTCTTCCTCCATCCCTTTGTGTGTGGGAGATGGTGGAGTACAGCCTAAAACTGAGCAGAAAGGTCTTCCTGACCAGTTTGTATAAAGGCAGTTATGCACCATTATTTTCTATTTCAGAAGCCTGATCTGACCACTATGTGTAATTATTTCATTTGATCACTTGTCTCTCATGTCTCAGACCTACTGTTTATATTCTCTGGAGGTCAAAAACTAGACTGATTCATCTGTAAAGCTTCATATCAAGTAGTGACTATTCAACTTAGTTTTCATTAATATTTTTTTCTCTTTTTAAAAAGTGTAAGTTCCATCTTTTAAAAAGGTTATATTCTCTTTAGCAAAAACACAGATATGTGCATACAGATTATTTTGGTATTTCTTCAGCTGCCTTGTTGTTATTATCAGCATTTTGTCAGTATTTCCTTTCTCACACTTATTTATACTTCTGATAATACTCCATCTATATTTTAGAATTTACCAAAAATGGACATTACAGTTCTAAGAGATTAACAAATCACATTTGCCCTGCTTTAGCTCTAGTGTACTGAATTTTACCTTGGAGGCAACTTGGGTCTCATCAGATATTCCTTACCAAATGCTTGGAGGAAGGTATATTAGGATACAGATTTATTTTGCAGGTGATGAGTGCACTCCTAAACTTAAAGGTCATGGTTAGATAAATGTCACAGAAAGCCTGCACTCAAACAAACATTCGTAAATGAATGTTATCAAAATTCCATTAAAAGCCATCAGATCCTTGCTTTCCTGTTGTTACTGAAGATTAAGTTACACTTATGATAAAAGTCTCTTTAGGTTTCTGCCCAATTTATTTAATGCCTCTACCAAATAGTCTTGACTTTGTTATTTTCTTTGAGACTTATAAAGGCAGCAAGATAGCATTTTTTAGTACTAACCTCTGCTGCTTCAGAAGTCCAAAGTAATTTTAAATTATGGCAGCATTCTGCTAACAAATATGACTGCATGTGTGTAAAAATGAAATGCAGGGGAAATATAATAGGTGATTTAGAGGAATAGAAATGAAAGATGTGAAATAGAAAAGTGAATTATATCTGTTTAAAGTGAGATAATGCATTACGCATGTGGAGAACTAAAAGAGACAAAAAAGATCATGGACTCCAACTTTCTCATTTTATGGATAAGGACCAGAACTGTTGTCTTTGGTCTGCTCTTCACTGGTTCCTACCATACTATGATGTGTCTTCTTCTATGTACTTACTTCTGCATGTAAATTTATTTTTATAAACATGCCAACTGTGTTGCCCAGCAGTTCCACTCCTAAGCATATATCCAGTATCCAGGTGAGTGCTTATGTCCACCAAAAAATACAAGATTATTCATGCCAGCATTGTTGTTTTTTAAAATTTTATTATTATTATTATTATTGTTATTATTTGACAGAGAGAGAGAATGCAAGCAAGGGGAGGGGCAGAGGGAGAGGGAGAAGCAGACTCACTGCTGAGTTGAGAGCCCAACGTGGGGCTCGATCCCAGGACCCCAAGATCATGATCTTAACTGAAGGCAGACGCTTAACTGACTGAGCCACCCAGGCACCCCAGCAGCATTGCTCTTAAGAGCCAAAATCTATGGAGGGCACGTATAGCATGGAGCACTGGGTGTGGTGCATAAACAATGAATTCTGTTACACTGAAAGAAATTAAATTTTTTTTAAAATGGAAAAAAAAGAAGTCTCTAAAAAAAAAAAATCTATAGGTAGGAAGGAAGGAGAAAGAGAAGGAAAGGGGTGAGAAGGAGAAGGAAGGGGACCCAAAATATAAATCAACAATAGAATGCATAAATAAATTGTAGTGTATCTGCACAATGGAATATTACATAGCACTTTAAAAAAAGACTGAATCATAGAACCATATGGATAAATCTCAGAAAGCATATGGCTGAATAAAAGAAGGAAGACAGGAAAATACTGAGAGTGCATGTGTTAATTATATATCTGTTTATAAGCTCCTTGAGGACCAGGAGCCATTTGTCTGCATGTATAGATCTCTAGCACCTAACACATTATGTAGCACCTAACATGTGGTCAATGTGTATTTATTTTAATGGAAAATATATGATACAGAAAAAGATATGGGGAAAGCACCTAGTATTTTTATAATGAGAAAAACAGCTGGAAATATAGGGAACAATACTTTATTTCTTATGTTTATTCCAGAGCACAGCATACAGAAACCTAAAATTTTAATACAATATTAACTATAACTGACACTTGGCTATATATGAACAGGACTAGACTATGGTAATATTTCAGACTATTTCAAAGCAGACATCACTAATGGAACCTATGATTTGATCCCAGGATTAATTTAACTAAGTAGATGTGATAGTTTTTTCAGTTCCTATTTTTGGCCTTCATGAGGAGGAAGTCTTCTCAGTTCCTTCCCTTACTTCTTACTCAATGCAACATGAGGGTCCAGTGAATTGGTCAGATTCCAGCGTAGAGATGAAGTCACGCTTTGAGGATTTGTGCCTTGGGATCTAAATGAGTTTATATTAGAAGGCATTTTCTGACTCTTTTTCTTCTGGCATTGCTGAAGTCTGGGCCACTCTTTTTTTTTTTTTTAAAGATCTTATTTATTTATTTGTCAGAGAGAGAAAGGGAGAGAGAGCGAACGAGCACAGGCAGAGTGGCAGGCAGAGGGAGAAGCAGGCTCCCTGCTGAGCAAGGAGCCCGATGTGGGACCCGATCCCAGGACGCTAGGATCATGACCTGAGCCGAAGGCAGCCGCTTAACCAACTGAGCCACCCAGGCGTCCCAGTCTGGGCCACTCTTATCGTAATAGTAAAACATTAACATTTCTTCCTTTGGCTGTCTGATTTTCTTAGGGACCACCAGTTGATGAGATGGCTAGACCAAGGTAGTCTCTTGTTCAGAGGCCATTATAATGTTATAATAAGGCCACCCTTTAATAGTACCTCATTTCTTCCTTCCTAAACACATAACACACAGTTATGATCCTCTTTCTCCATTGATAGTTCAGGCATTGGTAGGTGTTAATGGTCGCATTACTGCCTATTATTCTTGAAAGTTTATCATGTGGAAAGAAATCCTAGAAGTTTGAAGGAGATGCATGCTCATGTTTGAAAAAGATGTTCCCTAGTAATTGTAGATCAAACAGGCCAGATGAATTCAAGTCCCTGCGGAGGCACAGGAACAAATTGTTAATCAATTTGCAATCATCTGTAGAAGCCCTGGCTACGGAGCTGCAATTAGTACAGCTTTGTGAGCGCCCGGTTGTACCTGAGCAAGTTCACTTTGTTAAATATTGACTGACAGGATTTCAATTCTTTGAGTAGGACGCTCTCATCAACAGGGTAAGGAGACATGGTCCTAACCATTTAGGTGGGTGGAAAATAGCATTTGATGATTGGCATTTGTGAAGTGCTGACCATGCAAAGCTGAAATGAGAAAATCCCTATTATCCTTAACATTTACCTATATTACCTTTTTAAGAAGTCTATTATTTTTCATCTTAATTTTTTTTACGAGAGGTTAAACTAAGTGCTCAATGATTTCCTATTTTACTGTAGTATCTAGGTAAGTTCTGTATAGTTTTCTATTATTGCAGCTTTCTGGAAACGTTTTATTTTACCTCAGGGAAAACAAATCTTGTGTTCCTCCTTTGTTGCTGGTATTACCAGCCCAGTGCACAGCTTTTGATGCCTTGGACCCTTTGTAGTCAGAAAACTTTTCAAATAGACAAGTTAGCTTGCAAAAGGACTTGGATTTCATGTTTTACCCCATTATGATTTTAAACTGTAAGCACAAATGAAAAGAATTGATGCAGTGACATGACAAACATATCAAGAATGTCTACCAACTTTTTTGTGAACTTCTCAAAATTCATAGAAGCAGCAGGTTAATTTATGTGGCAGTACATGAGTTAACCTATAATGGTTTCATCTTTGTTGTCTTGCCCATTTTTACCAGACCCTAAAGTTGCCCCTTCGATGTTCACTTGTGCTCTGAGAAAATACCCGGCCGTTATCAGGCAATAGAGGATTCAGTCAGACAAATGTACCCTTTTTAAACTGTTCTTTAGACTTCACCCGTGAGCTAAAACAAATCTTCATTTCTTAGGGCAAATTTTAAAAGTAGATATTCTAAAAATTCTTGGGGAAATTTTTTTACCTTTTTGGTCTTGAATTAGAATGGTTTATTCTTATTTTAACATCTCTTGGTGACAAATATAATGAAATCCCAATATTGAGAGAAAAGACATCTCATGTGGAAGTAAAGATATACTTGCACATGCAAACTCTAAAGTGGTGATGTTCCAATTTTAGATAAAAGCAATTGAAAATAAATCTGAGTGAGTCCTTGAGAATTATGTAACTGTCCTGTGTCGATTTCTTGGTTTGCAGTTTAACTCGGCTGCTAAGCAGCTGATAGAATGGGATAAGCCTCCTGTGCCAGGAGTGGATGCTGGAGAATGTACCTCGGCAGCAGCCCAGAGCAGCAATGCCCCAAAGCACCCTGACACCAAGAAGAACACCAAAAAGCGCCACTCCTTTACGTCTCTCACCATGGCCAGCAAGTCCTCCCAGGCATCCCAGAACCGCCACTCCATGGAGATCAGCCCTCCTGTCCTCATCAGCTCCAGTAACCCCACAGCTGCTGCACGCATCAGTGAGCTGTCTGGGCTTTCCTGCAGTGCCCCTTCTCAGGTAAATCATATAAAGGTTTGAGAAGAGTTTGGGCACAAAGTGATCTACCCACAAGCAAGTTTGTTTACTAGCTGAAAAATACTATTTATTTTTGCCTTTTGAAGAGAATAGCTTTCCTTTAAAAAAAGGAGGGGAGGAGAATAGTAGCTTTCCTGGGAAGTAAAGCCTTTCTTCATTCTGTAGGTAGAAAAATGGAGAAGAGAAAACTAACCCAAAACTACTCAGTCGTTTTCAAAGGAAGGACCGGAAACGACAAAATGTTTTAAATAATACTATTTCAGGCACCTGCTCAGTGTTGCAGAACCTTGTCACAAGACTGCTTTGGGAGAGCTTGCCAACTAAAATTTTATCTTCATCCAAACTGCAAATGCTACGGTTGAAACTCAAAGTTGACAGTTGCCTGCATGTGTGTGACTTACCCTAGTTTTTAGGCTTCCCAGTAAGAGTTATAGGAAAAAAAAAGAGAGAGAGACGACATGAAGAAACATTTAATTTAAATTAGAAATTAGCCTAGTTTTTTAAAAAATCACAGTAGTTCATCAAGGCTTTGGACTATCTTAAGAAATAGCCCCACATTGTTCTTGTGTTAATGAGAACACATAAGATAATTGGAAACATGCATTCAGTTAGCAGGCATTTATTTGATGCCCGATTACTAGACCCTTCTAGGCACCATGTATATTGTGATAATGGACTATAGGACTTCCCTGTGTTAGGCCTTAATTCTGGACTGCACAGTGAGCCCACTAAAGTAGCTCTGCCTAAGTCACAGGATGGCTGTAATTATCCAATTAGATGACAGCTATATTTTTCCTCAACCCAAAGGTCAGAGAGCCCTGTCCAAAGCAGCCTGTCACAGTGGGAGAAGTTTCTTTCAAGTCTTGTATTTAGTTTTTAAAATTCATGCATATTTTACACTCCACTTTATATTATAGCTGTGGTTTTAAAAACAAAACAAAACACAAAAATCAATTATTTTCCTTTACAGAAACAAAGAAACACATATAGTCCTGGTCCTCAGAAAGTTTACAGTTAGTTAAAGTGCCTGTTTTGGACCATAGAATAAACATTTACGACATGGTGTTTGGTATTCCTTGCCATTTTTATTAAAAATTATTTTCTCTCAGCCTCATTTATTTGACCCTGCTCCCTTAGATTCATCCTGCATGTTGTGAGTTAAATGCATTCATTTTCTGAATGGGATTCTGGTTTGTTGGTGTTTTTTCGGTGGTGGGGAAACGAAGCTTTTGATCTTATGAGAGAAGTAGGAGACACAGACATAGCCCACTGGAACATAAGTGTGGTGAGGGGAAAGGTCTTTTTTTGTTTACCAGTATATCCCAAGTGTCAGATGTACGATAAACACTCAGTAAATATTTATTGAATGAATGAGTCTCTTGAAAAATGGGTAGAGAGAACTGTGTTACTTTTTACATGTAACTGATTAAACCTATGTAAAAAATAGACATGGATTATAGGTTGGAGTAAGAAAAACCAAGTTAGAGGTTACTCTGGGAAGGTTCAAAGGATTTTTGAATAAGGTTCTGACAGAGGTGGCTAGTAACCATGGCCATTCACTACAAGAAAACTGAAATCATTTGACTGAGGTTTTTATTGTGCACAATGATGTTTTGTTAAAAGGTAAGTTTCTGGTAAGAATAGTGGCAACTCAGAATAAGAATAGCTTTAAAAGAATAGATGGTAATCTTTGGGCGTTAGAGAAAATTAAAAGAGAAAGGAGGATAAACCTAGCATTTATATCTTTTGTAGAAAACGCAGCCGTCAGGTGTGAGCATGTCTAATGCTGCCACACCAGAGCTGGGAATGAAGACTGTAAGAGTTGAGCTGTTTTTGTTTTGGTTGGAGTAGCTTAGGAAACAAGGCTCTTTCTGTGTTCCATTAAAACAGTTTCCCCTTCAACTACTCCACCCCTCCTTCCATATTCGAATACATTCTGTTTTAGGTTGTAATGTGTTGCCTCAGGGAGAAGTTATTTCAAGAAGCTGATGGGAGATGTTTCAAGTGCTGCTGGCTTCTCCAGCCCAGGTTTACAGAAAACACTACTTGTCTAGTGTACTGTGTACATTGGAGGGAACCACAATCCATAGTAAAGCAATGAGTGAATGTAACGTATGTGACAGGTAAACATTCTCCTAACCATGGAGATTGGTGTATATGTGAGATGGCTCATGTGAGACTGTTTAAAATAGGACTGTCCTTTTCCTTTGCCCCACAAAGGACCAAGCAAGAGATTTGACTCCTCCTGCTCTGGCCCATTTTTCTTTCCTTCCTTTCCTTCCTCCATGCTGAGAAAAAGGACATTTTATTATCTTGACTTGGCCTGTTTTCTCTCTTGCTTTTCCTAATTAGGTTTGGTTGCGCTTAGAAAGTCTGCAGTAAGGAGCCCAAAGAAGTGAGTGTTCATTATTCTCTCACCTGACTGGAATCTACATATAGGCAGTCAGTGCTGGTGTGATGGCGCTTTTTAGCTTGCCTTTCCATCGTATGGGTAGAACTTTATCCTTATGTTTCTTAGAATATCCTTAGAATTTAGAGATCTCTCCATGACATCCAAATTCTAGGCAGTAGGTTGAGGAAATGGACAGAAGAGAGGAACAAAGGGCTTGCTTGCAATTGTATTTGATGACTGTTGAGTAAAGGCTGAACTTGCAAATACATAAATTAGAAGATTATTTACAGATTTGTAATAGATTATTTATGTCCAGGTGAGTCACCAAAATAAATACACACAGATGTCTGTAACTGACATCTGTAAAAGCATATGATGCTATAAGTAACTAAGACATTTTGTCTCTGGCCACAGTCATGTTTTTTGGCCTCGCCAGCTGGAGGAATACTTCATAATATTAAGTGTTTTTGTGGCATTTTTTTTTTATTGCCAATGCCTTCAGGGGAGCCAGAGGTGCAAACACTCATTTCCATTTGCTTTCCCCACCTCTTTCCCTCTCCACAGAGCCCTTTTTTGTGGGGGAGCTCAAACTAAATTGCTGTTCCATGAAGAAAAGAGAACAGTAGAAAATCAGTTTTTCCCAATTCAGGGCATTTATTCTGGGCGTGCTCACCCTCGGCCAATTTACTTCTGCTGCTTCTGCTTTTAGTCACTTTTTGGTGACTTTTATCTCTTCCTTTTCTCCAGGGTTAGGAGTGGCCCTGTGCTGGCTGGTGCCTGCAGTAATCTCAGTGTTCACTGCTTCACTCCTGTGTCTATGATGGCAGACACCTTAGAGCCTCTGGTCCATTTCCAAGACGATAAACTCATTGACAGTTAACTATCTTGACTCCCAGCCTGTGGCTTTTAGAGAAACATCAGTCAGTTATGAGGTCTTTAATCTTAGATATATGTAAGGTCAGGTCTAGGAAGCGGTATTTTGGTATTTTTTTTTCCTACCCCAAAGGTCCACGATAATGGCGTGCATTTTGAAGTGAGCTTCATAGTATCTTCTCAGAAAAACTCCCATCTTTTATGTGGTGCCAACTTACAAATGTCCTTGGGGTATGTATATAAGCAGATTTATTAGTTGAAACAGCTAAAGGCCATTGGATTTTATCCTAGGATGAAAAATCAGTGTGCTTCCCATTAGAAATTGATTGGAAATTCACTTTGGTTCACAGGAGGGTTTGGGGAGAAACTGTTGTTAGGTCATCCCTTAGATCTGCTTAGTTTAAGCCTTTGGTTCAATCAGTGTATGAGCTAACAGGTACAGATGTGATTTTAAAAGTATGTGGATTCCATGTATAACATAGATTTATTTGTGGAAATAAACTGTATGCTGTGATGCTGATTATCCCTGGCCTTGGCAAGGTCTAACCCAGCAGGGAAACTCAAGAGTTTCCTTCAGGTTTCTGGGAACTAATCTCAGAGTTTTTCTTTGTCCTGATAATCTTTTTCTTAATACATGGGAATTGAGGGAACTACGTTTGGGATTAAGTTTTATTACAAAAGGTCTGGCGTTAGTGTATCATTGTTTCCTTGGAGAAACAAGGTACCGTCCAATCACATTCCTTTAATAGTGGAGGAAAAACATCCCATTTGTGTAGAAACCCACACACCTACTTCTGTAGCATCAAGTAATGATGGCATTCTGTAGTTGAACCTGATACGCAGTGTGAGTGAAATTGATCAAGTAACTGAACACAGGCAATGAAATGACCTGAATAACTCAATTTCTTTCTAGTAAATTAATCTTGGATAGTATCAGGGATAAGATACCTTTGAAAACAGCTAATTTGGCTTGACTTTGTTCCTTTAAAGGTTTTATAAATAATTACCTGCTCTAGGCATGTCTAGGCAGCTGCATTTTAATTATGCATCCCCACTGAAAAGTGGGAGTCATGAAAAATGATCCCGAGAATAACAAAATACCTTAAGGACTTCACATAGATTTACATATTGATAGACAGGTGAGTATTCAGCCATGACCTACCTTAACAGGATCTTCAGGGAAATTGCTAGTGGGCTAGTCAAGTGCCAGACTAACCACGTGAAAGGTCAGTTTGGTTCACAGTGGCTTCCCAGGTGAGGCAGTGTGTTATTTCGAAAGCCAACAGCAGTTGAATTCTATATGTAAAACATCACAGTGGCCAGTATTTATCACATGACTACCCAGTATTGAATACAGATTAGATAATCAGTAAATGTGGATTGAATAAACAGAAAGAGCTTCTGCCTTCCCCACATAATAGAAACTACAGATATATATTTTTTAAAAATTGTGACTTGCCTCCCCAAGGTTTAGCCAGTACAGTCTGTTATATTAAATGTACTTGTGTTTTAATTAACTTCTTTTTTTCTCTTGGCAGGTTCATATAAGTACCACCGGGTTAATTGTGACCCCGCCCCCCAGCAGCCCAGTGACAACTGGCCCCTCGTTCACTTTCCCATCCGATGTTCCCTACCCAGCTGCCCTTGGAGTAAGTATAGCTTCTCCATCTCTGTCTGTCTCCTAGCTGTTCAGTCTGATTAATCTGGCACAGCCTACCTCCTTACACCTGCAGTTTACACTGACACTTGTTAGTTAGGGGTGCATCTCTTTCATCCTTTATCTCTGTTCATCTCACAGAAGAAATGAGAAAGCCTCTTGCCTACAGCCTGCATAATTTTTCCTGCATAATTTTTAACAGTGAGGATCAGTGGCCTGAAGCCATTAGAAGCCTTCTACAAAATACTTTTAATTTTCATTAACGTTCAGCCTGATTTCCCAAAGGTTTAACCGAACATTTCTTTTGCGTTTTTAGACTTCACTTGTTTCTTACAAAGACACCTTTATAGAAATAGTGAGGAAACTGGGATCCCAAAAGCTAAACGGTTTGCTTTGAGTCACACAATGAGTTGATTCCAAATCTCTCCATTTATGATTCACCTTTTGGTGTCTCATCTTCCATGATGGTAGCTGTGGCTGTGCTGCCTTGGAAGCCTCCCTCAGATTGTGTTGATTTTCCTCCTGAAGACATAGCATCCTATAGAGTCTAAACACTAATTGCTTTACAACATACCTCATAAGAGAAATCAGTAGGAAAAGTGAGGGCAGCCAAGGGAGATAGACACAGAGAAGAACACTATGGAGAGAAAATTAAAAGGGAAGAAGAAACAAGCAAATTCAACCATAGCAGAAACACAATAGTTTAAATCCCCACTTCCTGAACTTGCAGGCATATGAACTACAAGGAACCAGCAGTTGTGAGGCACCTCTCATCCAGGCTGATGCCTTGGCTTGTGCTTTCAGACTATTTCTTTCAGGGCTAAGTTGAATGAGAATAGAAAAGATAGATCTGTGTATCAGATCTCCCCAGTGGGCCCCAACCCTGTAAACTGGTTTACAGAGTCTCACCTGGCTGTGATGCTGTCAGAGAAACAGCATGGCCCAGTGATGGGAACATAGACCGAGGCTGAAAGCCCGGCTTAGCCACTTATTTGTTTACATGACCATGAGAATTTTCAACCTCTTTAAGCTTTAGTCTCCCTGCCTATAAAATGAAACTAATACTATCTACTTTGGAGAGTTCTCACCATGCCTAGAATGTAGTAGGGATGACTCTTCTTGATCTCGTTATCGGTCTCAGTTGAAGACTGTTGCAAGGTAAGCCTGTGACATGTGCCACTGGTTGGCTCTCAGAATGCCTTGGTTCATTGGGCCTGGTTCATTGTGTTATGGTTTCTCTGCTCTCTGTACCAGGAATAGTGAGGCTTCTAGGGAGCTGGTTTGTTTTTAAGTTGTGGATTTTATATATGTTGTAAAGATTGTTTCCTTCTGGTAGAATGCTTAGAGCGAAATCTGTACCCCTGCCGCAACGAGGACCTCACAATGTATTAGCACATTAGTAGAGATGTTGGCTCCATCTAGTTTTATTGTCCTCATTTTCCTTTTGCCTCATTTTCCTTTGAAACAAGGTGGGATATAAATAAATGTGGAGTTATAACCTAGCTTGACTTAGACTTTAGAAAACTTTTTATAGAGTTAAGCATGTTCTTGCATTTAAATGGAAGTTAATAATATTCTGGTTAGAGGTTAAAGTTTGTTTTTGTTTTTGTTTTTGTTTTTTTAATGTTCCCAGGACAATTACAGCTTCCTTGATAGTACAACTGTTTGGTGCAGGAAAAGTTGTGCTGATTTTTCTAGGGAGAAGGTGAAATTCAGTTAACTTTTATCGGTTTCCATGAGATTCTGTTAGCCCCGGGTGTTTTGACCAGAGCCAAGTTCCATAATCATCCTGCCCTCTGATCTCCAGAGAAGACTCTCTCCTTTCCTTCCTTCCCTTCTCATCCCAATACATACACAACCAGTTGATATTTCCATTTCCAGATGACTACTTCGTGTGGAAAAATTCTAGCATAATTTCTTAAGGGGAAAAGGCTGCATTTTCTGATCTTAGAAAAATTAATTAGTGGAAAAGACAGAGCTGGCTGAATTTCAGCCCTTGTGGGCTGAAAATTTTACAATGTAGTAAATGGCCAGTTGCTCTTAGCTGGAGGCACACTCTAGGACAAATCAGTGATACAGGTCACAAGAGAGCATGAATATACAAAAGTTAATTTATATTCAACCATTTCATGCTAGGATTATATAAGAAAGCCTGCATGTTAAGCAAGAGGAAGGTTTATTAAACAGTATGTCTACTGTGCCAATTGCATTTAATGAAAAAGTAATTATAAACAGACCTGTCTGTCATCCCAGGAGATGTCTAGATCTCCAAGTCCCTGGTAGGTTGGCAGCAGTGTTTTGGATTTAATATGTTAAGTTGAAGTGGGCGGGGGGGGGAGGGTGGATCTCAGCAGCATCTACCCTCTGTATCTCACATTAATCATGGCAAGTATCCTATTTAAAATCTGAAATCTTTTCAAAGAATTTGAGTACTGTCACAGCAATAGTATGCAGCTTGGTTGAGAGGAAACCATGCTTTTCATAATGTGGATTTATTAGGTAATAAATGGCAACAGTAGAATAGGAAATGAAAATTATTTCTAGCATTTTATCATAAATTGAGACTTTCTAATCTTTTGTGCAGAATGAAGTTAGGAGCATATTGTCCTACACATTTCACATGTAACAGTTAAAATGTTAGATCTCTAATATTAGGAGCAAAACTGGCATTATAGTTATTTAATTCAGGCATCAGACTATTAATAGTAGTGAGGGTTTTTTTCCCAACTAATTTTGTGAAGGGTGGAGGATAAGGATCTATATTAGTCTTGTATTTTCTGCACAAGGGCAGAAGAACTCTTAAATAAGTGATTAATAATCCCTGATCCCCTGTACCAGCTGAGAGGTGTTTAGCTGCAAGATGTCACGAGTTAGGCAGGTCAGTAAAGGCCAAATACAGCCTGTGGCCAACTTATAGACAAATTGCATTCCAAAAATGTGTAACCCTAACTAAAAAAATTTTACATGTACACACATAGTATATGTCTTGTGTGTCTATTTAGAGAAGCAAATTAAATGATGCAGGTTCTCAGAATAGCCAATATGGAATTAGCCATTGGAGCCCATGGTGGAAGGCTCAGCAGGACTTACTGCTATCACCAGGGTCAGGGAAGAGCTCTGGAAGTAGGGCAGTGGAACTGCCAATGTCAAATAGTTTGTGAGGTACAAGTTGAGCCTTTGGAATTGGTGAGAATTCTGAAAATCAGGATTAGGGGTAGAATATGGCCAGAACGTTCCAGCAACAACAGTAAAGGACTAGCACATAGGAACCAAGGCCTCTTGATCCATATCATGTTGACCTAAGAGAGGCAGAAGCACGGAACATTTTCTCATTTGTGAAAAGCTCACTGAGGATCTGTTAACTTCTGTCTGTGAAGCTGGGTGACAGCAATACAAAGATGAGTAAGTTTTCTGACTTCATAGTCTCATGAATCATAACAACAGCTTCTCTTTATTGGGCTTCTGCTGTGCTTCAGGGCACTGGGAAAGGCAGCTTTACCTAAACCATTTCTAATTATAACTCTCGTCTCACAGGTTGACATATTAAGGCATAGAGACCTTATGTAATTTATACAAAGCCAATTAGTATCATAGATATCTCTTCTTATAAATCAAATGTAGAACAATAAATCTATAAATTGTGAGGTAAATTCCATTCTTGGAGAGATATTTAAGAAGTGCCAAATTCTTGGGGTGCCTGGGTGGCTCAGTGAGTTAAAGCCTCTGCCTTCGGCTTGGGTCATGATCCCAAGGTCCTTGGATCGAGCCCTGCATCAGGCTCTCTGCTCCGCAGGGAGCCTCCTTCCTCCTCTCTCTCTCTCTCTCTGCCTGCCTCTCTGCCTACTTGTGCTCTCTGTCAAGTAAATAAATAAACTCTTTAAAGAAAAAAGAAAAAAAAAGTGCCAAATTCTTAATTACATCTTGCCCCTTAGACATTATCATCTAAGCATCTCTTTCAAGTATTTTTAAAAATATTCTTTAATTTTATTTCTTTTTCTTTATAGTTTTACCCAGCACTGACTGGCTTAATTCCAGTGAGCATCCAGTTGAGACTTAAGTCTTGGAACCTTCCATCTTTATTTTAATTTTATTGCATTCTGACACCAAAGTTTGGGGTTTTTTTGTTTTTTTAAATCACTAGTGTCAGTATTTCTACTTTTCTACTTCCTATTCCTTGTCATAAAATAAAGCAGACTATTCACATAATTGCACAAATGCTGCTCTGCACAGGCAGTAATGCTGCTGACGTGGCTAACATGCTGACTTGAGGGAGCATGAGCACGCAGCAGCTGGAACCATGTCTCTATCAGCCTGTATACATGCATCTGCGTTCAGTACCCAGAGGAACTCTTTAGAGATGTTGAAGTGTAGGGCTGAAAGTGGGTTGACTGGAATTCAGATGTCCAAGGGAAAAAAAAAAGGGATGCTGGCATTGGGGGATATTTGCCCCAATGGTATTTGCCCAAGGAACCCAGAAATGCCCAAAGTCTATCCTGCCAGTCACTTTCTTACCCTGGGAGGTAGAAATGAATGTGAGGGAAATGCATACCTAAAGGAATATTGGAAAGAAAACAAATCCTTTATCGTCAGTTGAACATGTGCCCCAAATTCCATAGCACTTTATCAGCAAAGCACTTTACTGGTAAGGTGGCTGCAGCCCGTGGCCATGCTTAAAACCTAACGGATCTTGTCACCTATCTTTAGCCAGATCCAGACCTAACCACTCTTTGGTCCCATGAAAGGGCAAAAAGAGGAGAGGACACCGGAGAGGAGTGGTATTATACCCACATACTTCAACTTTTCACTACAACGTGCACTAGCAAATATGGCTTATCTGGCTTAGAATCCAGCCCTTTCAGAAAGGACAGTTGTTGGCTGGTGTTCATTCTAACATAGGGAAATCAAGTACTGCCCTAAGACGCTGAGCCAAGATTAGAATCTATGTTATTCTGACCCCAAAGCCCCCCTCCTTCTACAGTGTAAAGCTGATGCTGCTTTCAAGGTCAGTGGGTCAGGGGAACAGAACCTGGGTGTGGTGAAGTGTGATCATTTCACATTAGTGGACCACTGTCTTGTTTTTAAGCTATTTATTCAGAAGTAGTAATTCTTGTCTCAGACCATTACGACATACTGTGAACAGAAGATGTGAATCTATAGAAACACAAGGAAGAAGCTCATTTTTAATGAATATCAATAATATCCACTTTTCTACATTAGTATTTCTGTGGCCTGGCCCATAGTTCTAGACAACTTTGATAATTTAGACCTGCTGCATTTCCATAAAATAAACCTACAAGGGATGAGCTCTTTTTAAGCTCCTATTAATTTAGTATGTAACGTCTAATGAAAATGGCATTTAAGTGTGGTATTTGGTTCTGAGCAATGTTAACAAAATATTATGAGCACAATGTGATCTATACTTCTTGCAGGTCCATAGATGTTTTTTCTGCTGGTAGAGAGTGAGTCTTGGCCTCTGGGGCGTGCTCTGGCCTGGACTATGAAATAATAAGCAGGTCTCCAGGTCAGCTCTGGGTGAATGAAAGGCTGTGGTTTGCTCTGTAGAAATTTCAGGTCTTGCAGGATAGCAAACTGCCTGAAGCACAGCACACAGTGGATTACCTTTTGAACTTCCACATCACCAGATTATTTCAGTTTAAATTGTTTATAAAGCAACCCACAGTACTTCCTAGTCTGTCACAGCCCTGGACTCACCAGAGCCCTATCATTTTACCAACCCCACAGGGCTGAACAACATCTAGGAATCTGATTTTAATCAGACTTTCTCTCTCGGTCTTGTGTGCTTATATACCGAATACATGTGCATACACATACACACATTTCCCCCAAAGATATGTAACCCAACATTGGGGGGGAAAATTCTGCCCAATTTTATTAAGACTGTTTCAACCACAAAAAGGAGAGAGAGAACTTCATTTTCTCTCAAGCACAACCTTTGGAATCTTTCAGAATATCTTCCTCTAAGCCATATCTGCAGTGACTTCTGACTTACTCTTTATGAAAGGGATATATCTGAAACATTTGCTCACTGTGTTTTTTAACTGTAAAAGCTGACCTCTTTTTTTACAATTCGTTGACAGAATGTGATGTATTGTTATCAGGTCCGTAGATGGTTTTTTTGCCTTTTTCTTCATAGGGCTAATTTAGTACAGCCTCTGCTTTAATAAAGTTAAGATACAACAGACAATTTTAATTTCCTTTTCTCTTGAAAATAGAATTCTACTCAGAGTGTGAAATGGAGCATTTTGATTTTGTGCCTTAGGCAATATTTTAACTAATTTCCAGGAGCAGTTCTCATTGGGCTCCTTGTTGAGTGTGTGTCTTCCTCCTTCCCAAGCCACGCTCTTCGGAGACTGGGCTTTGGAAGATTTTAGTGGAAATCATTTCAGTGGTAATTTTACAGTCTCCATGTATTACCTGGGGTACAGTCTAGACGTGTTGTGTTATCTTGCCCGACAAGCTACCAATGTATCTTTATTACCAGTGAAGTGCCCAGGTCACGTGTGCTGAGTGTTTGACCAGGATTATCTTTGTTTCTCTCTCCTTGTCACTGGGAACCTAAGTGGAGTGAATGCTTGACCTTTTCCTGGTCAAAGGTTTTGAAGATTCTGAGCCCTGGTGCATGCAGTTCCAGAGTATTAGCGAGTCTTAAGGCTGCCATGTTTTATATGGAGAGTGTGAGTAACGTTCATGCAGTTCTAACTCTTGGAACTCACCTCTGCCTTGTCCGGGTTAACACTCTGTAGAGAGCTCTGCACTCATTTATTTCTGCACTCCACAACACCTTCAGCTTCGGTATGGAAAAATCCTTCTCCAAAGTCACTTCAGCAAAAAATTAAATATAATGTGTGAAACAGTTGCAACATATGTCTAGAACTCTGAAATTTTTTTCTACTGAGTTTATTGTGTTTCTGGAACTATGTACATTAACGGGCAGATGAAGCAAATTGTTGATGAGATACAAATTTTTATTTCACAAAATAGAAACATAGTGACTATTAGGACCTATGTTTAGAGATCATTGTTTTTTTTGTATTTATACAGTGATATGTAGAAACCATTTATGCTTTTCTAGGTGCATTCTTTAGTCTCCTTATTTCTCTTTTGATTCAGTTTTTACATCTAGTGGTTCAAAGATTTGGGGAGGGCGAGGTGGGGGTTCAGGCAGGTCTTTGTGTGCCTGTTTTCCCAGGAGTTTCGGTATACAGACCCTAAAGAATCATCTGGGGTTTATAGATCAGAAAGTAACAATTGCTCCATTGATTTTCAAAAGGCATGGAATCCTGTAGGCAGAACCCCATTAGGCTGTGCCCATAAAGGAGCCAGCAGCTTTTCACTGGTGTACTTGTTAAAGATTACCAGCCTTGATAGTACTAAATTTCAAAAGCTGGCAAAGGTAAGAAAAGAATAAGCAAAAGTAGCAACAATAGCCCAGTGATTGTGGCTTGCTATTGTTTGGGCTTTTTGGAAACCAGGCATCAAAGGAAATTTTCTTCTGAAGGAATGGTTTGAGATACAGTACAGCTAAATTTTTTTGTGTTGTGTTTAAGTTTCAAGTTATAGAAACAATCACAGATTAATTCCTAGCAAGCAGTGTGACATTACAGCTGCCCCCTTGAAAAGCATCGGGGTTCTCATCCAAGTCTATACTGAAAAATACTATTAATCTTAAAATTACATGCTGTTGTTCTTTTTTTTCCCTTTCCCTCTTCCCAAGTGTTATTACTTACCTGTTTGATAAAAAAGTTGCTGTAGCTCTAAGATCTTAAAGGAGAACAAGGGATGAGATTTTTTTTCAGAGGAGACTTTCATACAAGGTAGCCTGCTGGTTCTGCTCCCAGTGGATTCCATGAAAGCCTTTTCCTATAATTCCTGATTCCTCTTCCCTCCCACCTTCCAGAAAATATGTAAATAAATAAATCATTCGTTATTATTCTCTGTCCCCCTCTCTCTCTTTTTCTGTTTCTCCTTATACCAGACGATGAATCCTCCTCTTCCACCACCCCCCTTACTGGCCTCCACACCTCCGGGTGCTGCTACCACTGTTGCTGCTGCTGCTGCTGCAGGAATGGGACCTAGGCCCACAGCGGGATCCGCCGACCAGATTGCACATTTACGGCCTCAGACTCGCCCCAGTGTGTAAGTGAGGGTGTCATTTATTACTGCTTTAAAGTTTATTTCAGACTAACCCCAAACAGCAGAGGTAGACAAACACCTTTCTGATAGGAGCTGGTGACAGGCTTATGGCTCACCAAAGTGGTTTGCGTTCTGCAAACTTACACCCAGTCATGCATATAATTAGGAAACTGCTGAAACACAGTGGGTCCAACACATGAGCTCGCTAGGCAGCCATCCTGCTGAGTGAGAGCCTTTTACAGTTTAGGGAAACATAGTGTTTGCTTCTTTATAGTACTATATGGACATGGAGCCATCTTTTTGTGTGATTCCTATTTGAGCTTTTTGTCTCCAGTTTCATTCAGTGCAGTAAGATACTATGGAACAGGAAGATATTCCACACAGATCAGATCTAGAGGGAGTGTGCATGTGAAAAGCTGGAAGTCCCCAGCAATAAGTATCCAGAAAAGTCTCATTGTCTTGTTCAGTGTTTACCAATGGCACAATACAGCTAGATTCTTGTGGCTCCTACATTGTGTGATTTTATATGTGGAACATGTTAGAGCCCTGGTTTAAAACAAAACAAAACAAAACCAGAACAAAAACTGTTGGTTAGTGTTGCCTGCCTGGTTTCCATATGTGGCATATGGAAATAGTGGCATAGTCACCTTGTATTGTGGGGTGGTTTTGTACTCTCTATGATCTGGGCTTTTTTTCCTTTTGACTTTTTCAAATTCAGCATTTTTTCTGGCGGAGCATACAAAAGCAGGTGCAACCCAAGCCTCTAGGTTCAGCTTGTGTGTGGAAAACAGCATGTTGTGCCTCCCAGTGGGATTTCGTGCCATATGTCCTCATTCGGGGCTACTTCCCATGTCTAACAAGTGCCATTTGAAGAGCTCAAGTTTCCATTGGGTCCCTAATCCCCAGCAGCAGGTTAGGCACTTTGGGAAGCTACATAATTCTTTCACACCCCACAAATACCATTTGGTGGGATAGTCACCTTCACACTGGGGGGACCACCAGGTTGGCAGTTCTTAATCAGGAAGGCCCCTGTCTTTTAAATGTAGGCTGCAAAATATTTTTCAGTGGAAGATTACCAATGCTACTTACAGGTTTAAAGGATTGTATTTTCTGTTTACATATGTATGGAATATTCAATACTTTGTACCAAGGGAGAGTTTTTGTGCATCCTGGGGTTTATCTGTTACTCAGCCTGGAATCACATACTCTTTTCTATTCTAGGTATGTTGCTATATATCCATATACTCCCCGGAAAGAGGATGAGCTGGAGCTGAGGAAAGGGGAAATGTTTTTAGTGTTTGAGCGTTGCCAGGACGGCTGGTTCAAAGGGACATCGATGCATACCAGCAAGATAGGGGTTTTCCCTGGCAATTATGTGGCACCAGTCACAAGGTATGGTTTTGAATAAATGGTTTACTAAGTTCTAAACAGAGAAGCTTTGTTCTTTTCCATGGTTTTTAGCCTATCCAAGATTCCTTCTCACACTATAATTGCCTGTTATGTAGCCAACATTTTAAAAATTCATATCTAGTGGCACCTGGGTGGCTCAGTGGGTTAAAGCCTCTGCCTTCAGCTCTGGTCATGATCCCAGGTCCTGGGATCAAGCCCCGCATCGGGCTCTCTGCTCAGCCAGAAGCCTGCTTCCTCCTCTCTCTCTGCCTGCCTCTGCCTGCTTGTGATCTTTGTCTGTCAAATAAATAAAATTAAAATCTTAAAAAAAAAATTCATATCTATACTTGCTGAAATCCCTTCTAATTCTAAAATTCTTAGCTTACTTTTCACATGGGTATATGTGAAATTGTAGGTTTCCACCAATATATGTACCGGGTTTTAAGTTACTTGCTTAATAACTTAAGATCCAGCTATACAATTTTCAACATTTTTCTGCTTAAAAAAATACCATGTTTAGTACAAACAAAAGCTACATTATTAACATGTTTACATGACATTTACTATATGCCAGGCAGGCACATTTCAAAATGCATATGACACATAGTAACTCTTGAGTCCTTAAGCAATTTGTTGACGAAGTTGCTATTATTATCCCCACTTAACAGGTGAGAAAACAGAGGCACTGAGAGATTCAATGACTTGTCTGAGATCGCACAGTGAAGAAGTGCTTAAACCTAGGTGTTTGGCTCTATATTTATTCCAATACCTTGGTGATTTCCTTGCAATTCTGGCAATTAATTTCTATAAAACAGAAATAAAATTCCTTAAATATGACCTTGATCCTTCAGTTAAAAGTGATTTTCCTCCTCAAGGAAATCTGGCAGTGTCTAAACACAATTTTGATTGTGTTTTTGTTGGCATATGGTTAATAGAAGCCAAAAATGCTGCTAAATGTCCTGCAGTACACAGCGTGGCCTCCTACCAAAAGGAATTGTCTGACCCAAAATGTCCCTGAGGTTGAAAACCATGTTATAGGATAATAGGAGCTTTAAGTATACAAGATTTTCTTTCCTCCCCTTCCCCCCAAAATTTATTTAAAGATAGTCCACCTTCTTGTCACTGAGGAAAGTAGCCTTGGAAACTGAATGGAAAGGCTTATAATGGCATTGTGGGAGCCCCACTTTTTAGCTACTGGGCTTTTAATAAATGGTCCAGGTTTAGCTGTGTTAAATCTCTCCTCAAAACCCTGATTTTAAATAAATGGCT
This sequence comes from Taxidea taxus jeffersonii, assembly GCA_003697995.1. Classification (NCBI taxonomy): domain Eukaryota; kingdom Metazoa; phylum Chordata; class Mammalia; order Carnivora; family Mustelidae; genus Taxidea; species Taxidea taxus. Next base: position 23,384 of record RCUC01143586.1, on the reverse strand, counting down.
TAATGAACTGACATGTTTGTCAGCTGTTGGCCTTGATTTATAGGTTGGCCAGCAGCTTAATCAAATGAAAATCACTATTGTTGCAGATGGTGACAGAATGTTAGCTTCAATTTGACTTGCAGATTTTTAGTCAATATAAAACTTCTTTTCTGTGTATGTTAAAATCTACATTTAGGATCCAGAAAATAGCAGATAGACCTTTCCTAGTGAGAAAAAAAACAAACAAAAAACCAGCACAACAACTGAGGGAAATAAAACAAACCAAACCACAACAAAGACTAAGTTAATGAAGGAAAGCATTTTCCTAACCTTCAAAAACAAATTATTAAAAGTCTCTGGAGAGATGCTTACTTACAATAAATTCTCTGTTATCATAGTAAATAATAAGGATGTTTGAGTTAATGAAGTATTCTATATAGTAGAAAGTTACTATATATAGAATTATTTAAGTGAATTTAGAATATTAAAAAAAGTACATGACACAAAACTACACTGAGCCTAATTTAATTTAATTCAACCCGTAAATGTTTCTTTAGAGCTGTCTGTTTCCCTGTAACTGGAGGAATGTAAAAGAACCATTTCATGGGGGTCCTGCTTTCAAGGAACTTTTACTGAATCAGGAGTAAATAAAGAATTTACATGGTAAAAATAACACATTTTGTCATCAAGGACCACAGAAGGAAGAAATTTACATGAAACAATAGACTCATAAGGTCTTAAGCCCTAAGTGTTAGGCAAGGCTTCTTGAAAACAAGAATTTTTTGCTGGACCTTATAACATACATGAGATTAAGATAGGTCAAGAGAAGCCAGAGAGAATATTCCGAGTGTGTGCATATGTGTATTTGCACACACATGCATGTGCACAGGCCCTTGTGTGATGCCGAACTGGAGGCAAGCGGGGAGAAGGGCAAAAAAAATACGAGCAAAGCTATGAGAAAGGAGTAAAACTGCTAACGTTATTAGCAGCAGTAACAAACAAATCAACTCCTTTGATAGCTGAGGCAGAAGAATCCAGGGCCTTAAAGGGAGTGGAAGTGTTGAGCCTTGATATGGAAAGCTGAACCCGGTAAACATGTATTCTTGAGCAGAATATGACATGTAATTTTCTGTGACTCACAGTATATTTCCAGACCTTCCTCTTCTTCAGGGCCATTTTTACTTTGAATTTGTGATTCTAATATTTGGTAAAAATAATTCCATTCATTCTTTAAAATGTTCTATCTTAAAGCCCTGAGTCATTTTTCTTGCCTTTAATTGTTCTCTCCTCCATTTTGCTGATGGATTGGGCTTTCTGTCTGTTTCTGTCTTGACAGGACTGTGACAAATGCTTCCCAAGCTAAAGTCCCTATGTCTACTGCTGGTCAGACAAGTCGAGGGGTGACTATGGTCAGTCCTTCCACTGCAGGTGGGCCCACCCAGAAGCTCCAGGGAAATGGTATGGCCGGGAGTCCCAGTGTTGTCCCCACAGCCGTGGTGTCAGCAGCTCACATCCAGACAAGTCCTCAGGCTAAGGTCTTTTTGCACATGACTGGGCAGATGACAGTCAACCAGGCCCGCAGTGCTGTGAGGACAGGTAAGGAGAAGACCAGAAAGTACCAGGAAAGGGGTTGCTTGCCTAATACCAGCTCTTCTATAATAGATGTTGAGAAAAGCAGATGTCCTGTTACAGTAATGAAGAACATTAGGAAATAAGGCAGGCACAGTCTAGTCAATGGTACTCCACATCTGCTTATTTCGGCTAAGCCTGCCCCACACATTAATTCAAGCCTGATCTACAGATTGAAAGTCTGAAAGAAATTAGGCTGATCCTAAGAATGTTGATAGGACTTGAAAATAAGACTACTGCAGTCAAGACCATAGGAGCTCAGGTCTCAGTGCCATTAGCCATGTGACAACATCGTACTTAGCTAACCAGTGTGTTGATTATTTCTGATGAACTTAATCTCAAGTCTGTTTTAGACCCAGGGGGATCTTAAATAATTCTTCTTTCTATAGCATTGAAAACCTACCCAAGAGTCTTGGGTAACAGTGGTGAGGTAAACTTGTAAATTCTATCATAAATACCAAAAGAAGGAAAAATGGTTAATAAGAAAAGGGAGAATAATTTTATTGATTGACTAATTGAAAAAAGAATCATTTTGAAAAGACTTGGGGGCCAACCTAACCTGACACTCTAGAGTACCATCAAAGACAGACTGTGTCCATAAATCTGCAGAAAGACCTTCTCTAACTGAACAGCCTGGGGTCATAGGTGAGTTTCGAAGCTCTCTACAGACTAAAGAGCTGATCTGGAAGGAAAATAGTGTCTAGGAACCCAGCTAAAATTAAGTGCTTTTAAACCAGCATACATCTATTATTTATTGTAAAAATGCAATAGTAACCTTTCATTATGGTCTGATGTAGTGAAATGACTCATGTTTTGGTGAGTAGCATTTATTAGAAAGTCCAATTTTGCTATTTTTCTCTCTTGTCATCTACTAGTTGCAGCACATAACCAAGAACGCCCTACAGCAGCGGTAACACCCATCCAGGTACAGAACACCGCCTGCCTGGGCGCTGCATCTGTGGGCCTGCCCCATCATCCTTTGGCCTCCCCACCACTTCCATCTCCAATGGCAGGCCCTGCCACCCATGTGGCTGCTATTAACATGGGTCGAGTTAGTGGCCCCCTGGCGTGTGCTGCAGCTGCTTCACTGACCTCTGCGAACATCACCGCTGCCTCTCTGGAGAGTGAGCCTGGTGGCCGGGCGGTGACCATTCTTTCTGGACTCCCCACCTCTCCTGACAGTGCTTCATTGGCCTGTGGGAACAGCTCAGCAGCCAAGCCAGACAAGGATAATAAAGTAAGATCAATGTCCTACTCCTCTGCTTATGTTGTGTCCCATCCTTTCTAACTAATGAAAGGACTCGTTGTTCTGCAGTCCTTCAAGTGCTTACCATGTGTGAGTCACCATGCCAGGTGCTCGATTCATGATTCTCTGCACTGAAACACCTGCTAGTTGCCAGGCCTTGTATTGTATGTTTAGGAGACCACAGTGAATAAGGCTTAGTCACTTCTCATGCAGCTTACATCTTATGGAAGAATTTCCTTTACCCTTTAGTTACTCATTCTTTCATCATTGTGCTGTCCTTGATTCTTCCTATTCAGTCAGTTCTACAAAAAAATATTTAATATACAAAAGGGTTGAAATTGTTGATCAAAAGTATTGATTGTGGGTTTTTTCTACAGTGTATTTGATTATAATCAGCATGGATGTTTTCCTCTTGACTTGAAATATGGGTGAAAAATTATTTTCTAAATTCATAGATCTTTAAAAAAAAATCTCTCATTTGGGGCTGAATTTCCAAGAAAAAATTAATGGAAAACTGTGTTTGAAAGACTAACCTATGGTTGGGTTTGGAGATAGGTGGATGGAGGCAAGGGAAATTGATGGTGAGTAATTGTGAACAGAAATTGAAGAATGACAATAAAGTCTGGGTAATTGTATTACAGTCAAATGAAGTAGCAGCCTGAGGAAAATCCTGTATTTTCCTCAGTATTTTGTGCATTCTCTCCTAACGTTCTAGCCCAATTCTGGGAAACTCTAGGGTAGTCATAAACTCTTAGCCACCTGGTTCAGTGGTAATGTATGTCACTCTATTTAAATGGTTACATAAGCCTGTAAATAGGGGTTTATAAGGAAATAAACTTTACAGCCTACTAAAAAGTTAATATTTAATTGTTGGGTTAACCTTAGCATTTTTTAAAAAGATTGATATCTGTTCAGTGTTTATAATTAACTACATTAAACTTGTACTCAAGTTGACATGTTCAACTTTGTCTGTATCTTTAAAGAATTGTTTTGTAGTTCAGAATTTAAGGTTTCAGGACAATGAGTCATTGAGAACAGGGACTCTGCAGTTCCTGCCCTCCCAGGAAAGAATTCATTGAATCAGGCTTGAAAGGGACTTGTGCCAAGAGAATAATGGCTCTCCAAAGATGTCTACATTCCTGAGCCCTGAAAGGAGAATAGGTTTCCTCCCATGGCAAAAGGGATTTTATAAAGGTCTTGAGATTAGGGGATAGTTTTATATTATCTGGGTGGGCCTCATATAATCACATGGATCTTCCTGAAAGGGAGGTAGGAGGATGGGTCCAGAGGAGATGTGACGTCAGAAGCAGAGATCAGACTGATTCAAGGAAGGAGCCACAAGCCAGGAAATGCAAGCAGCTGCTTCTAGAATCTGGAAAAGGCAAGGAAACAAATTCTTCCCTAGGGCTTCTGCAAGGGATGTAGCCCAGCTGACACAGCAGCAACTAATACAGGACCTAACGAGTTATCCTGTTGAGTCCCCGTCCTTGACAGATAGCCACTGGCCTCTGTTTGGACACCCTCATTGACCATGAATGCCCTAGCTCCAGAGTGTCCCATGCCATTTTCTTTATTTTGAGGGGCTACATAAAAATTGTTGATCTTCTTTCTATATGATGCCTTGACTTATTTCAGAGTTATCTTCTTTTTTAAGGCTATACTTCTGAAGTTTTTGTCACTACTACTTTTGTCACAGATTACAAATTTTCCTTCCTAAATCTCCTATGCCTCATTGAGTATTCTGGATCCACCCGGGAGACTTCATTTAATACACTGTTTTAGAATTTTCCAGACAGTCTGCAAAGTGCAATGTTGTCTTCTTTTTGAAAGTTAGGATTACAGGGCCCTTCTTGCCCTGCTGAGTTGACCTGATCTCAAGTTCACTAGGATTAGTCAAATATTATTTTATTGCATTTTAGCCCTTAATTTTCTCTCTGTGCTGGGGTGAATTCATCCTGGCAAGGAATTATTGGATCTCTAAATCCCAATCTCTTCACCCATTTCCCTCTTATCAAGGTTTGTTCTTCCTTTCTAGTCTGAAAATTATCCTTCTCTTTCTTTATATCTTCTGAGAACCACCATCCATCTCAAATAGCAGGTCTGTATCTTTCCTGTTCTTCTTGTTTCAAACATAACTTTAAGGCTATCCCCTGCACTCCTTTATTTCAAGTTTAAGCTATTAGGGGCCATGGTATGTTCTTTCTTAGGGATCCTTCTCTTGATCTTTTTGTACCAAGTCCTTTAAAGATTTGAGCCCATTAGGCCGCTCTCAGGGGTATCACATTAGTGCCTTTAGATGCCTCCACATTTTCATCTGATCAGATAATTTGCAGCTGTATGGTTAGAATTTCATTCTGGAGAGCCCTCCTATTGCTCTTGAAGTATCTTTCCTTTTGAGTTTCAGGTCATGCATATATTTTCTTTGACTTTTAAAATCAGTCCTTTTAAACTTCAGAGTTCAAATCTGACTATAGCCAACTTCTCTTTGGGTGCTTACTTCGAAGTTTTCAATATTTCTGCTTCACCAACCAAACCTTTCCACCCCCTGCTGGTCCCCACCATTCCCCCAGTTGATCAGAATTAGATCCAAAGTGAGATTAAATGATTAACAATTCAAGGAAAAAGTACATCAGAGATTCTAATTGTATAAAGACCTAGTTTTAGTTGAGACTTCCAGCTGGTATCTAGGTATTTGACAGTCCCCTTGTTATCTCTATCTGCTTTCATCATTTTGTGATCAGCATCATCCATTTACTTAAATTCTTTAGACAGTGTGTGGTGTGTCTCCCAAATGATAGTTTGTCAATTGCCCTGTCCTTTTCTCTCTACATAAATTGTCTGCAGTGAGCTACCACTGGTATTCCATGGAGATCTATAACTTTTTGATGTGCACACAGGACTACTGCGGCTCCTCACCTAACTAAGCTATTCCTTTTGAACATTATTTTATTTGGAAGTCTTACCTCAAATATGTTTCTGTCCTTGACTTAAAAAAAAAAAAAGTGTTTTTGTCCCTGTAGGTTATTTTGTCTGGTAACTGTGTTCTGTGGTTTGGTTCTGTGGTTTGATAAATAAGCATCTGAAACTCTACAATATATTTCCAAACATTATCTCTTATTTCTTATTTGAAATCCTGGGCCTTTCTGCCATTGTTATTCTTCTTTCTGTGGGATCCCTCATGTCTTCTACAGTTATCAGTTTAACAGCTCTATCTGGACATTTTTCTAACTGCATATTCAGTTTAAAGGCTTCATTATTTAATCAGCTCGTCTCCAGATGAGTTTCCCAATCCTTATGGGATACTCCTGTGCGTGTGTATGTGTGCCTGTGTTTAATTGTGTTTTCTTATTATAAAAATTTTTAAAATATATATATTTATTTAGAAGTGAGAGAAAAATCTAAATATCCAAAGTGAAAACCTAAATATGATCCAAGATTTCAAAGACAGCCATTAATACTATGGTGTATATATACTTTTTTCCCCCTCATATACCAAAACACAGTAAATATTTTGGTATGTTATGTTTTATCCAGCAAATAAAATCTTTTTTCCAGCACCAATTATGTAATTGACTGTTCTTATATTTTCTAAGTTTCATTAGAAGACAAATTGGCACATATTAAAAATTCTAAGAGTTTATTTGAGTAAAACATATTCAAATCAGGCAGTGCCATACTGGAAGTGCTTAGGAGCACTCTACCAATAGGAGCCAGGGGCAAGAATTATGTAGAGGATACATCAAAGCAGAGCAGAGACATTTTTTTTTTAATTTAAGCTTTATTTAAACATATAATGTAACAGAGCAGAGACATTATTTGATTGGCTAGAGTTTAAGTGGCTGCCTTAATTGGGAAAGTCCAGGTGGCTGTTTGTGATTGGTTATTCTTAGGTTTTGATTTCTTAACCTGGAGGTGTTTACAAGTTTAGGTTTTGGTTTTGCTAACGGAGGCTGCTAGAACATCAAAATCACCTCAGTCCTAATAGCCTCTAGTCAAATCTCTAATGGTATAATTAATTTAACAGTTTTAACCCTCACATAGAGAAAGAAGAGAAACCATCTCTGAGGCCCCACTTTACTTCACCTGCTTCCATTTCCTTCCCCTACCTTAATAGTGTAAGTTTTCTATGACATTGTCATTTATTCCCATACTGGTCAGCAGTATGCCCTCTGCCATATCCTAGATTTGTTTCTAAAAGATAACATTTCTACAAGTGGCCCACAAAAGATCAACATTTAGTGCCTCAAATGTCCCTTCCCCAAACTCCTAGTGACTCCCTCCCGAAGGAGCCATAGATCTTCTTCAAACAACCTGCTCTTTGAGGACCTTTGCTCTTAATTCTTGGTTTTCTTAAGCAGAGGGTTCATCTAGTCTTTAAATACCCATTTTCAGGGTGCCTGGTAGGTTCAGTCAGTAGAGCATTGACTCTTGATCTCAAGGTTGTAAGTTGGTATAAGAGATTACTTAAAAATAAAGTTTTTAAAAATAAATACCCATTTTCTTCTGTTCTGAACACTTATCCCAGAGTTCCTACTGATCACTTTCTTTGCTTATATGATTTCGCTTCCAGTTCTTATTTTTTTTTTTTACTTTATTTAAGCTTTATTTAAACATATGATGTAACCCCACCACCCTCACCCAACCCCTCTTCCCCCCACCCCCCTCAGTTTGTTTTATGACATTAAGAGTCTCTTTTGGTTTTTCTCCCTCCCGATCCCATCTTCTTTCATTTTTACTTTTCCTACCACCTTAACTCCCACCCCCGTTGCATCTCCACTTCCTCATATCAGGGAGATCATGTGGTAGTTGTCTTTCTCCAGTTGACTTATTTCGCTAAGCATAATACGCTCTAGTTCCATCCATGTCGTCGCAAATGGTAAGATTTCATTTCTTTTGATGGCTGCATAGTATTCCATCGTATATATATACCACATCTTCTTTATCCATTCATCTGTTGATGGACATCTAGGTTCTTTCCAGTTCTTATTTTGTTGTCAAAAACAAGTTGGTCTGTTTCGCCACTTCATTTTCTCAAGGAGAAGCCACTATCCATGTTAAGTGATCGGAGTCCCATTCCTGCCCCTGCCAACAGCTGAGATCCAGGTCTGGATAGTGCGGATATGCACACAGTTCCATACAGAATGACCTTTATGATGTGCAGCCCTCAGGCAAACATACCTGCTCTTATCGCTCCATCGAGTAGATGTGCTTCTAGAGATGATGCCTGTGCTGAACTCTCAGAAGAGCAAAGGCTAGGTTCAAGTCCCACTTCCACCCCTTACTAGCAGTGTGATTTTAGGGAACCTTAGAGAAGTGTAGGCAATGAGAATAATACTGGTTCCTGTCACATCAGCTGGGTGTTAGGAAAAAATATGGAAATCCTTATAAAAGCATTTAACAAGATTCTTGAACCTATCGGTGTTTAGTCATCTCTAGAATTTCACATGGCCTTTCCCTCGTTCCCTGCACTTCTTTAAAAAAAAAAAAGTCTTTTCTGAGCCTCCCATCTCACACCACACTCCCTGGTCAATCACTCTCCCCTTACCCTGCTTTATTTTTCTGCAGAGCGCCTTTTACAGTAGTGTTTATGTGTGTTAGAGAATGTGAACTCCTTGTTATCTTGTTCACTGTTGTATTGCCAGAGCCTAACACATTGTTGGTTCATATTCAGCACTCAGTAAATATTTGTTCAAGGAATGAGTGATTATTATTAGACAATCATATGAATTAAGCTTTTGAGATCTCTTATAATGACTGATTTTGGGAAATATGACTGTATAGATTTTTGATGACAGTGGCCTGGAAGACTGTCTCTTGCTACTTTCTTTGAACATCTGAGGGCAAGGAGAGAAATAAAGAAGACTCAGTGGGTAGAATGTGGTTAACTTTATGAGTTGCTCAAATGAAATTTATTTTTGCTTGGGAAGGAGAACTTAAGGTTTCCCATATTGTACTCAACTTATGTGATATGACTAATGAAAAGTTATTTAGGTGATGTTCAGAAATTATTTTTATATATAAAAATTACACTCTCTCATCATCTGGTAATTATTTTTTGACTCAGATAGTTCTTTTTATGTATGAGGTGTGGTTTTAAATCATCGGATCTTCTGAAGAGAAAATTATGAGTATAAAAACATTATTCCAGGGACGCCTGGGTGGCTCAGTGGGTTAAGCCGCTGCCTTCGGCTCGGGTCATGATCCCAGGGTCCTGGGATCGAGTCCCATATTGGGCTCTCTGCTCGGCGGGGAGCCCGCTTCTCCCCTCCCCTCTCTGCCTGCCTCTCTGCCTACTTGTGTGATCTCTGTCTGTCAAATAAATAAATAAAATCTTTAAAAAAAAAAACATTATTCCATCTAGGAATGATTTCTTAGAAAACCAACAGGAGAACTGTTAAGGTTCCTGTTAAAAGAAAATGTCCCTTCTTTATTCATGCTAAAACTACATTTAAGAAGTTGCTTTACTGAAGAGTAGTCTTTATTAATTCATCTATAGTTTTCGTTTCTGCTTTTGGAGTTTGAAAAAACAAAGATGATAAGTGTCTGTGTTTGCAAAATCCTCTCTCCAGTGGCACAGTGTTCTGCTAGTGTAGAAAACATCAGAATATGATACTAAATGCACAGTTCAGTGGAGCTAGAAGAGCATCTTTTCCATGTTAGCACCCCCATCCCGTGCCCTTACATCCTGCCACAACATCTAATCCTCTGCCTTCTGCTCCATGGGTAGTCAGCATCAGCTGATGATGATAACACATCCCTTAGAAGTCATTAAAGCAAGCTGTATTTAATGTGCTTAATCATTTTAGATGAACCAAGTCATCTTTCTTCTTAATCACTTCAGAGGCTGTTCCCTGAGCGCCATTCAGTTAACTGAGTTTCTCTGAGTGCCCAGAACTGAGCTTTTAAGAAACATCTGTAGCCGTGGCTTGCTGAGATTGTAATTTATCACTGGACTTGATGTTCTCAGTGGATCTGTCGGGGTCCAGGGATTAGAGTGTGTGTGCTTTCTTACATCATGGTAGGAAGAGCTGGAAGTTGTGGCTGACTGCCCCCCTTAGAAGTGTAGATGTTATTCTTTCTCAGCTCATTTGTTGGCCCTCCAGACCTCAGCCGCACTTAAGGAAGTGGCAGCAGCTTTGGCTGGCAGACGTTTGGTCAGCCCACTTCATTGGCCACTGTATAAAAGGAAATCTTTATCTCCACAGGAGTTAGAAATTGTAAAATGTCCTCTCTTACCCCCTTAACCCTGGGACTAGCTCAGTCTTTTCCCTTCCTCCCAGCCGTCTCCTCTTTCAGTCTTGGCCTCTCAGCTCAGTAGGTGCTGCTCTGCACTAGGCACTGGGTGGATGAGACACAGGCACTCAGGCGGGTAGTCCCAAGTGTGTAGTCTCATTTAGTGGAATGTATTAATAGCCCCTTGGAAAATGAGAAGTTAAAGGAATGAAGCAAAAGCCAGAATGGTGAGTTAAGACCAGGCCCTGAAGAAAAATCTGGAAGAATCTTCCTCAGGCTGGGATGGGGAGAAGGGGAATTGGAATCAGTTGATTGGTTCTGCTCATCTGCTGCCTGAGTTGAGCTGTACAGAAATGAATTCAATGCTCCTCACCATGCTTCCCTGTCTTCTGTTTCTAACCCAAGGGTTAGTTTGTACTGTGAACAGTATTTGGTAAATGGGGCCTGCAGTTTCCTGGGATGCATTTTCCCTGGAATGCTTTTTCATCATCTGGTTAAATCATCACTTTAGTTTGTTCTTTTTTCTGCCATTCTGTCTCTAATGGAACTGTGTTGTTATGGATTCAGACCCTTTTCCCCCAAGGGATTTTTACTGAGTATGAACTAGTAATCTCAAGAAAAATTCCTCAGTGTTTTGTGTTTGGGTAGGCCCCTCAGAATTCTACTTCCCTCTTAGTGGACCTTAATGGTTCCAGTTTGAGTTTGCCTATAGAGTTTGCTGAAGAATTCTCTATGAAATGTTTTATTTTCAAGCAATGTTTCCATTTAGAGGACTTTATGATGTCATTCACACCTTAGTAAAATGATGTAAAATGATTATTTTCTATGCTTCGTTATCAGAAAGAACACTGACGCAGGTTTTGGAAATGAAGAAAAGTTAGCTCTAGATCTGGTTTTCCTAGCAGAGCAAAGAACGAAAGTGTCAAAGAGATAAAGATTCAAGAGAGAGTTTTTTGGCGTAAGATTGCTGGGGGGAAAATTCTTTTCTACATTTGCTTGCAAAGAGTCATAAAAATGTTTTTGATTATGTATACTGAAGCTTTATATAAAATCTTGTGGAGTTTTGGCTTTCTAATCCAAGAGATTCTTGCATAATCGAAATGGTTTGACTTCTGTCATTATTGGCTTACTAAATTTCCTCAAGGTGGTGGTGACACGTGAGAACTGCTTTAGTCCTTAACCCTGATCAAGACATCATTACCTGTAATGATAAGAATCAGGTCTGTAGGGACACCTGGGTGGCTCAGTTGGTTAAGTGTCTGCCTTCGGCTCAGCTCCACATCAGGCACCCTGTTTATCGGAGAGACTGCTTCTCCCTCTGCCTGCCACTACCCTTGCTTATGCATGCTCGCTCTCTCTCTCTCTCTGACAAATGAATAAATAAAATCCTTTTTTAAAAAAGCTGAAAAAAATAGAATCAAGTATTTGGATGGAGACGAAAATGCTGTAATGTTTAATTCATCATGTAAGAATTGGAGGTAAGATAGTCATTTAAGAAATTAAATCGATAATCACAAATTTTTACTTCTTTTTTGTCTGCTTAGTCTACCTCAGTAGAAGATAGTGATGAACATTGGAGGATCCAAAACAAGCAAAAACAGGCAGGCAGAAGGGGAAGAAGAAAGAGAGACAAAAGATTGGGTTAACATCATACAGAATTTGGGAGCCAGGGGCGCCTGGCTGCTTCAGTGGGTAGAGCATGGGACTGTTGATCTTGGCGTTGTGAATGTTGGGTGTAGAGATACTTAAAAATCTTTAAAAAAAAATCATCAAACCAAAAGTCAAAACTGTAACACCCTGTCACAATTACAACAGTCCCGGCTGTCTCTAATTAATGTACTTTTTTTTTTTCCTAGAAAGAAAAAAAGGGTTTGTTGAAGCTACTTTCCGGTGCTTCCACCAAACGGAAGCCCCGAGCATCTCCTCCAGCCTCCCCCACCCTGGAAGTGGAGCTTGGTGGCGGCGAGTTGCCTCTGCAGGGAGCAGTGGGTCCTGAGCTGCCGCTAGGGGGCGCCCACGGCAGGGCCGGCTCCTGCCCCACAGATGGGGAAGGCCCGGCCACCCTTGTGGCTCAGGATGCTCTTCATCGGAAGACAAGTTCTGTGGACTCCGCTGTTCCCATCGCTCCACCGCCTCGTCAGCCATGTTCGTCCCTGGGCCCTGTCATGAATGAGTCTAGGCCTGTGGTTTGTGAGAGGTGAGTTTACTTTTGTTTCCGGAGAAAACGGAGAAATGCCTAGCAAGGGTTATGCTGGAGTACTTATTCTGACATTAGGATACTTTTCCACAACCCCCGAATTTTTTTTAACTGAATTTGTAGTAACAGTCAAGCTCTGGCTGTCTTTTACTATTTGCTGTTTCTTCTATGGGTTAGGCCGCCAGCCCTCTTTGTGTTTATTTTCTCCAGACAACCACTTCAGAATTGTATCCAGATGAAACTTGTTAACCCTGGAACTTGGTTCGCATCTTCTTCCTTCTTGCCGTTCTTCCATCGCCAGCAACTGCTCCCTCCGTTTATCCTTTGCCTTTTTTATTAAACGTTGACATCATTACCTGCTAGTTGTCTAGAAGATTCTGCCAACTAAGAGAATTCTCTTTTTATTCTTCCTGAGCTAGGAGAGTGTGGCACGGTTCTCATTGACCTGAATCCCCTCCTGACAAAGTGACTTGGTTTGGTTCTGCTTGGAACTAGGAGCTCTGTCTTAGTGATTCTTGCTTTCAGTAATGATTACAGATGGGAACAGGTCTTTTTGGTACAACCAGTGGAGTTCTAGGAGTTACACTGGGAAAAATTATATATGTAGTAAGACAAATATCTGCTAGGATTACATGAATTTAAAAAGCACTGTTGGTGGGCCAGGAAAACATGAAGTACACTAAAAATAGTGGACAGTTTATACATAATGCATCAATAGATAAACATTTATTTTTAAAAGTGCCATCTGTTTTATTGTTTCTGTAAGCTTTTTTCCCTCTGTATCTGCATTTTATAAATAACACAAATTTCTAATTTGTGAAGGTGTTGCATTTTGGGTAGCATTTTCAGTTACTGATTTGAAGTCTGACTATAAAATGTTAAACTTTAAAAAGACTTAAATTCACCTCACGTCTGTATTTCAGATGGACATTTGTGCCCAACAAAATTTGAAGCCTTCATTTGTATAATTTGGGGGGCATACTTTTTTACCAAAAAATAAACTTGAACAAAAAAACTTCAAACAACCTACATGCACTAAGTACAAAGTACACAGTTTATTTATTTTCATAGTGAGGTGAAATAATTTTCTGTGGTTCTAATTCTTACAAAATCAGTTGTGAAATGAGACATTACCTTAAAAAGGGTTCCTCCTCCACAAATAAAATCATCCTATCTTTCCTCTCATCTGTTGTACTCCTAGTAAAGCTTTGAAGTTTGGTCCTGGATTCACTTAATCCTTTATTCTGAGAGTCAACCTTTTTTCCCTGCAGTATTACTCCGCTTTCCAGGGATAGAGCCTTCTGTCCCTGGAGTTAGTCCAGGGACTTGTTTACTTTCTTTTGGTCACAAAGGCTCCTTCTTTCCTTCCCACCCCCAGGCATTGATCTGCAGTTTTTCCTTCATGCCCTGAGTCTCTTCTCTCTTTTCCCTGTCATTTGTGGTGTTTGTGTGACTGTTCTGAGTGATAGTTCATTTTGCCCAGCCTCTCCCTAGGCACTGGGTCTGGCATTGCTGCCTCCCTCCCCCATTATGCATTCCTTTTCAGTTGCCAGATGTCCTCAGTCTCTGTGGCTTCTGCATTCCAGCCCTTTCCTCTTAGAGCTCATTTCTTACAGCAGGCTCCTGCTGTTCAGTGCATCTGAAAAGAAGAAATTGCTAATACAGGCAGGTGTTGGTGCTTCAGGAAGCAAGGGGATGCACATCAGATAGGGAACATGGAGAATTTAAGGACAGAACAGATGGGCATGGGCACGCTGGAATTCTCTGGCAGGTTTTTCATATAACCATTTCAATTTTTACAAGTGGAAAAGGGTTCTTTGGAGAAGATTTCTGCTTGAGTTCATATTTTTACAATCCATGTGTTCAGTGGAATAGTAAATATAATAGCTAGCCTAACTTTTTACAGCCCCTTTGCCTTCATACAATGATGGTGATAGTATTTATTTAACTTGTATTCTTAGGTCTGGCTGACTATAAAAACAATAGGGGAAATGTGTGGAAACAAGTGGTATAGGAAAACAACTTATGATCCACTGGGAATGAAATTTTTTGGTTAGTAGAAAGCTACCAAGTATATCATTTAGGGATTATCTGTTTTGATATTTCAACATTTTTAACACAATAAAAAGTACTTCTTGCTAAAAATGAAGGGAAGAATAACTTTCACATCGGTATGATTCAGAAAGTATTTTAGGATCTTAGATTCCTTGATTCACAATGTAAATAGCAGCAGCTCCTGCTCTGGCAAAGTGCAGAAGCCTGGGGTTCTTCTGGTGGAATTTTTACTGATAAAATTTTGTAGAAGTTGTTCTGATTGTAGTAGTAGTATTGGTACAGTATGAGATGGGATTCCTGCACAGATTATAATGAGAGCAAGCATAAAATTTTCCCTCAAACCATGACTCTGTCCCATAAATCTAAAGTAAAAGAATGTGAGTAGGGCAGCCAGTGCCTTCAGTGGAAAGAAGCATTCACATGACATAAAGACTTAAGCAATTTCACAGTAAGAAAGGATGAACCTTGAGGTGTATTGACAGGTCTTGGTGTTAGCTGAGACAGTTCTCTGAGGAACAAAAGGATCCTTTTGTGTTTGTTAGAGAGGCTGAGGAAAACAAGCAAGCAATGCTCCATTTGGGAGGCAGAAAATGTATAATTGATGATAGCAGAAATAATAGAATAAATATCTTAGGCTCTATTTTAGGTAATGGAGAAAAAATAATTAGGAAATCACAAAGAGAAAATAGAAATAAAATATTTCAGAAGGGATGGCAGTAAAAGAAAGTATATGTGACAGGCTTTTCTTTTTTTCCCCTCTACTGAAAAAGAATAGATAAGGGCTTAAAGAGACACAGCATATCATCTCTGTGTGTATTTTGAAGATTAAGAATTAAACTGATAACCACATACCTATAAACCCATCTCCTAAACTGGAAAAGAACCTATGATCTTTAATCAGGGATTAAACTAGAACACTGGGAAACACAAATTGGATAGAGACAGATTTACAGAAAGTCAGTCCGGTTTAACCAGCATGATTAATTTGAGGTAGTGACAATGAACTCACGGGGTGAAGCAATGGATATAATTTACTTGGACTTCAGGCAGAGCTACAAAGTGAGCTAGTATGGTTTTGCCAGTGAAATACTTAATTGGATATTAGATTGCTGTAGCAACTGGCAGAAAGCAGTGCAGGTTATTTACCCAGACCAGGGTGATGGGCAGAGTGCCTCCCAGAGCCACAAGGGGTCCAATTTGGGCTGTACCAGGAGAGATTAGAAACAACAACAAAAATGTATGAATTGCAGAGAGTGCAAGAGAGGCAAGAAAAATAAAGGAAATCAATAATTTATACAAATAAAAGATTGTAGGTGCTCATTTAGGCGGAAGACTGAACATCATAGCCCAAGTCAGGAAGATTGGCAGTGGGGTATCAGTGAAGCTTCTTTGTATAGCGAGCCTCTGTTTCTTGAATTCCACCCTGGTAACTGTCACAAAAACTGAGGATCACAAAGACACCAAGAGGCAGAGGCCCATTCAGCGCCAAGGCTGTGAGCCATACTGTATACCTCACACTGCCTCCCAGGTGCTCTGTTCGAAGACATACTTTACAACAGCCAAGAGACCACTCAGCTTTTGACATTTTTTCATTTTTCTTTTTTCCCCTAATCTTTTCATTATTTTTTAATTCATTCACTTACTCATTTATCCTATTTTTAAATTGTAGTAAAATATACATAAAGTTTACCATTTTTTAAGGTAAAAATCAGTGACGTTAAGTACATTCATATTGTTGAATAAGCATCACCACTATACATTTGTAAAACTTTGTTATTCCAAACTGAAACTCTGTACCCATTAAATAGTAAGTCCCCATTCCCTCCTTGGCAACCCTTGATAACCACCACTCTACTTTGCTGTTTCTATGAGTTTGATTATTCTGGGTACCTCATACATGGAACTGTATGATATTTATCCTGTTGTGTATGGCTTATTTCACTTAGCATAATGTTCTCAAGGTCCTTCCATGTTTTAGCGTTTGTCAAATTACAGTACTTTCTAGGGAGCTTTGCACCTCTTAAAAAACAGTTTTACTATATGTTGTGTCTTTTGTTTTGTCACTCAACATGCTTATTAAGAATTATCACAAGGGACACCTAGATGGCTCAGTAGGTTAAGTATCTGACTATTGATTTTGGCTCAGGTTACAATTTTTGAGTCATGAGATCGAGCCCTGCATTGGGCTCCGTGCTGAGCATGGAGTGCTTAAGATTCTCTTTCTCCCTCTCCTTTTGCACCTCTTTCCCACTTACATTCTCTCTAAAAAAGGGGGTGGGGGGAGGAATTATCATGAACTATGCTAAGTGATATGAGGCATTTAAAGTGAATTTACCATCCTGTTACCCCTCAAGCAGCTTGTGGTCTGGGAAAATAAATGAGACAGGGATACAGATGGTAACAATGCAATGTGTACACCGTGCTAAGTGCCATAAGAAATGTACATGAGACCTCTGGGATCTGAGCAAGCATGAATTTATTTCCAGCCATGGGGCTAGAGAAGATTTTGCAGGGGCAAATTGGAACTAGGCTGTGGGAGGCTGATCAGGTGTGGATGGGCAAGAGGCGTCATCACAGGGAACTCCCAACAGAAGGAACCACATAGGCCAAGGATTGGAGAGGTAAAAGCCATGTACTCCGGTTTAGAGGCATGTTTGATACCCTCATGGAGATCACTGTAGATATACATAGAAAGAGAGATGAAGGTCAGATCACTGAGGGTTTCACATACCAGGCTGAGGATTAACCTTATTCATAGGCATTGGAAGCCAGTAATGATTTTTGAGCAATAGATAACTACAAGTAGAGTTGTGGAGTACCTGGGTGGCTCAGTTGGTTAGGCTGTGCTCACTCTCTCTAACAAATAAATAAAATCTTTAAAAAAAAAAAAAAAAGAAACAGTCTGGGGGCACCTGGATGGCTCAGTGGGTTAAGCCTCTGCCTTCTGCTCAGGTCCTGATCCCAGAGTGCTGGGATCAAGCCCCACATCTGGCTCCCTGCTCAGCAGGGAGTCTGCTTCTCCCTCTATTTCTGCCCCTACCCCTGCTCCTTCTCTCTCTCTCTCGCTCACTCACTCTCTCTCAAGTAAATAAGTAAAATCTAAAACAAAAACAAAAAACCTGCAAGTAGAGTTCCCAGTTAAGAAAGAGTCTGGGGGAGGGATGCCTGGGTGGCTCAGTTGGTTAAACGGCTGCCTTCGGCTCAGGTCATGATCCCAGTGTCCTGAGATCCAGTCCCACATCAGGCTCCTTGCTCGGCAGGGAGCCTGCTTCTCCCTCCGCCTCTGCCTGCCACTTTGTCTGCCTGTGCTCACTCTCTCTCTCTCTCTCTAACAAATAAATAAAATCTTTAAAAAAAAAAAAAAAAGGAAAGAAAGAGTCTGGGGGCACCTGGATGGCTCAGTGGGTTAAGCCTCTGCCTTCAGCTCAGGTCATGGTCTCAGGGTCCTGGGACCCTGCTTAGCAGGGAGTCTGCTTACGCGTCTCTCTCTGCCTGCCTCTCTGCCTGCTTGTGATCTGTCAAATAAATAAAATCTTAAATAAAAAAGAAAGAAAGAAAGAGTCTGTCAGTTCTGTGTAGAATGGAATGGGGGCAGAAGAGATGGAGGCAGGGAGGATAGGTCGATTATTTGACCAGGTGGAAGGTCATGAGTTTGTCCACCAGGATTGGCGGCAGCAACAATGAAGAGTAGATGATGAGGTGCAGGTTTTGAAAGTGGGATTAGCAGGTCCCATGGAGGTTATGGGAAAGGGGTCTTTGACTCCCAAGCTTCAGAACTTCCCCAAAGTTACACTCAAATAAAGGCAAGCATAATCCAAGTGAGGCAGTGGCTGGAGGAACAGATGTGAAGGGCCTCCGCAGCTGCGCCTTACATCTGTTTGTTGGTCTGTAAACATTCCACTTTCCATGCCTGAGATAGTTGGGCAGTTGTGCCCAGAATTTGGCCTTAAGAGTCTATGTTAGAAATGTGTGCAAACTGCCTCACAGGGATTAAGGCCAAGATCGGAGCTGGAAGATTGCTAAGTGGAGTCTGTTACTGCTGCACCTGGTAGTCTTCATACAATCAGAACTGTGTCACAGTTTCCATTATGCACATGGTTTCTCGTTCCAGCCCCCCTAGAGGTTTATAACTTAGCAATGAAAATTTGCTCCCACTGGGAACTTGGCAGGAAGATTATGTTCTTAGCCCAGCAGCAGTTCTAGTTCAAAAAAATTTTGACGAAATTGGTTTAGTGCATTCTATAAATGCAAATATTACTCTAATTCAAGTTTTTCAAGAACGATTTTTATTCCATTTCACCTTTAAGGCAGCTCACAGAGAACTGATGGGGAATACATTTCATGAGACATCTACTCTGAATGCGACTTGAGTCACTTGTATGCTTCTTTCCAGACTTAAAAAGCTTTGCTAAAATTTTAACTTGCCTCAAATGGCAACTTGTTACATTGCTTTTTACATGAATTTTTTGCAGGTTGGCATCAGACCTGAGAAATGTTCTCATCTGGATCCCTTCCTTTAGATAAATCTATGATGAAATTATTTATCCTGCTTTTAAAGATAGCAGAGAAGGAATTCCAAAACCTAACTTTACCATTCTTAAGTGTCAAGTCTCATTATCAGATAGTTCTTTAGGCTGTGGCCTAAGTCTGCTCCCTGGGTAGAGGTGGCCAGTGACTTTCTGGCCCATTCTTCACCCCCTTGAAGCACCAGACCCCTGCCAGCTTTTGCCTAAGTCATATGATCACAGTGGGAGCTAGAATTTGGGAGTATAAACTCTGTAACAGACACCATGCTAAGCATCACACTTATAATCTTACTCCATTACATGACAACCTGTTTAAGTTACAGCAATCTCTTTCTACAGATAAGGAAACTGAGACTGAGAGAGCAGAGATAATTAGCCCAAAGTTAAGCTACTCCAAATGACCTTTAAGGCTATGGCAACCCCTAACCCAGAGCTTCATGCACAGTGCCTTTGCACCCACTGCCATGCCTTCTTCCTCAGTTCATGCATCATTGAACCCCAAGCTTTGTGGGTTCAGTGGGTTCAACATGTTAATTCATATTGAATTAACTGAACTTTTCTTAGAAATGATAAGTCAGCTTCCATGCTTTACTACTTTTGGTTCAGACCATGGAGGATCATTTGGCTCATGTCCCCAGAATAGCTCAGGAACTGTTTGGGAACTCACTAGACTTTTTCAGAGATGCCTTTTTTTTTTTTTTTTAATAGAGTAATAGTCTGGTGTTCTTGCTATGGTCCTTCTTAATAAGAGTCAGTTCTAGTTTTTATGAGATTGAGATTGGTGAAGCTAGTGATCTTCTTAAAAGATTGGGTTGAAACCCAACCCATTGAAACCCTAATGGGTTTCATAGCTTAGGGGCAGTTCTATAGAATTTGTTGTGACATCAATATGTAAGCCATACCATTCTTTACTTATAATCAAAAGTGGGTCCTGTGCGGCTATAAGCTTGTTTTCTGACTTTAAGAACCAAATGAAAATAGAAACTGAAAATCGCCTTTATGACTGAATACCACATAACAGCAAATGGAGAAAAATATATGTTCACATTTTTTTTTAGTTATCTTTTACCATGTGACAAATTGCCCCTAAAATTGAGTGGCTTAAAGCAACAATAAACATTTGTTACCCCATAGCTTCTGTGGGTTGGGAACTTGGGAGTGGCTTATCTGGATGGTTCCAGCTTGGGATATTTCCTGAGGTTGCAGTCAGATTATCAGCCTGAGCTGTAGTCACCTAAAAGGCTTGGCCAGGGCTGGGGGACTCTCTTCTAAGCGACTCCTTCATATCACTATTGGCTACTTAGTTGGCTTTTAGAAAGAGACCTTAGTTAGGGGCTCCTGGATGTCTCAGTTGGCTGAGCATCCAGCTCTTGGTTTTGGCTCAGGTCGTGATTTTGCAGTTAGATCCATGCTTAGCGGTGAGTTTGCTTCAGATTCTTTCTCCCTCTACCCCTCCCAACTCTCTCTCTCTCTCAAATAAATAAAATTAAAAAAAAAAAAAAAGGGAAAGAAAGAAAGAGACCTCAGTTACCCACCATGTGATTCTTTCCATAGGGATGTAAAGTTTTTTCACAACATGGCAGCCAATTTTCCCCAGTATAATCTAGCCTCAGAAATCACAGTTACTTTTACAGTATTTTTTTGGCCACACAGACCATCCCTGTAATTGTGGGAGGAGATCACACAAGAGTCTGAATACCAGGAGACAACAGTCACTGGGACCATGTTGGAGGTTAGCTACCATATACCACTTCCCCCCACCTTTGACTGGGAAAAGCAAGATAGGAGTAAAGGAGAGCAATAATGCTGGAAAAATAGAAAGATAAAAGAATATGGGACATAAAAACCTTAATCTGTCTTCCATGGCTGTTAATCATAATTTCACAGGAGGAGACTAAGGAGAAAGGAAGAAGGGAGATACGTATAGTATTAAACCAACAAGGCTCCTGGGGTTCTTAAGTAATAATTATAACTTTTCTCACTAATATCAGAGTTGAAAACCAATGGAGAAAGAGACACAGTTATCAGATTAATGGAGATCAGGATGTCAACCTCATTACTGGTGGTGATGGACTGAATTTGTGGCTGTGGTCCTCCCCTCTCTGTCTAGACCTTAGGACAGCCTGCCCAAGGGAGAATTTGGGTATATAAGGCAGATGAACTTCCTTGGAATTGCTGCCTCTTGTCCATGTCAAACCGGAGTGTAAGGGACACAGAGAGACAGACTTCCAGATCCATTCAAGGCGGCAGACCTGACCCCTGACCATTCCATGCTTCCAGTGTGGAAACAGAGCAGAGCCCACTCAGCCTGGAGGCAGGTAGTTCAGAGAGGGCTGAACCCACCTACTCAACTGCTTCTTCTAGTTGCACAAATCAAATAAATTCACTATTCTCGGAGAAGATGGAAGGACAGGGCATTTCCTTCTAGGAAATGGAATATAATTTTCTCTATAGGAGGAGACAAGAATACTGTGAAGGTCACTCAAACCAGTCTGGGTCACGGACAGTGAGCTGTTAAACACATCCAAACTATCAAAACCAGTCTCTACAAAACAGAGAATAGTTGTATTTTGAGTTGTTTTACAAATGTTACTTTTCCTATTCTGTTTGTTTAAAGCTGTGTTAGACCAGTAGTACACCATTTTTAAATTTTATTTTATTTTTACTACTTTGAGTGGCTTTAACTAAAATATATCTCTTGTTTTCTAGGCACAGAGTGGTGGTTTCCTATCCTCCTCAGAGTGAGGCAGAACTTGAACTTAAAGAAGGAGATATTGTGTTTGTACATAAAAAGCGAGAAGATGGCTGGTTTAAAGGCACGTTACAACGTAATGGGAAAACTGGCCTTTTCCCAGGAAGCTTTGTGGAAAACATCTGAGGAGACTAACATTGTCAAGGCTGGAAGTCACATCACACAACAAAATAGCACAAAGCAGTTAAATGGAAAGAGCACATTTTTGGACTTCCAGATGGTCAGGAGATGAGCAAAGGATTGGTGTGTGACCCCAGTGCCCCCAGCACGGTTAGGCCAGCCAACAGCGTGAAGAAGGCATGTGTGTATATGTGGGTCCTGTCATTCCGGATTCTGGTGTGTAAGGTGTGCCTTGTTCTGTCTGATTTACTATACAGAAAAACCTTTTTAAAAAAGATATATAGCTAAAATGGACAATTGTTTACAAGGCTTAACTAATTTATTTGCTTTTTTAAACTTGAATTTTTCTTGTAATAGATAAATTCTTTGGATTTTGATTTTAAAAAATTATTAATTTATGAAATGATAGCTGAGGAGAAGCTGGATTATCTCCTGTTGAGAGCAAGAGATTCTTTTTGACATAGAATGAACCTCTTCCCCTTACCTGTCTTAGTTTTTGCATCTTTAAGCCAGAAATGCCAGTTCTCTAATTTGGTTTTCCTCTTCAGGAAATCAAAACATATAACTGAATCAGTATCAATAAAGGCCTGGGGTAGGGAGACAGACACTTGAGAGAAAAGAAGTTAGTGATACCCTGTCTTTCTGGTTTGGTCAGGAATCACTGTAAGACCTAGTCCTCAATATAATTTTGTAGGCTTTTAATTTCCCTAGAATGAAGTCAGTGTTGTGATAAGGAAAAATAAAGCACAACCCTTGAACAAAAATGTATTCAGAAATATAGTTTTATAACAGAAGGAGCTCAATTCATTGGTTGGACATTGGAAAAATTGAAGGTACTTATACTCCTGTCTGAGAATGGCTATGAAATATAATCGCCCATTTTTACCCCAAGTGATCTGCATGCCCAGGACACAATAAAACATTTGTGAGAATTTGGTGGTAAGTGATGCCCTCGTGCCGAAGTCAAAGGCTGTAAGAAACACTGTGAAAAGTTTACATTTATCCATTGTGATTCTTTTCCCACCGTCTTGCATGTGTTACTGGATTCCCACAGTAATATAGACTGTATATGTATGTATATTTCATTGCAATTTCCTGTTGAGGTTAGTTTGTGCTCAGAAATGACCAGTGCAGGAGGTATAAAATAAACAGTGTTCTTTTCACTCCTGACCAAGGTCTCTGGGTGTACTCCCTCCCCTCCTGGCTAACACATCCATCAGCCATTATACAAGTCATTAGTGAAAATGTTCCTTTCTGTCCTCCCAGCTGACTGATATAAAGGATGAGCCAGGAGACTGTTCCTGTGACAGTTCCCTTGCGGCTCTGGTAGGCCTTGCTCCAGTGAAAGGGCCCACACCTTATAATTGCGGCAGGATCCAGCTGTGCCCATCTTTTTATATCCATTCTTTGATGTCATTCGCCTCTTTTCCCCATTACATTCCAATGACACGCAGTCGTGGGTCTGGGTAGTCCTAAAAACAAAAGGAGGGAAGACAGCCTGGTAGTGAATGAAATTGTTGCTACAGTTTTCTTGTGGAAAACAAAAACAAACATACAAAAAACCTTTTTCATTTTTTACTCTTGAGAATTACAAATGGGAAATAGAAACATGAACTGAAAAGTCTTCTTGCAATAGCAAGAGGTTTC
>RCUC01143585.1:0-33399 GCA_003697995.1 Taxidea taxus jeffersonii | reverse complement strand
TGAAATTGTGAAGTTGATTTCCGCAGCTAGCATTATTGTTCTGGCACCCCCACAGAGCCCTCACTTCTTCCTAGTCCCTTTACTTAAGGGGATAAGATGAAAAATGATAGTTACTAAGCAAAGCTGCAAGATGCACCAAGGAGGGACATCGCTAAGAGCAGTGTCCTAGTGTAAACAGAAGCAAAAAGAAGAAGAAAAGGAAAACCATGCACTCTGAGCATGAACTCTTGAAAAAGCAAGAAATATCTTGGATCATCATTAAGATCACCTGTCTTCGGTGGGCCAGAGCTAGGTGGGGTCAAGGTCATAATACCACTACGACCACCACCACCACCCTGGCCCCTCATGTCTATCTGGGTGACTTGATACGCATGTCGCAGCCTTTAGACTAGACAGAAAGTTATGTGCTTTGGGGCACAGCTCAGAGAGATAGGCAAGATCATTGGAAACATCTTAAAAAAAAAAAAAGGACGAAAAATGATGATTGCCCAGTCCACCGCTCCCAGTGCACCTACCACAAAGGAGGGCAGGGTGCAGGCCAGAAAGGTACAGCAGAACAGAGTCCTGCTCAGGAATGCCTTGGTGAAACCAAAGGAATGAGCAGTGCTGCTCTGGAGTCCAAGTGACACAAGGTGATGGGATGAAAAGTCAGCATCAGCAGGTGGCACCCACGGGAGGGCAGGGGTACTGCAGCCCTGGGGAGAGGACTTAACAGCAGCAGCCCTGCTGATGCTCTCCAAGAAGCAGCTTGTGGGATTGGGCTTCTGGACGAGTCCAGAAAGGGCTCCTCCCCAACATGAAACATCCAATGCAACTGATCTCATCACTCAGGACTAGGGAGAGCCTCCTGAGGGCAGACAGAAGCCCAAAAGTCAAGTAGATAGAGGCTCAGGGGATATAAGATTTAGGTCCTGGTTTGGTGACCTGTGACTGCTGTAACTAACTATTGTAAGTGTAGAGGCTTAACAGAACTTTTGAAATTTATTCTTAGATGGTTCTGCAGGTCAGAAGCCTAAAATTAAGGTGTTGGTAGAGCTGCTTTCATTCTAGAGGCTTCAGAAGATGATCGGTTTCCTTGCCTTGTCCAGCTTTAGAGGCCGCCTACATGCCCTGGCTCTTGGCCCCTTCCTCCTCCTCCAAAGGACCTCACTCCAACCTCAAGCTCCACTGTCAACCCTCTTGTCTCTGACTTTGGTCCTCCTGCCTCCCTCTCAGAAGGACTCTTACACACTGAGTCCACCAAGAGAATCCAGAATAATCTCCCTGTTGCAATATCCTTAACTGAATCACATCTGCAAATCCCTTTGCCCCATAAGGTAACATGCAGAGGTTCCAGGGACAAGGACAAGGACATGGTCATTTTTGGAGGACCATTACTCTGTCATCAGACATTCATATTAACATGAACACATATGGATTTCCAAGCCAGTGAACCAGAGGCACAAGGCCCAATCAAAGTGGCTGGTGGAGGCTGTCTACTGCAGGTAGCCTAGGAGAATCTGAGCACTGGTTCATGAGTGTAGAAGATTCCTTGCACCAGGAGATCTGCTCATCACCAAAATCTTGCAAGTGGGCATGAATGAAAGTGAAAGGAGGGTTCCTACCATTTGGCTCTCAATTTGGAGGAAAAAACGAGAAAGTTTTAGGGTTCCAAGTAGGGGAGGTCCACCCTTCAGCAGTAGAAACTCATCAGGGCTGCTGGCCACTGTGAACATCACGGTCACACACTGCTCCCCAGACACGACCTCTGCATGGTTCCCCCCTCTAGGTTAATCCAACTGATGACCTGGAGAAACTGTCCTGGTGGTTTGGTCACCCAGTATGCGAACTCCCTCCCTGCATTTGAGGAACTCCTCTACTTTGAAGCAGGGCCTCCCTTCCCCCACAGAAACAGAAGAGGCCAGATGCCCTCTTTCTCAGCCTGCTCTGTGGGTAAGACTCAGGCACACGTTCTGGGTTCCACCAAGCAGGAGCACCTGACTCCCATTTCTGAACTAGAAGCCAGTGAGTCAACGAGCCAGGGCTCAGGGGCCCAGCCTGAGAGAGCCCACTATGGAGAGGGCAGCGGCAGAGACGAGGCCTCAAATCACAGCAGACCGAACACGATCCAGCCTCATGCATCCAAAAGGACAGCTCTGGAGTAGAGCACAGATGGGATTACATCACAGAGAGAAGGGTGATGACCTTGACGGGGAGGGGGGTGGGGGGGAGCATCTCCCAGGCACGGGTGACACGGAGCTGGGGTGTGAAGAACGCGAAGACGGCAGACATCTCCAGCCAGCGAGCGTAGAATGGGGAGCCCCAGTGGTGGGATCTGGCTAGCTTGCCACCCTGTTTGTGTCCTAGCACAAACTCCAGCTCCCAGCAATCTTCTTGTTGCTCCGAGTCCCCAAGGCACGTGGTCCCTGGCGGCTGAATTAACAATGTCAAGCCCGCAGTCTTCACTGCACTTCCAGCCCGGAGCTCTCAAAGGGCACTCACTGTCAGCTGTGGTTTTTCAGGGACAGGGCAGGTCCTTGCCAGTTGTCTCTCTGCTGAGGTACACCCTTGGGGACAGGCAACATAACTGCTCTGGTGCCAGAGTCAATAAGGTTCAAGAGACAGTTCCTTCTGCCAACTTACAAGGTCTGCTTTCCCCTCCTTCATCAGGGTGCAGGCTCAGCTCATGCAGGGCCACTGCCCCCTGAACTCCACTGGGCATTGTCCTCTGCAATAGACTTTCTCCTCCACTGTGGCCCTGTAGTCACCCCCTACAACAAGGTCCCTGTCCTGTCTGCAGGACACACCTGAGTGTATACTAGGATATCCTAATGGCACATGGCTCAGTTTGCGTCTCTCCCAGCACCCTTCCCCAGGAATATCCTCAGTCATGTTAGTGTACATCACTGGATGCGAAGAAATCCTAGAAGGTTTACAGCTTAAATCTCCACAGCAGGGTCTAGGTGAGCCTCTCCTCTTTTCCCATTAGGATTCCTTTCCTGGATGTGCGTCTGGTGGTAATTTGAGATGGCATTTCAAAGAGAGGGAACAGCATGTGCAAAGGCCCAGACACTGAAAGCCAGAACATTCAGTCATGCAAACATAGTGTCTTTGGGGAGAGTGGAGTCTATACCCCCCCCCCACCCCAACATGCACCTTATAGAAGTCTGGCCACATCCTCCCCAAAGGAAGGAAGCTGGATCTCTGAATGGAGCCCAGGTCTGCCATTTGGAGATGGTTAAGGCATGAGAGCCCTCATCTACCAGCAGCTCGATGGGGCCCTCTTTGATCAACAGGTTGGCTTAATTAATATCATCCCGGAGCTGTCAGTTTCCTGGAGATCAAAAATAAGCCAGTCATTGTGCCAAGATCAGTCAGAAACAAGAAAGAGGAAGACTGTAAATATATTCTTTTCCCTTCTCCTTTTCTCCCCCCCAAAATCCACTGACGTGATAAGGAACATAAAACAGCATTAGTATCCTCATAGTTATTATACATAGCACCGAAAATTGTGGAATTAAACCAGGAAGTACTCTCTGGCTAGCCATAAATTTTGCATTCTTTCCCTCCGTGCATAATAACGCCTTGATATGCGCCCCGTTATTGATGCGTCTGCAACACAGACCCCCTTTTTGGAGGGGAAACGCTTCTCTGTGGCAGATGGCAGCTATTGTGTTTACACATGAGCACCTCAGGATTGCCTTTCCTCACGTCGGCAGTAAAAAGAAAGCCCTAATTGAGTTTTTAATGGCTTTGCACATTGTTCATTAAGATTACATGAGTGTGCTCAGGCGACTGGCAGCTGAAGGCCTGGAGCTCCAAGAGCTCAGAGCCATCCCTGCAGACAGGTGGCCCTGCCAGATCCCAGCGCCAGCACCGACGCACAGGGAGGCGACGGCGGCAGGGACCCCGCCGCCGCCCCAAGCCAAGGCAGCTGGGATGGCACAGAGCGAGGGCTGGCGCCACAGCCGGGAGAGCTGGTAGCTTTCAGTGCTGCTGCTGCGGTTTCTCAGCTGTGCAACTTGGAGCAAGTCAGTAAAACTCACTCGGCCTCAGTGTTCTCATGTAGAAAATGGGACAATGAAAGCTCCACATCAAACTTTTAATTTTTTGACTGTTTTCAGTGACCCTTAAATGAAAAACTGGACTTGACCCAGTCCATATTAATAAGAAATAAGGCCAGTAGCAAAGGTCCATGGGCCCAGTGCCCTTGATGTTGACCATTACTCATGTTTATTGAGAACGTAGCATGGGCCAGGCACTGATTATACATCTCTGGGCAGCCCGGTGAGGTAGCACCATGCTATCCCTGTTTTAAAGCCAGGAACATGGAGGATGAGGGAGGTTTTGCCTGCACGGAGGTCGTCCAGCCTCCCAAAGATGTCCACGTTCTGGCCTCCAGAACCAGTGAAAAATGAGACCTTAACATGGCAAAGGGGAATTAGAGTTCAGGTGAAAGTAAGGTTGCCAACCATAGGACCCCAGAATGGGGGTGGATTACTCCAGACAAGAGAGACAGAAGAGGCAGGATCACAGAGGGACTAGAAGACACTCTGCCACTGGCATTGAAGATGAAGGAAGAGCCATGAGCCGAGAAATCCAAGAACTTTCCAGGAACTTTCCAGAAAAGGCAAGAGAACAGATTGTCACCCTAGGGCCTCCAGGAATGAACACAGACCCACAGACACCTTGATTTTTGCCCAGGGCAAACCATTCAGGATATCTGCCCTCCTGCACTATACAATTAGAAATCTGTGTTACTTTTAGCCACTGAAGTTATCATGATTTGTTATAGCAACAATAGGAAAGTAATACACAGCACACTTTCCTGCTTCTGGGTTTCTGCTCAGGTGATGCTGTTCCTGAAATCCACCCAGCCCAGCCCAGCCGGGGTCTTTCATTAAACTACTTAAATGCCACTTACTGTCACCGGCTTTCACTAAGGCCCAGAGATTACTTATTCCCACACTGCTGATCCTATCTATTCTGGACAAGGCTATGTTTAGAAGTCCAGAATGTTGACGTTTAACTATCTGGTCACAATATGAAGAGCAGGGGGCACCCAAAGTACCTCAAAACACAATGCACTACAAAGTAAGAAAATGCACATAGAAAAGACACACACTTCACTGACAGTATCATGAAAACTAACCATCACTAAAAGCCACTCATAAACACAACAGTTTAAAATAGCCAGAATAACAAACATTATCATTCAACATTATCCATATTATCAATGAAAGCACTCTAATTATGTGTCAAAAAAAAAAAAAAGGAAAGAAATTTCCTTCTTTTCTAATACACCAGAAAACGGGGAGGAGGGATTAATTATGGCTTAATGGATATATAATATCTATTTAAAACAAGGAAAATACCTCTTGAAGTTTCAAAGGAACTGAGCATGGTGAACATTTTGTCAAAGTCAATTTGTGTGAATAAGTAATAACTATTTCTGTAATCATTCATTCAGACCAATAAGTTGGGGTTTAAACATCTCATATGCAGATTTGTTAAGGCACTTTTCCAAGAAACAGCTATCTAATAACCCATGTAGGTATGGATGAGGTAGTTTAAAAATGGAATTAAGGGGCGCCTGGGTGCCTCAGTGGGTTAAAGCCCCTGCCTTCGGCTCAGGTCATGATCCCAGGGTCCTGGGATCGAGCCCCACATCTGGCTCTCTGCTCAGCGGGGAGCCTGCTTCTTCCTCTCTCTCTCTCTGTCTCTCTGCCTACTTGTGATCTCTGTCTGTCAAATAAATAAATAAATCTTTAAAAACGGAATTAAACCCAGGCAATTTGGTTTGAAGGTGCTGTTGGAAGGGGGTCTGTCCACAGGCATGTCTGCGCAGAGACCAGGCCCCTGGGTTGCCTGCACTCCTGCCCCATTCCTGAGAAAATGATGAAAGCAAAGGGGAAGAAGGAGACAGAAAGAGTAGTAAGGGAGGGAGAGGAAGCAGAAGGAAGGAAAGAAAAGAGAAAGCAGAGGAGTACACAGCAGGGAAGAGGGAGGGGGGCAGCGGGAGGTGGTACAGAAGGAGAAATACGGGTGAGGAAAAGAGCACTGAGCGGGGAGAAAGGTGAGAATGGGAGAAAGATGGGGACAAAGCAGAATACAGTTGAAGCCCTGGGCCACCCCTTAATTATTCTCATCCCCTTCATTCCCCAAACAAAAACAAAAGTCTTCCGCCCAACATTCCTCTTCTAGACCTTACTATGATGCTGTGATGAGAAAGGCCCACACACAACCCTGGGGGGCACCCCAGGACCTGGGCTACCCTCTCCACAACTCCACAGCTCGCCTCCCCCAGCATCCCAGCGTAGCTCAACATCCCGGCAGGAAAAATCAGCGTTATCGTCAGGAAGACGACGCAACCCGAAGCATGACCCACGTGAGAACTCTGCAACACCCAGCATGAATGGTGGGTGAGACATAAGGCTTGTTCTAGTCACTCTTTGATGTGGGAAATATCACAACTCCTCAGGCAAGGTCAAGACAGAATTGAAGGGCAGATAATGCGCTCTCCCTTCAGACTCCCACCCCCTCCCGTGAACCCGTTTCAGGCACACAGTACCTCTGGGAGCCTGGGAGCCAAGAATTCTCACTCCATTTCTTCACCTGCATCAGACGTGTGCAGCTAGTGAAGCCTGTGGTGCCCAAGTTGTATAGTCACATGTCTAGTCAGTGGTGGGCAAGGAATCAGGACTGGCTTGGATTTTCTATCCAGGCTCCTTCTGGGGGGAGGGGGTGAAAGAGGAAAGACCTTTTTCCTTGGGTCCTGTTTCTGGAGAAACCCAGTGAT
Organism: Taxidea taxus jeffersonii; assembly: GCA_003697995.1. Classification (NCBI taxonomy): domain Eukaryota; kingdom Metazoa; phylum Chordata; class Mammalia; order Carnivora; family Mustelidae; genus Taxidea; species Taxidea taxus. The sequence goes on along the minus strand of RCUC01143585.1, from coordinate 26,621 downwards.
TTTTATATCCCAAGAGCTCCTTTCCATCCATCATGCCCACTAATTAATAACAACAACAAACACATTCTCACATGTTACTTATGTGCATTCAATTCTAACCCCAGCCCTGTCCGTAGCTGCTGTTCTCATTTTCCTCATACAAATGAAGAAACTGAGGCACAGAGAGATTAGGTAACTCTCCCAAAGCCACACAGCCAGTAGCAGAGCCAAGATTCAAACGCAGGAAATCCTGCTCATCCTTCAGCTCCCGAACTCGAGGGGGGTGTGCGGGGGGTTGGGTTTGGAGGCAAGGAGGGATCTCCAGCTCCCCGGGTTAGCTGGCAGTGCTGCAGGGAGCAGGAGGAAGGCAGGAAGAGGGGCAAAGAGTGGGAGGAAAGAACAAAAAGGAAATCAGTTGTCAGGCTGCTGCCACATTAAGAGTAAAGAGAACAACAGGGCTGCCTGTAACGTTGTCAGACCCCAAATCGTTCCTGACATTCATTGGGCTGAGTCCTTCGCTTCTGCAGCTCTAAATCTCTTAAACTGAAATGACATGGAACGAAAATATATATATATATATTCAATATATATATATTTTTTTAAATCTCCAAACTCTTCACACATCCATTGGCATGATAATATTTTGATTAGTTACATTTATGCTCCAATTACACTCACAGAATGTTCAACTGTGTCTTATATATAGCATGTTTGCCATGCTCCATGGAAAATACGGGATTATTACCCTCATATATTTGCAATGGGAAAAGACACAAATGGAAGTGGAGGGGGAAAAAAAAAAAAGGCAAAGCGAAGCGAAGAGATGACTAAGCCTGTTAAAATAGTGCTGTCTTGCCTTCACGTTACTAAATTGGGTCACTGCTATTATTTCCCAAGCTTTAAAATACCAGGGCTCAGAGAAGCATGCCGGATTCAAGCCTGCCTTCTCCTTACCTGACATTTCCACCTCCCCTCCTAACGACAGGGTCCGACTCGGACAGCAACCTGATCACACACCTGCTGAGTGGTGAGGTCAACAGTGGGGGAAGGTTTGTGGTTTTCTGCCTTTTTTCTGGAGAGAGTGTCCATCTCTTTCTCGAGGAGGCTCTTAACCCTGTCCGTCATAAATAAATCTCTAAATAAAGATTCAGAGCCCCTCTGAGCCCTGCGAAAGGCCTACCCTGGTGATGCCATGATAGACCTCTCACCGGGAACACTGGCTAGAAGATGCCATCACGTTCTTTTGCTCTCCACTGGCAGACCACCTCGTGCTCGCCTGGGTCAGGGTATTATACTCTCTGATGACACTATCAGGTGGGCCCCTCTGCCCCCACAGAGACTTGCTACAGGTGGTCTGTACCCCAACCCCACAGCACCCTCCCCTCCAATCCTCTGCCGCTGGGGCCTTCTTTTCCATGCATTCTCCCTGCCACTGCCTCCCTAAGTCATCTCACTCGTACATCTATGCCTCTGTTTCCTCTGTCTAGATCCAAGCATTAAGGCTATCCCCTCCAGAGTTCTCTCCCAAAGTCCACTGGAACCAAGCTGTCTATAAACCGAAGGAAATCAGTTCGAACCTCAGATATGGCTTACACATGCATGATGTGTCTGACCCTTTCCAGAGAAACAGTCGTCAGCACAATAGTTCCTGCCCCGATGCTGGTCACAGACAAGTAAGCAGCCCTGAGGAGGATGTGGGGGTTCTGGGATACGGGCGCGGACATGGAGAGAGATCTAACCCATACTTGATTTGGGGAGAGGTATAAAAAGAAAAACAACAACTTCCTAGAGCACAGTGTAGAGTTCAGACTCTCCACTGAGGCCTCTGTAATTCGGGAGCCAGACAGGTAGAGAAGGAGTGGCAAAAAAGTTCCCTGCAGATGAAATGGCCCATTTCAAAGCCAAGAAGACAAAGACTGTCTGTAACCTGTGGAGATACGAGAACAAAATGTGGCTACAGAGCAAGTACCTTACAGACCGCCTCTCGAGTCTCCCACCCTTGTTTTATAGACAAAGAACTTGATCTCCAGAGAGGTTCGCAATGACATGCCCAAAGCACACAGCCAACACGTGGCAGCTCCAACACTCAGAGGTTGGTGCATCTGACTCCAAGGTCAGGGCTATTTCCTTCTGAAACAGTGTTTCTCACATTGCAGCACCCATCAGAAGTCACCCAGAAAGCTTCCTGAAGGATTGCTAGATTCCACCCCCAGTAGTCTGGGGTGGGACCAAGAATTTGCACTTTTAACAGGTTTCTGAGAGAAACTGAGGCAGCTGATCCCTGGGCCACACTTGGAGAACCACTGGTCTAACTGGGTCTCTACCAGCCAGCCCTTGGTGGCCCGAGGCCCATAAACTGGGGCCAACTGAGGAGCAGTGCCGCCCCGCTCTCCCTCTGGGGCCATGGGGTAGGCAATGATACTAATCTGCCAGAAGAGGTTCCCTTCGACCCTGGGCCACGTGCTGCTCCCCAATCTCAGGAGCAGGAGCACTCCAGCCACTGACCACCAACCATGAGGCTCTCCGCTGCCGCCCCACCTCTCCTCAAAACCCCCCTTCAATTATTGCCAATTACCACGAATATCATTAGCCACTTATTGACTCCCCCAAATGTACTAGGGTCTGCATAGAAAATAGCACAATAATTATTCCTCCTCTTTCGCCATCCTCTAAGGAGATGCAAGAACTTGACAGCTGTTATCCAATTAATCCTGACAGCATTTTTTTAAATGTGAAGGTATTTCTTTCACCTAAGGCAGGAAAAGTGATTTCCTTTTCTGAGGTGAGAGTGAGGGCCAAGAGAGGCCAAGTAACACGGCCAACATCACTAGGGTCATCTCCTGCCTCTTCTTTTCTGCAGGGACAGTGGAATACTGCAGAACGCGGACTCTGGATCCAGACTGCCTTAGCATACCCCAGCTCTCCCAGCCACCAACTGTGTGACCCTGAGAAAGTTACTTAACCTCTCTGAGCTAAAAAATGAGAGTGGTGGTGGGAATGATGGTACCTGCCTTGGAGGTCTGTTATGAGAACTTGACATGTTTGTGGAAGAGCCCAGCACGTTGTGAGATCTATGCAAACATTAGCGGTCAAGGTCAGCACCAGTGGCAGCACCCGAGCCCTCCTGCAGATCTCTGACTACAGTGGAGGGTGAGACAGGTGGCCCTACAAACTGGCAAGATCAGGTAGATCCCAGGGTCACTCTCCACACACAGGATGACTCCAGGAAGCACCAGGAAGCCACAGCTCTTGGCAGTTTACCCCAGGAGCATCCCTCTTTGCCGGTGGTTCTCCAAACCTGGTCCCCAAACCACCAAAGCGGCACTACCTGGGAACCTGACAAAAAAGCAAATATCTCAGGCCCCGCCCCAGATGTCCTGGAGCAGAAGTTCCGGAATAGAACCCAGCCAGGGAGGAGACCCAGCCCGGGATGCCAATGCACGCTCGAGTCTGAGAAGCACTTTCTCTGCAAACAGGTTTCCAGGGCTTCAGCCTATTTGGGGAGATGCTTGCCAGCTTCTGTGCACTGGATGTTCCCGACATTCCCCACAAAAGGACGGGCATCCGGGGGAGTCAGAATACCATACCACGGGTCCAGAGTCTGTGCTCTGGACCGCAGCCCTCAACCATCTTTGCACGCACCTGCCTTTCCATTCCCACCTCTGGGAAGACCTGTGAGCACTGCCCCTGCTCTGGGGACCAGCCTGGGAGAGGCACTCACTGCCCTGAGAGGGGACATAGCTGCCTCTGCAGGTCACAAGGCAGAGAAAAACTCTGTCCCATACAAATAGACATATAGTCTCTCAGTTCCACTTGCAAAGTTGAAGGCATCCACATGTCCCCATGGTTGTCAACTGACCATCTTCAAATCACATCCCAGAACCCCCGACAGTCTTCAATGCCTTCATCCTGACTGCTCACTCTCCACTCACCCTTTCCTTCTCAGCCTATTTCTAAGCCTGTCAGCTGCAGATCTGATTTCCTACTTCTGCCATCCCTGTCTCCTAGGACCAGCTCCAGGCTCCTTGCCAGGGCTGTAGTAACTAAGGACCACGAAGTACCACCAACAGAGTGGCTCCCACAGTGGAAATTTGTAGTTTCACAGTCCTGAAAGCTGCAGTCTGAGCCCAGTGTGCTGGCAGGGTCGGCTCCTTCTGAGGACGGTGAGGAGGAACCCATGCCGTGGCTCTCCCCTGGCTTCTGGTGCCTCGCCGGCCATCTTCTCAATCTCCGTCTTCAGGTTCACCCAGCATTCTCCCTCTATGTGCATCTGACTCCCCATTTCCTCTTCAGAAAGAAACCAGCCAGACAAGATTAGGGGCCCACCTACATCTGTAATGGCCCCATTTCCAAATCAGGTCACATTCTGAGGTACTGGGGGGTTAGAATGTCCAGCGTGTGAAGGCGGATGGGCAGATACAATTCAGCCTAGAACAGCGTTACTGAGCTCAGGACCCAAAGAGGAGCCTAAGACCATCACCAGGAGGATTTCTGTAGAAATAATAAAACATTAAACTTGGAGATGTGCTTTTGTATTATTTTTCATTATAAAGTGATACCAGGAGGGAGGGAAAAAAAAAACCAGGCAAGTAGAACCAAGTGGAAAAATTACCCACTATAGAAAGACAACCGCAGGAGCCCCTGAGGTATATCTTTATAGTCAAACTTCCTGGCATGAGGTCAGTTGCTTTCTACGGAATTGTGGCATTTAATTGGGCTTGGGACTTCACTTGGTAAACTCTTCCTGAAGGAAAGGCTTAATGAGGGACTGCGGTTTATAGGGAGCTTGTCCGCCGCGAAGCTGCACCTGAGAGGCCACTGGGAAAGGCCCGAGCATCCCTTCCGCAGGATTTACTGTGCACCGATGTCGCCAGTTTGTTCTACAACAAATGTCTATCGAGCAGGTGACGTGCCAGGCACTGTTGTAGGCCCTGGGAATACAGCTGTGAACAAAACAGTCAAGGCACTTAATCAGAGACTGTGCTGAGATGAAAATTCTCCTTGAGAGCCTTGGGACAAGTTGAATAGGACTTCGGGAGATGGCCCCCCAGGGATGCTTGGCAGCCTTTCATCCCACAATTTCCTCATTTTGAGTTCCTGATTTTTTGCTCATCTTTCCCTGCTCTGAAGTGCCTTTTCAGTGATTATTTCCCCAGGAAGAACCTATGAATGGTATATTTTCTGAGCCCATGCATTTCTGGTGCTGCGTCATTTTTACAGCGTAGGTTGCGAGGCTGCATTGACATCTCTAGGGTCTCGAGTTATTCCCTTCTGAACAACCCAGACTCACATTTCGCACACTTTCCTGGTGGAACAAGAGCAGTGGGATGGTGCCTTGCCTGTCAGAGGCCCTGGCTTGAAGAGTCCCCTGCTTGGGAAGCAACTGAGTGGACACATTTCCCACCCTAATTCCTAATGTACAGAAGATTCTTTTGTCATATGCATTCATGCTTGGGAACGCAGCAGGACTATAAAGATGCTGGGCCTGGACTCAGACCGCCTGCAGGACAACCCCAGCTCTGCCAGTGCCTATGGTATATCGTAAGGTGAATTACTTAGACTCACCATGTCTCTGTTTCCCAATCTGCAAAATGGGGGCAACAAAAATGCCAGCATCTCAAGATCACCATCAGTATTAACTGAGTTATTTTATGCAATGGCTCAGAAGAGAGGCTGGCAGGCTTCTCCCATGCAAGGCCAGGTAAGCCTTGCATTTTAGGCTTTGGAGGCCAAACAGTCTTTGTCATGATGACTCGACCACAGATAATAAATGAATGAGTCTGTGCTCCAATAAAACTTGACAAAAGCAGGTGGCAGAGGCAGCCCTCGGGTGGTAGTTTGCAGACCCCTGACTTAGAGGAGTAGCCAGCAAATACTAAGCTCTCAGTAAATGTTAATTGTTATAACTATGAGCTGTGATTAGACTCAGGAGGATGGCGGTTGGATTATCTCCTAGGCTTACTGTCTGGTTCTCGGACACCATGAACATATGGTGTACGTGAAAAACCCCCATCCAGAGAAGCATCCCAGCCCACCTATGGCACTCTACTGGTGAAAACTACACCTTCCAAGATGCAACTTGCCACCGTAACTTCCCTGCTAATTTTTGTCTTATTGTATTTGTGAATTTCAGCCTCCACCAAGATGTAAAAAGAAAGGGTAGGAGGAAAACAACAGAACTTTGAAAAAGTTCTGTTCTTGCTATAAAGGGATGTCTGTCCTATTTTAGGATCTACTAGAGAGACAGGGAAGAATTAAAACCTTATTACAATTTTGCTGGGGGCATAGCAAGAATGCCTGATTTAATGTTTGTTTGCTTATGGTGGGGGTGGCAAAGGGAGAGGGAGAGAGAATCTTAAGCAGGTTCCGATGCAGGGCTCCATCTCACAATCCTGAGATCGTGACCTGAGCCAAAAACAAGAGTCTGACTCTTAACCTACTGAGCCACCCAAGCGCCCCTTAATGTTCTTCTTGGCCATTCAATTAGGCTTAGAGTTGGGGGATGACTCTCCCAGATTCTGTCAAAGAGATGCCTGTCTTACCTGCAATGGCCTTTGCCTCTCATGCAGTCCTCATAGGAATTTTTGTGGGAAGGTGCAGGAGATCAGATTCCTAAAGGATCTTAGCATTTAGTTCCACCCTGGACTCTGAGTGTCTGGAGTAGCATTGCTAGGCCCTGGGCTCTCCTTCGCACCCTCTGTCTCACTCCAAACATGTGGCTCCTAATTCTTTATTCACTTTTCAGGACTGAGTTTTTCCTTCATCACTTACACAAATGGTTAATCTATGCCCTGCTGTTTGTTTTTTTTAAAGATTTCATTTATTTATTGGACAGACAGAGATCACAAGTAGGCAGAGAGGCAGGCAGAGAGAGAGGAGGAAACAGGCTCCCTGCTGAGCAGAGAGCCCGATGTGGGGCTCGATCCCAGGACCCTGGGATCATGACCTGAGCTGAAGGCAGAGGCTTTAACCCACTGAGCCACCCAGGCGCCCCTTCCCTGCTGTCTTTAAGAAGAAATGAGACACGGTAAAACATTCCTCTCAAGAAGATCAACATCTCGGGATGCCTGGGTGGCTAAATAAAATCTTAAAAAAAAAAAAGAAGATCAATGTCTCCTGTCAAGGCTCTGACAGAAAAGGAGGGTCCACACTGGATATGTCCAGCAGGTAGTTTTTATACAGTTGGACTTTTGCACAACCATTAGAAGGCTGGAGGAAGAGGGATCAGGAAAGTTCTCTTTGGGAAACCCCTATGTACAGGGATAACCACAAGACTAGTGTCTCTAATTCTGGTGGCCTAGGGCCCCACAGTGGGTGCTCACCAAACCCAGGCACAACCCTGCGGCTGTTGATGGCCCACACCCCTGCCTATGTCTGCCCTCAGCTGCCTGCAGGCTTGTGGCTTCCCAGCTCTTGGGCCTTTCAGATCTCTCAGTGGTGGGATCCAGTGGGACCCTGCAGGCTAAGGAATCGAGGCAAAGTAGTCCCCAGCCTTTATGTCCCAGCTGGGAGTGCTGTGTATCAATAAGTAGCAAGTGGAGATCAGCAGGAAACAAGCTGGCACTTCTAATCAGTTTAGAAGCGAGAGCAAAAGCCCAGGCAAGAGACTTTGGTGGCACTGTCATGGACCACTTCTCCTTCTTGCTCCAAGAGGGAGCAAACCCACTCTGAGGCTGGGCAGGGAAAGTGGCCAGGACTGAGGACGGTGAGTATGAGGGACACACAGCACGATCCTGCCAGGTGTGAGTACAGGCCCCCAAAGGAGCTGCTTACTCACTGGCCTTTGGACAAGAGAGGTCTGCAACGGATGGAGAGAACCAGTGTTGAGTTAGACACCCTGGCTTTGAGCCCACTCCACCCTAACCTACCCGGATGCAGGAGTTTCCCAGGGCTGTCCTAACAAATGACCGCAGAGCACAGAGTGTGTGGTTTCAGACGACAAAAATTCATCCTCTCGCAATACTGGAGGCCAGAAGTCTGAAAGGAAGGTGTCAGCAGGGCTGCATGCTCACCAGAGCCTCTAGGGGAGAACGCTCGCCAGCCTTGTCTAGCTTCCATTGGCCACATCACTCCAGTCTCTGCCTGTCTTCATGAGGCCTTCTCTGTTTCAAAACTCCCTCATCTGTCTCTTATAGAGACACCTGTCACCGGATTCCGAGCCCATGCTAAATCCAGGATGATCTCACCCTGAGATCCTTAAGCACATCTACAAAGAATCTCCCCACCCCACACCCACCCCAAATAAGACCACATTCGTAGGTCCTGGGAGTTAGGACTTGAACATATCTTACATGGGGAGAGGGGGTTGTGCAACGTCAGCCCACTACAACTATACTGAACAACGCTGTGCATGCGGCTTACCCTCAGGCGAAGACCCCCATTTCTATACTAATAAAACAAGTGATGGGAGGAGAAGACCCAGCTGGCACAGTTACAGGTGCAGGGAAAGTATGCATTAAAAATCCACTGGACCTGAATGAATCAGGCACCCACATCAAGGCCGCAGAGTGCTCCCCTAGGGCTGGTTTGGACTTGGAGAAGGACTCTGTTCATGGAGAGCTGAGACAAAGCATTTGGCCCAATTCGCACTGACGACCGCGCTCGATTGCCTCAGACGTATTTTCCGGGTCTAAAGCCGGTGCTCTGTGGAACAGCACCTGGTGCCTCCAGTCCTTCATCTATTAAACGGGCAGGGCGGAGGGAATGATTTCGAGTCCTTCCAGCTCTCACAGCCTAGGGTTTAAGGATTCTATAGAAGGTTGGGCATTCCAGAGATGACGAGGAACTGACTCAAGAACTGAAATACTGCCCCCACCCCACCCACAGGGGGAAAATCAGATTCAAGAGGGATCACCTCTACCCAGAGCGGGGTTTTCAATGCTTCTGCCCCATGGGGTTGCCCCCCTGTCTCAGAACTCCCCATCCTCCAGGCTCCAGGCGGAACCCACGGTTCTACCACTTTCTAACCACGGGACCCAGAACAAGCCCCTTTCCACCTTTTTTTTTTTCTTGTATGCTTTTTAAAGTATCACAAAATAGAAAAGCCTACAAAGAATAAAATAATAAACATCCTTAAGCCCCACTTTCCAGAGTTGACCACTGTTACCATCTTGATGTATGTGTTTTGCCTTTTTATTAAAAAAAAAAAAAGATCACTTCATTGTTATGGTGAAAATGATACACATCTTGAAGAACGGAAGAAACTACAGAAACGTACAGAGATGCAAGTTTAAAAAAATTCCCAAGTCTCACCACCCAGAAATAGCTATGGTTACCATATGGCAAACATCATAGTAAATACCTTATTACATATACAGAGACGGAAAAGATGGCTGAGTGAGGCTTGATGGACAGAAGAGCCAATAGAGAGAAACACTACCAAATGTGGGGGGAAAAAATATTGCATGCTATTTTAAATCTCTTACATGTCACTTATTTTGACTAGTCCTCCACAGAAAAAGGAAAACAAAATCAAAAGACATCTAGACCTTCCAATGTTTCTCCACCACGAGATATTTGCCAAAAGGTCCCTGTGAGGTGAGGGACACAGATTGTGAAGCAAACATGAAGAGTGTGGAGTGATTACATTGTTTTTTTAACTGTTTACTTTCATTTTAGGCACTGTTCAATGACTCCACGCTGTGAAAAATGGCGTGATTCTTCTCCCGCATTGCCTCTCAACTTCCCTCTCCCTGTCTGCCGACTTCTCTGATTTAATCGTTGGTGGCTGCTGCCGTGAAGCAGCCTGGGTTAGAAACCTTCATATTCTGATCGATGACTGTCCTTGTCGGAGTTATTTACTCTTAACTCGACATTTCTGTAGAGTCGCTACTCATCATCAATCCTTAGACCATGAGTTCTGCATTCATGAATCTTTTATTTTTATTCACTCTTAATTAATTGGATTTTGTGATTCAGTACTCCCCCCCCGCCAAGATCTCATGGAAGTTATACTTAATTTGAGTACTGTGTTCTTGAAGACAAGTGTTTGTAGGCCTTATATCCTGTGATGTTCTTGGGCTGTGTTTTCTTGCTGTGAAATCTACGGCACATTATTCCATTGTCTCCCCAACACCAAATGCTGAGGCCAGCTTAATTTTGTGCTCTTCCTGTAAAGGATGTTCCTGACTCTAAAAACTGGGAAACTTCTCTCTTTATCCTAAGGCTGAACAGCTTTACTAGCACATACCTTGATGTTCAACATTCTGTACCAAATTTTCCTGGAACTCATTTTTCTTACTGTGGTAACATACAGAACATAAAATTTGCCATTTTGCCCATGTGTAGGTTTGCAATTCTGGGGCATCAGTTACCCTCACAATACTGGGCAACCACCCCCACCATCCATTTCTAAAACTTTTTCCTCCCCCTACAGGGAAATTCTGGAACCCCTAGGAGAGAAGACCCCATGATAAATTATAAGTGGAGTCCTATAATCAAAACAAACAAACAAACAAACAAACCCAGACAATAAAAAAGTGTTAGGGAGACGTGGACAGATCAGAAACCTCGCACACTGCTGACGGGAAGAAGAAACGATGGCCCTGCTTGCAACACACCATCTCCCGAACTACAGATTGAGTTATGCATTCATTTCAGGAAATTTTTTTCTATTCAGAGGCAGAAGAGCATAATTCCACTCTTTGGAATCACAGTTCTGCTATATATACTAACTGTGAACTCAGGCAAGGGACTTGTTGGGTCTTAATTTCTTCATCTATAATTTGGAGAATACTAATAGTATTGACCTCATACTCCCGTGAAAAATTAATTAAGACACGTAAACCTCTATAATGAAGTATCTCGTGCACAGTCAATTCAAAAAGGATTTGTTCTTATTAAACTAAATTAATCTATGTTATGTGATCTATTTGAATAAATCATGTTTCATATATATACATAAACCTAAATATCTATGCCTTGGAATAAATCTTTTTTAATTCTTCATTTCCTTCTAGCTACCTTCACATTCATTCCATGGACTATTTCCATCACTGTCACCTGCATTCATACGCTTGTCAAGACTTTCCCCCATATGTTTGTTTCCAGCACTGTATATTCTATTTTGCTCTTGTTTCATTTTTGGCCATTCCTAATTTATCCGGGGGCTCTTTAATACTATGAATGGTATTTTGGGCCTCCACATGTTTCCTTTTGTCCCTATTAATCCCTTCCCATAAATTTATCACCTCAACCTATTTATTTTTATTAGATGATTACTATTATTATTATTATTATTATTATTTTACTATGCTCGAAAGTTGCCTTTCTTTTCCTTCTGGGTCTGCTTGGGTGGCTCTATCCTGGCACTCTATTTGCCATGATATATAGCAGAGGTGACATCGGCCCCTCTTCCCACATAGCAAGGAACAGCTTGTTTTCTCCTTGAAGCTCAGGTTTGAAGACTGAGTATTCTTTGTGCTACCTTGGTGATTTCTATAACCGAATGGACCAGTGATGGGAAGGAGAGAGCTGGGCCAGGGTGATGTTCTGTCATGGTTAGGATACTGGAGATCTACTCTCCTTTGTCTCAGATTTTGTGAAATAGGCTGTAATCCGATTCCAACTACTTGCAGATAAGTCACCCTTCGTATGAGGAGAGATCCTCTATTTCTGTTGTATCATTTCTCCAAAGCAATGTGTGCTCCTGCAGCTTTGGCTACCTTCAGGGAAGATTAACCACCTCTGTAACTAATCTTTCTCTCTCCCCTTGTCTCTACTGCTACATTTGCCCCAGGCCATCTTTCTTATTCCTTTGCCAAACACCAGAGAGGTTAATGTTGCTCAGACTTGCTTTCCTCCACCAACTTGTTGGTGCCCCTACTCTGGAAAACAGTATGGAGGTTCCTCAAAAAGTTGACAATAGAGTGACCCTATGACCCAGCAATTGCACTACTGGGTATTTACCCTAAAGATTCAAATGTAGTGATCCAAAGGGACATGTGCACCCCAATGTTTATAGCAGCAATGTCCACAGTAGCCAAACTATGGAAAGAGATGGATGGATAAAGAACCTGTGGGAACATATATGAAATGATAAATGTAAATGTGTGTGTGTGTGTGTGTGTGTGTGTGTATACACACATACCCCCCCACATGTTCTTTATCCATTCATAGGATGGATTCGTAGGTGGAACTAGAGGGTATTACGCTAAGCGAAATAAGTCAGTCAGAGAAAGACAATTATCATATGATCTCAGGGATATGTAGAAGTTAAGAAACAAGGCAGAGGATCATAAGGGAAGAGAGGAAAAAATGAAACAAGACAAAACCAGAGAAGGAGACAAACCACAGAGGCTCTTTAATCTCAGGAAACAAACTGAGGGCTGCTGGAGGGGTGGGCGTTGGAGGGGTGGGATGGTGGGGTGATGGACACTGGGGAGGGTATGTGCTATGGTGAGAGCCATGAATTGTGTAAGACTGATGAATGACAGACCTGTACCCCTCAAACAAATAATACATTATATATTAATAACAAGAAAAATTTGCTTTCCTCCAGATGTGGGTATTAGTGAGAAACCTCAGGGATTGGCTTTCTCGTGGGTGGGGAAAGAGAAGTCCAACTACCTCTCTCTATATCACAACAGTATTTTCTGTTTCTTTCCTTATTTATCAGTTTTTAAAGTTTACTGAATTTGATTATGCCATTTACCTTGTTTAGATGCTGTCATGAATTTTATTTATTGCTGCTGTAGTTTTGTTTGCTCAGTTCAACAGGTATTAGGCAAGCAGGATTCTGTAACACAGTATTTCTGTCCACAATCTTCACCTGAACATCTGAGTCACATTTTCCATATGTAAGTTGAGATAATAATACTCATACTGAATCCATGAATTTTTTTTAGTTGTACTAAATTAGATAATATATGTAAATTGCCTTGCGAGCTCCCAAATTTTATATGAAGAGTGAGTATTCAATAAGTGTATTTGTGAATGAATGAGCTGTTACTACTCTGTGGAAATGAACTTAGTTCTCTAATTCATGGGATTATAAAATGTTAGTACTTAAGGGAACCCTAGGAATCACATAGCCCATCCCATTTATTTCATACATAAGGAAACAAATGCCTTGCTATTGTCAGTAGTACTGTGTTTCATCAAGAGGTGGACAACACAAAAATTCAACTATCTGTAATCTAATGGCAAGCGAGTAACTCTTAATAATTCTTCTTCAGAATAACCCTTATATTTGAGAAAAATATTTTCATGTATTTCTTAGGAGGAAGGTTTTACCCTTCACTAGGCCCCTTGTCTTCACTTAACACCAAGATGGGCTTAGATATGCAAGCTTGTGGGTAGAAACTGGGAACAAAACTTAATTGCTTTCCATAAATTGAGAGCAGAAAAAATACAACAGAAGCAAGAGGGAAAAAAAACAGATGAAAAAGGAATAACTAAATAAAATTGGTGTAAGTATAGATGAGAATGGGCATTGAAAATTAGGAGGGTTTTTTTTTTAAGATTTTATCTAATTTTTTTGACAGAGAGAGAAAGAAAACAAAAGCAGGGAGAACAGCTGAAGGAGAGGGAGAAGCAGGCTCCCCGCTAAGCAGGGAGCCCAATGCGGGGCTGGATCCCATGACTCTGGGATCATGACCTGAATGGAAGGCCGACGCTTAACCAACTGAGCCACCCAGGCACCCAGAAAATTCAGGTTTGATGTAATTTTCAGTTGTTTGCTCTGTAGTGTGTACTTTCCTCATCTCATATAAAGAATATTTACTAAAGCCCACACTACTCACAGATGCTTTTGTAGTAGATTCTTTGGAAGCAGCATGCATGAATACACTTAGATCTGAGTAAAGAACAAGCAGACACATTCACTTGCAGAAGCTAAAGACATGAGACCTCCTGGAGTATGTATGTCGGTCAGTTGTGTCTTCCTGTGTTCAAACACAGCCCTGGGGCAGAGGATGGGGTGAGTAGGGCTGGTCCAGGGGCTCACAGTTTGTCAAGTAACTGAGTAGAAAGAAGAATTTTAACCTAAAGCTGAAGGGACAGCCAACTCCTAGGGAGGAAGCCAAACCCAAACCATGATGGAAATCAGAGATTCTAATACACGTCAAAGGGAAGAAGGTAGCAAACCAAACTTGTACCATCTGCTTCGGCCAAAAAAGAAGAATTTTTCTGCCAGTCCAAACCTAGTGGTTATTGTCTGCTTCCTAGCATATTCTAGCAGATCCAAACAAGCCTAATACTAAAACTAAATGAAAGAGTTCACAAAACTTAAATACAGCAAACCATTAATAGTTATTTCCTAAGGTCTCTTTGAAATGATAAATGTGGGGTTTTTTTCCTAGTATTTAAGCTTCAAAACTACTGGGACAAGGAATGTGAGTCAGGTTTCCACCTGAACCTGTTTCCTGAATTAAAATTCTGATTACCCAAATAAATGCCTATTTACTTAAACACACACCCACACAAAGAGGGAATCTCAGTCAACAGATCTTATCAGCCACTTCTGTATCCTAGAAGGAATAATGTCATCATAGCTTAAATTATTTTTGGGCAAAGTGGTTTTCAGTGAAAAGTTCTATACCCAGCAAAACTATCAATTAAATCTGACCCAGACATTTGAATTATGTAAAGCCTCAAAAATCACACTTCTTGTAAACTCTTTGTTAGGAAGTTATATGAGAATGTAGCACTGTTTGGACTGAAAATATTAATTTTTGTGTTCTCTTTTTTTTATTTTAGTACTAGGCTTATATGAAACCCTGAAATGTGTCTGGAAGCAAATAAATTTCCAGGCTTGAGACTGACAAAAAAAAAAACAAACTCTTCCTTGTTGGGCTGAAGCCAGTGATACAAGTTCTAAAAGCCAACTCAGATGATGGCCACAAAGAGTATCAAGTAGTGATTTGGGTAGTAGGACAGGTAGCTCTGGAAGCAAGTGAGGTCTTCCACAGAATAGAAAGACTCATTAGTTTAGAGGGTATGATAGAAGAGCAGAATGCAAATGGAAGAGATAATCCATTCAATCTTGAAGCTAGGAGCATTTTCCTGTGAGAGGTACAAAAGATGTGCCTAAGGCCAGCAGAAACCAAAATATGATCTTAGCACACTAATTCACTTTGCAATGAAAAATGTGCATGGTCATAAGTGCAATTTATCAATCTTCAACTTTTATAATTATGTGACTTGTTAATGAAAGGCAACAACAGGTACAAAGAAAAGTCTCAAAATCACCAACACTGACCACAGAAGAGGAAAGACAAGGCTGAGAGCTGGAAAAGAAGATGAGTGGGAGAAGGGAGAAAGCATTAATGGCCTCCTCATCTTATTCAGAAGACACTACTCATGGAGCCTGGGATGAGAAGGGGAGGTTCATGCATATTGTCTGGACTGGCAATGATTACCATTGAATGACACAGAAAGTAAAATCTAACTATAATGAGAAACAGAGGGTTACCTAAGAGGGCAAGTCCTTACTTCTCTCAACAGAAAGCCAGTAAATAATGCTCAAAGTTAGTAAGTCAAGAAAAACATCTTAAGCCAAGTATTCATACATGTAGATATAACCACCAGAAGAAATGAAAACAGTAGCAGATGCTTAGGAGAGTGGGATCTGGAACGCAGAGGACCCAAATAGCATATGGTGGCTTTTCAATATGAGGCCCACTCTTTAATTACTTTTCTTTTTAAGTAAACTCTCCACCCAACATGGGGCTTGAACTCATAACCCTGAGATCAAGAGTTGCCTGTTCCACCAACTGAGCCAGACAGGCGCCCTTCTGAGCTATTTGATACATCCACCATGTTTATTTTTTTGGTTTAACAAACACTTTACATTTTTTTGAAAATTAAAACTATATAACAATCTCATTTACAAATATGTATACCAAAAATTGCTTCCTGAATTAATCATAATTAATCAACATACGAAAAAGAAATATATGCACATTCAGGAATAACAAGCTTATTAGTCCAGGCTGGGAAAGACCGTTTGCAAATGTGAAATGCATTTATGGGTCACTGTTTTAGGAGGATAATGGTGAGAAAAACAATCTTCAATCTATTGTTCCTCAAGAGACTTTGGATACATTCTTGGCTTTAAAAAGGCCAGTATTCTAGACAATGAAGAACATTCCTGAGAACAACAGAGTGCCACCTGAAACTAAAGACAGCACCACATGTAAGAAACACCACAATCATTTCTACCAAATTTAAGAGTGAAACAAGGTTACAGCAATCTTTTTCAAGGCTTATTTGCAAGTGCCTAATGAAATGAAAACAGGAAGGAGAGGAAGGAGAAAAAGGAGTGAGGGAAGCAAAAAGGAATACATGATAAAAAGTCAGACAAAATGACCATAATTTGTCTGGTAATATAACTGAACACGTAGAAACTCAAAAATCCGGAGGATTGATAGATAAAAGGGTTCAGTAAGGTGAATGGTTAAAAAATAAATAGATAAAACACAACAGGCAGCAATAACCACCTGGAAACTCTAACAGGAAATAAATTAAATCACAATAGTAGCAAATACCTAGGAATTAATTTAAACAGGAATGTGTGAGGGCCAGATGAAGAAAACCATAAAACTTTACTGAGAGACATAAAAGATTCCTCGAAAATGTGAAGATACATGTAATGATTCCGAATCTGAAGACTCAATAAAAACGGAAATTCTCACAAAAAATAATTGGTACAATATTTGCAATTCTAATAATACCCAAGAGTTTTGGTTTTTTGTTTTTTGGAATGAGATCAGGTAATTCTAAAGTCACCTTAAAGTAAACACAAAAGGTCACATTTCTTTTTTAATAAAGGGAAAGGACAAGTTGTGAGACCCTATTAAGTATTGAATAACGTGATAAAGCTACCATAAGTAAAAGGGTATTATACTGACATAAAACTGAAAACTAGGGGCCCCTGGGTGGCTCAGTGGGTTAAAGCCTCTGCCTTCAGCTCAGGTCCTGATCCCAGGGTCCTGGGATTGAGCCCTGCCTCCAGCTCTCTGCTCTGCAGGGAGCCTGCTTCCCTTCCTCTCTCTCTGCCTGCCTCTCTGCCCACTTGTGATCTCTGTCTGTCAAATAAATAAATAAAATATTAAAAAAGAAAACCTAAAAACTAATGGCACCAAGTAGAAAGATCATCAACAGACTCTATAAAAGAATGTGTTTGATGACAAAGTTTAGACTATAAATTCGGGGGCCTGAGACACTGGTTAACTGTTTGGAAAACAACAGACTGAGTTCTTGTCCACATGATGAACCAAAACAGATGTTTGTGTGCATGTATGTGGTCCAGATATATGTATATATTTATTTATGTATTTATATATATGTGTGTGTATATATATGTATCTGTGTATATATATATTCACTAGTATGAACAAACATACACAAATATTACACACAATTATAAGAGTTAAACATGAAAAAAATGACAAAATCAAATCTGTAACGATCTAAAAAATATATTTAAGAAAATATCTCAGGATGCCAGGCTGGCACAGTTGGTAATGCATCTGACTCAGTTTCAGCTCAGGTCGTGATCTCAAGGTCACAAGAGTGAACCCTGGGTCAGGATCTGTGCTCAGTGGGACTATGCTTAAGACTCTATACCTTGGGGCGCCTGGGTGGCTCAGTGGGTTAAGCTTCTGCCTTTGGCTCAGGTCATGATCCCAGGGTCCTGGGATCGAGCCCCACATCAGGCTCTCTGCTCAGCAGGGAGCCTGCTTCCCTTCCTCACTCTCTGCCTGCCTCTCTGCCCACTTGTGATCTCTCTCTGTCAAATAAATAAATAAATAAAATCTTTAAAAAAAAAAAAGACTCTACAACTTCTGTCTCTCCCTCTCTCTCTCTCTCAAATAAATAAATAGAGGTTTTAAAAAAATCTATTTATCTCATTGGGGGTGGGGAATTAATTTTTAAATCCCCAAAGCCAAAGAGGATATAAAGTTTTCTATAACAGATGACATAAAAATTAAAACTATTCATCAGAACATCAAAAATTCTGAAAGGAAGGGAAAATATATTTTAATATAAGTAGCAGCTAAACTTATTCCATAAAGATCCCATATAAACATATATGGCAAGTATAAAAACATTCATGAGCAGGTAATTCACAGAGGACAAAATATGTTCAGCTTCACAAGTGATAAAAGAAAATCCAAATGTGTGCAGTGTCATTTCCTCTATCAAAAAAAGAAAGATTTTAAAACAGTGTCAATTCCTAATATTATTAGCAAGATTTTTCTTAAGGGCAATTTGACAGGATGTATCACATTGTCATATTGTGTATCACATACCACAATATAAATCACATGTCACATTCAAATACCCATACCACCAAATGGGTAATCCCAATCTAGAAGAAATAATTACAAATCCCAAGATTTACATGAAAAAATGTCACAACAGTAGTACTTATAATACTTGAAAATTTGGAAGCAACTTCAATGCCCAAGGGTAAAAACATGATTAAGTAAGTAATGCATCAGTATGATATCCTTTAAAATGTAAAAGCTCATTCATTAAATTTAATTCATTAAATTTAAATGAGGAAAAGAGCTATCCCAATTTTGTAAATTTAAATGTACAAATGGTTCCTGACTTATGATGGTTCAGTTCATGGTTTTTCTGCTTTACAATGGTGCTTAATCAATACACATTTAGTAGAAACTCTATTACGAATTCTCAATTTTGATCTTTTCCCAGGCCAGTGATATGCAGTGTGATACCCTCTTGTGCTCTCTTCCCGGTGCCAGGCAGAAGGAGGTAGCACATAACCGGTCAGCCATGCAATCCTGAAGGTCAACAACCCATGTACTTGCAACCATTCTGCGCCCATACAACCATCTTCTTTTTCACTTTCACTATAGTGTTCAATAAATTGCATGGGATATTCAACTTTAATAGAAAATGGGCTTTGGGTTAGATGATTTTGCCCAATCGTGGGCTAATGTAAGTGTTCTTAGTATATTTAAGGTAGGCTAGGCTAAGCTGTGACGTTCAGTAGGTTAGGTGCAGTTAATGCATTCTTTAATCAAAATATTTTACATTTACAATGGGGTTATCAGAATGTAAGTCCATTGTAAGTCAAGGGTCTGTATATAACTAGCAAATAGGTGTGCATGTTGACATTAATCTCTACAGAAAAAAATACTTGAGAAGAACTTGTGTTTGACATAATAGATGAAGCACATGCATCAACCCCCATTTTCTTTCTTCCCAAGCCTCACCAAAACGACAGTGTAGGAATTAAAAAGACATAAACCCACAAATACCAAGAGAATGGGGAAAGAAATGACAGCAATTGAGATATCAACCATATCTTGAAGAGAAAAACAGTTGGACAAATGGTAACTGATCAAACAGAGATCTGCCTTGTAGGATTTCATGACCTATATAAGATGTTTAAGGAGACATACAAAACTGGACCTCATCCTGGGAAGCCAACACTTGGTGTGGAGAAAATATCCCTCACTTAGCTCTGAGAACATAGGAGCCAGGCTTTACACTCACTGCCCTTCACAGGAACAGAGAGTTTCTATCATTGGGAAAACTGACCAAATAAAGAAGAAGAGACCTTAGATGTAAACATTCTAAGGGTAAGCAATGAAAAAGCCAGTTTAGTGCCTTTTCTCTGTATAGTCCAGTCCATCAGTGAACATGCTTCCTGTGGCCTAATTGATGTGCTCAACATTTTAGCCCCCTTCTCTTAAATATGAATAGATAACCAATGATCACCAGCATTTGAGGAAACTTGTAACATGAGTGAAAAAGATCCAAAATGGGGGGGTGGGGGGGAGGCGGGGAAGAATAGACAGAAATCAAAAAGAAAACAAAAACAAAAAAAGGCATTTTAAGAAACCTAAAGGATATTTCACCCAAGAATAGAATGCCACAAAAAGGTAGCATTCAGGGAACCAGAAGAGAACTCTCAGATGTTAAAAATATGGAAAGCTGAAATTGAAATTACTAAAGTTGGCTTAGAAGATAAAGTTGAGAAAATGGTCCACGAAATAGTACAAAAGAAGGAAAACAGAAGAGGATAGGAAAATTAGAGGGCTGGCCTACAAAGTCCAAAAGCTATTAAGAGCTGTTAAAAAAATAAAAATAAAAAGACAAGAGAAAACAGAGTATACTATCAAAAAAGAAAAAAAACACAAAAATTCCCAGAATCGAAGACAATGAAGTTGTAGACTGAAATTTACCAAATAGCACTGCACCATGAATAAATAATATCTACTCCAAAGCATTATGAATCCCTAAAATCACTGGGATTGAGAGAGAGAGAGAGAGAGAGAGACCCTAAAGGTTTACACCACGAAAAAATAATTCTAAGAGGTTTACAAAATACAAAGATAATTCAATGGAGAAAGGAGAGTCTTTTCAATAAGAAGTGATGGAACAATTGGACATCAATTATAAAAAAACAAAAGAGGGCGCCTGGGTGGCTCAGTGGGTTAAAGCCTCTGCCCTCGACTCAGGTCATGATCCCAGGGTCCTGGGATCGAGTCCCACATTGGTCTCTCTGCTCAGCGGGGAGCCTGCTTCCTCCTCTCTCTCTGCCTGCCTCTCTGTCTGCTTGTGATCTCTGTCTGTCAAATAAATGAATAAAATCTTTAAAAAAAAATAATAAACTTGACACATACCTCATACCAGATACAAAAGTTAATTTGAAATGGACCTTAAGTGTAAACATAAAATATAAAATCATAAAACAAGAGAAAATCTTTATAATCTTGATTTAGGCTAGAAATTCTTAGAAATTATACCAAAACATCATACATAAAAGAAAAAACTGCCAAGTTAGTAACAAAATTAAAAACTTTCATTGTGTAGAAGATATTGGTAAGAGAATGAAAAGATGAGCCATAAGATTAGAAAAAAATATTTAAAAATCACAAATCTGACAAAATACTTATGTTCATACTATATTTAACAACTCGGGGCATCTGGATGACTCAGTGAGGTAAGTGTCTGACTCTTGATCTCAGCTCAGGTCTTCATCTCAGGGTTCTGAGTTCAAGCCCCATGTTGGGCTCCATGCTGGGCATGAAGCCTACTTAAAGATAAATTAATTAAAAAGTAAAAAAAAAAAAAAAAAAAAAAGCAAAAATAAAACTCTCAAAACTCTGTAAGAAACCAAACAACCCAATTTTTTTTTAATGGACTAAAGGTAAATACATCACTTTAAAAAAATATATATATATATATAAAGCAAAGAAGCACAGGCACCTGGGTGACTCAGTCGTGAAGCAACTGCCTTCGGCTCAGGTCATGATCCTGGAGTCCCAGGATCGAGTCTCACATCAAGCTCCCTGCTCAGCGGTAGGTCTGCTTCTCCCTCTGACCTTCCCCCTCTCATGCTCTCCTTTTCTCTTTCTCTTTCTCTCTCAAATAAATAAATAAAATATTTTTTTAAAAAAAGCAAAGAAGCATATGAAAAGATGTTCAGCATCATTGCTCATTAGGGGAATGAACACTGAAACCACTGTAAGATGCCACTATATACTTACTAGAATGCTTAAAATTAATTTTTAAAAAATACCAAGTGCTGCTGAGAAGCAACAGAATGCTCACCCTGCTCATGAGTATGCAAAAGGGGACAGATATTTCTAAAAACAGACAGGCAGTCTCTTATAAGTTTAAATATACATTTATCAGGACGCCTGGGTGGCTCAGTTGGTTGAGCAGCTGCCTTTGGCTCAGGTCATGATCCCAGTGTCCTGGGATCAAGTCCCACATCGGGCTCCTTGCTTGCCAGGGAGCCTGCTTCTCCCTCTGCCTCTGCCTGTGCTCGCTCTCTCTAACAAATAATAAATAAATAAAATCTTTAAAAATAAATAAATAAATAAATATACATTTATCATATAACCCAGCAACCCCAGTCCTAATGCTTACCTAAAAGAAATCAAAACTTACACTGATACAAAATTCTGTGTGCTAATGTTTATAATAATTACACTCACAGTCACCAAAACCTAGAAACAATGCAAATATCCTTCAAGTGATGAAAAGATAAACTGTAGTAAATCCATGCAATGGCATACCATTCAGCAATACACATAATATTAATACATGTGATACGGATTATCCTCAAGAGCATTATGCTTCATTTAAGAAGTCAGACTCAAAAGGTTACATACTATATGAGCCCACTGATACAGCATTATGAACAAGGTAAAACCATGGAGACAGAAAACATACCAGTGGTTACCAGGGACAGAAAGCAGGTAAGGGAGGGGCTGACTACAAAAGGTCCATATAACATCATTTTTTTTTAAAGAGATGGGTCTGTTCTGTATCATAGTACTAAGGTAATGCCTCCATGATTCTATGCATTCATCAAAACCCATAGAACTACATACCAAAATGAGTGAATTTTACTAGATGTCAATTAAAAAATTCATTCTGAAGGAAAATTATATCCTATTAGAATTCTATACCCAGCCAAACTATCAAAGATGACAACAGAATAAAATTTTTGTTAACCACACAAGATTTTTTTTTAATTTTACTTTTCTTGAACCTTCTCAGGAAGCTCCTATATACAGTGATCTAATAGAACAAGGAAATAAAGGGGGGGGGGCCAACAACAACAATTCATGGGACTTGTAAAAAGAAGAGAGCTATCAGGAAACCTCAGGACAACTGGTGCACCCAGGATGCAGACCAGAGTATGCAGACCAGAATTAACCAGCAAGTTAGAGGGCTCTGGGAATAGGAGTACAAGGGGAGAGAAAATGAAACCAACAGATAACCTGGTGAGTCTAAACATAATGACATCAGACGAACACTCCCAGAGGAGAGGCAGAAAAACCTAGCAATTAGTTAAAAGAAAACGGATCAAGAACAAGTGTATATAACAAGAAGATGTGGTGTATATATACAAAATGGAATACTATGCAGCCATTAAAAATGAAATCTCGCCATTTGCAATGACATGGATGGAACTAGAGGGTATTATGCTGAGCAAAATAAGTCAATCAGAGAAAGACAAGTATCATATGATCTCACTGATATGAGGAATTTGAGAAACAAGACAGAGGACCTTAGGGGAAGGGAAGGAAAACTGAAACATGACAAAACCAGAGAGGGAAACAAACCATAAGAGACTCTTAATCTCAGGAAACAAACTGAGGGTTGCTGGAGGGGAGTGGGGGGGTGCTGAGGGATAGGGTGGCTGGGTGATGGACATTGGGGAGGGTATGTGCTATGGTGAGAGCTGTGAATTGTGTAGGACTGATGAATCACAGACCTGTAACCCTGATACAAATACATTATATGTTAATAAAAAGAAAAGGAAATGGATCAATTTTAAAAGGCAGTTACTAAACTCTATGACAGGAGAAATGAGGAAAGAAATGTACTCACAATATACTACATCCCCCAGATGTAAATAATATTAGTAAGGTTACAGTGAGGCCAACCCTGAAAACAGCCCCCCTCCAAGGTAGGATATGCCGTAGCTGGGAGATGGAGGAAGGCAGTGTGCTGGGATGGGTGAAGATATGTGGTAGGAAAGACATAAGCAAGCTTCCAGAGAAATCAATACATAATATGCAAACAAGAAAGAGCAGAATCTGTATGTTCCTTAGAAACGCAGTGTTAAACGCAAGGGAAAAACAACAGCTAGGAGGGGTGAAACTGGTTGCTGGAGTGGAGGTGTGTATGTGTGCAGGGGTAAGTAGAGAATCAAGGTGGTGGGGGGAGGGGGATTGCTGCTTTTCACTCTAAGCCTTATAGAATACATTACTTTCAAAATTACTTTCAAAGCCATTTTAAACAAAGATAATGTTTCTGATAACAAAGTAAGAAAAAAGAACAGATAGAACAGATATCAAATTATTAGCCATGTTTATCTCTAGATATTGGGTTTGTAGGTCAGTTTCATTTTCTTCTCAAATTTCCCAACTTTCTATCTTAAAAACTGGAAGGGGGCAAAGAGGGAGGTAAGAGAGAGACAGAGGGAAATACAGAGTAAGAGGGAGAGAGAGTATACGTAAATGTGATTCAAGGGCAGAAAATACTTCTCCCTCTTTCTTACTCAGGCAAAGCATAATGAAAATCCATGTTCTATGAAAGGAATTCTGCACTTTAGAGAGTGAAGGTTTCAGGGCATAATGTTTTCCATGAAATGGCAATTGGGAAAGTGGATATCTTGGTGCCCTGCACACAAGTGGGGTTCAGACAGCATGAGCCACTCCACTTGCCCCCCTCTGGCCCCATTTTCCGCCTGTGCTGTAAGATGAGAGTGTGGTGTCAGCCAGCTCTCTGCAGCTCAAGAATTTGACTCTGAGAAACCTTAACCAACAAACCTGCCAAGAACGAGTCGGCCCAGCTGCCCAGGTGTGGAGGTAAGGAGCCCCCTTCTGTCCACGGTCCATGCAGAACCAAGCACAGTCCTACACCAGACACCCCAACCAAGAGATTCCTGGCAGATTTAGGTCTTCTCTAAATTGCCCATTTCCCAGGAGACAGGTTCCCCAAAGCAATGATAAATGGCTGCTGGGACTTCGGTGTCCCCACGTGATTTGTGCCCGCCCAGCTACTGAATAAATAGTAACTCCTTGGACATTTCTATTTCCTGCAAAACCCTCCAAGATTAGAAGATATTCCCTCATGAGTCCTTGCAAACCTGGCAATGCAGAGCCATGCAGAGCATTTCGACATGAAAAGAAAGACCACGTCTTCAGTGAAAGCAAGGTCCGCGAGCTCTAAGACCCAGGCAAGGGCCAACCTCTGGCTTTCAGAGCTCACAAGTCAGAAAAACAAAACAGAAGGCGATGAGCTGAGCTTTGAACAAAACAGTCTAGGTGTGAATCCCTAACCGGCTGCTCACTTCCTGGCACTAAGTTAGACACTTTTTGGTAGATTTATCATCCATAAAACTGGGACAATTTTCTTGTCAATTTAATTTTTAAAGTCTCATTTTTAATAGTCATACTTCATAGGTAAAATATCTAACAGTATTATATGCAAAGAACTAACGTTCGCTGAGCACTGCCCATGTCTGTGGCACCGTGCCAGGCATTTTATGCACATTTTCACAAATTAGGGCCTACCTCACAAATTAAGTACTACTATCCCCATGTTAAAAATAAACAAATGGAGGCACAGAAAGACGAAGTGACTTGGCCCGTGTCATTCAGCACGGAAGTGTTCGAGCTGGGTGTGAGACCAGGCGGTCCGAGGTCAGACTTACCGACAGCCCCTGCGCCTGCAGAGTGACGGGCGCTCCTCAGGGTGGAGGATCACCAGCCACATCACAGATAAAAGAGGCCAAGTGCCGAAGCCAAGACATGGCAGCCGTACAGGGGCAAGGCGACGGCCAGGACTCACGTCCTTCCTTCAGACACGGTCACAGAGTGGAGCCCACAGGAGCACATGTAGAGGACGCCCCTGCCAAGGAACCCACTGTGGCCATGCCCAGCACCCTGCTGCCTCAGACCACCCACCACCTCGCGCACCCCGAGTTCCCTTACCTGGTTCTGACAGGCACACCATCTTCAGTTGGCAAAGCAAGTCTGGGTCCTGCCACCCTCGGCCACACCTGGAAGGCTTGCTGTCCTATCATGACACCTGCCCTCAGCCATCCTCAGGCTGCCAACTCCCTTCCCTGTGCTCACCAAGAGCCCACGCCTGCCACCAAGGCTGAGGGACAGACACAGTCAGGGCCCGGCTTCACCAGGCCCACTGGGGTCCAGACCCTCTGGGCTGTGCAGACAGCTCATGCATACTATGGCAAGTGATTTTTTAAAAAGATTTTATTTATTTATAGAGAGAGAGTGAACGCGAGAGAGATCACAGAGGGAGAGGAAGAAGGAGACTCACTACTGGGTGGAGAGCCCCATGTGGGCCTCGATCCCAGGACCCTGAGATCATAACCCAAGCCGAAGGCAGACTCCTAACTGGCTGAGCCCCCCAGGCGCCCCTCATGGTAAGTGATTTCTCTCCCTCCTAACACGACCACTCACTCAGTGTGCCCAGTTTGTTTACTCAGGGACCATAAAGGCATCACAGCTGGATCCTCAGAGCCTAGGACGGAGCCCAGCAACAAGATAATATGAATAAACGGCAGGGTTCTACCCTTCATCCCCATCTTCACACTTAATCTGGAGGGACCAATGAAAGGCGTCCCTTTCACGCCTCCTGGCTCTCTGGGATGCTGCCTCAAGAAGACAACCCCAGGTCAGAGCACAACAGGCTAACTCTGTCTCGGCTGAGGATGTTTTTCCCTGAACAACCCAACTAGCCTGTCTTTTAAAAAATCACTTTCAAAAGGAGTTGGGAGTAATGTGGCTCTTTACACTGACATCCTTGTCAATAAATCAGCAAATCCCCTACATCAGCCTCTAACAGCTAAAAGGTTAGGACAGAGCAGAGTCAGGACCTTCCACGAAGAAGCCTCCAGGTCACCCTCCACACAAGAGTGATTCTGACTAGGGTAGCCCCCTCCCCCATCCCAGGTTCTGGAAAAAGTGACATCAGATCCCTTCTGTCGAGGCCAGTGCTTCCAGAAGACACGCTCACAAGTTCCCACCAGGTGGGGCAGCAGAAAAGACACAGGGCTTGGGAGGGGCCAGCATGGATTTTAGTCCCAGCTTTGCAACATGTAGGCTGCATGAGCTTGGGCAGTTTTTCCACACATTCCTTCACCGGCCATCAATGCATCCAAAAGATAGTTA
>ML104996.1:32626-113011 GCA_003697995.1 Taxidea taxus jeffersonii | reverse complement strand
AAAAAAAAAATCTAATTGAAGTTGATATTTATGTATGTAGAGGGAAACACAAGAAAATATATAGCCACAAAGGGTTCTCTTAAATTAGAAGACTTCAGAATAATAGTAAGTAAATAGGTGAAGATTTCTAGTTTAAAAGCTGAACTGTCTTCATTGTGTCATAATCATAATTTACTTAATGTAATTATGTGGTTGAAGACTCAAGATCCTCCTTCAGGAATAAAGGTATTCCCCAGATACCAGAAGTGCTGCCCACAGAAAACCCTCAACTTTCAGCTTTCAGGGTTGCTTTAGCTAAAGAGCGTCACTTCCTCCACATGGACTATGTTCAATATAAGTGATCGGTGAAGAAAAGCTCCACAGAACTCAGAAGGGTCACTCCAGTGTCAAATACCCCTGTAGGGTTGGCTGAGGCCTCCACTGAGCACAAGATGGCCACGCAATTGCTAAAATTCTTCAGCAGTAGTAAACAAGGATGCCTATAACGGCTGAAGCTAATGCATAGCTGGTACCATGTATCAAATATTTGAGACATGGTGGAGAAATAGCAGTCACAATGAAAATTGAATTGAGTGCTCATTGCTAACCCCTATCACTCTAGGAAAAAAACACAAAGCTGGAAGTGTCAATCAACAATTGTGAAAGTAGCTGACATCCCATGAAAGGTTAAAGTTTTTGCCAGGGTCAAGGACTTGTTTGGAAAGGAATGGGATCCAGAGCATAGATGGAAATAAGTTTTCAACAAAAATGTTGAAACCCCAGAGTTCTCTAAGCCCTTTGAGGCTATAGAAGTGAGATGTTCCTATATATTAAGGGTTAGTATCCATACTTTTGTTCAGAAATGATGCAGACACCTCTCTCCAACTCAATTGGGTGTTCTTGATGGTCTTGGCTGGCCTCACTGAATCATTAGCAAGTATGCTGGGAATTATGTTCTAGGCTGTGCTTGGTTGGGGCACATTAGCTAGAATAGCTCTGTATTAGATTATTGTCCTCTTCCTGTGACCAGTAAACTGTTTTGAGCATGCCCTTCTCATGGTGAAGGCAGAAGTAAAAGAAAAGAAAGGGAGATTTTAGCTCACCAGTAATTCTGCCTCCTTCTAATGGTCAAAGCAAGTCTTGTATTCCAAGAGTCAGAGTGAGAGACAGTCCCAGAAGGCTCTAGTGGTATGTTTACTTACAGCAAGAAGAGACAGTACACAAAATCCAGCCCCTTATAATGCATAAGCTCTCCAAGGCTGGTGTATCCACTTCACCCAATGTGGACATTGTGGCTACAGGCACCCCCCTTCATGCTGCAGATGGACCCCAACCTTGACCCCATGGGATCTAGAACAATGAAAGCTGGGTGAGTGCCCAAGAGCCATTTATTCACTTTAGCTAAGCAGTTCCAAGAAAAGTTTACATGTGCCAGATACACAGGGAACAGGGATGTACTGGTTTTGCTCTGAGCTCTTTGCATGCAACTCGATTTGTGAGCTTGTCAGCATGTCCTTTACCAAGCACAGGTTCTTTTCAGGAACAAAAGGAAGATGTCCAGCTGTGCTTGGATCCATCCATCTCATTATCATTTCAACTTAACCTGTTTTTGATGAATGATGATTTAAAAGGTTCAAAGAGAAAGCGATTGCTAATGACCACTACTGTGTCCACCCTCTAATTTACTGCATGTTCTATAAGATGGTGGCAGATGTTTATTTATTAATTATCATGATGTTCCTTTCATCCCCATTAAACCATTTCCTTTAGGAGAAGGACAAACTAGTTAAAGGATATTTCTGTTGAACATACCTTTCTATATTATCATTATTTGCCCATATAGGTATTTCCCCAAACAAGTTAATTAAAAAGCCAATTTCAAATTAATTTATTATTTCCTGAACTCTAGCTAACCTAAAATATTTATTGTTCAATAAAAGTTTCAGTGATTCTGTAACTGAGATGATATATAAAACACAATTAGTGCTGGCAATATCTAAGCACAAATAATGAAAAAATTTATTAAATGCTCTTCCCTACATCATTAACTGATCTCTTTTAAGTCTCAATTTCTACATTTCATATGCTAAGTGCATATGTTTGTGTGAATGTTAGTGTGTGAATATGTGTTTAATAGTTAATGTCTAAATTATGAAAACATCAAAATCAGCAGTTTTCAATGATGTTCAGGCTGTTTTTAGCAAGCCAACATATTCAGTTGTAATGCCATCAAAATCACCAACTCTGAATACATATTTGTCATAAGTTAATAACATTAGGTAGATAAATATTAATTATCAAATGGATAATATTTATGTTATCAGTTGTAATATTCAGATTATACATTTTACTCCTGAATTTTGTTAATACCTGCATCAATTTGTTGTTGTTGATATAGTGCTTCTGAACAAATGCACAACTATTTACATAATTTTTTATAACCATTAACAGTTTCTCAAAATGTTTTGCTAATCTCTCTTACTTCCTTGTCTATACTAGTCCTAGTAATTTTATACATATCCAAGGTTTCAATTATCTTTATAATACCAGTGACTCCCAAATGTATATCACCTTCCCTGAACTGTCCTCCAAATGCTAGAATCATATAGATAACTGCCCTGCTTGATAGTTTCTCTTGGACATTTCAATGGCACCTTAAATCCAATGTATCCAAACCTGAGCATCACTCACGCCTCACCTCCAAACTCAACCTTGGTACTCTTCTAGCAGTTCATATCTCAGACACCATTTTCTATCCAGTTACTAAAACCAGAAAATGAAGAGTCATGTTTCATATCCTTATTTCTTTAATCCATTCACAATTAAAATCTTTCTCCAAATCCAGTTGATTTTTACTACTTAAATATTGCTCTCATCTTTTCTTCCTAACACATACCACATTTACAATTGTACATGTTTTTGTAAGTTACTGAAGAGTGCCCATGGCACTCTCTCCCATGCCGCTCCCCATACTGACTGGAAGCTTTATAAAGACAGGAACTGGGTCTGATTCTACTCTCCAGATTTCCCCAATTCCCAGCAAAAAGTCTGGCATAGTTAGGCATTTTGTTAAATTTTGTTTGAAGAGTCAATTGCCATACAAATCTAAAACTTGAGCCACTGTACATGGAGTAACCTGTGAAAATTGATAAGGATATATCCTGGAGTGATTTTTGCATTATATGCAAAGTATCAACCACAGACCATGTTTATACCAGGTAAAAACAATACTTTCAAGAGAGCTGCCATTATGCTCCCAAATTGCATATCTAAGATGCCAAAGACACCTGTATTGGATAGAGCTTTAGAACAATGGCTTCATGAGTAGATTACATTATTACAAATAGGGCTAGGCAGATGTTACAGGAACACATATTATCTTGAAGATTGCCAAAATGAATCCAGTATCTAAAGATAGACAAATTCATTCATATAAACACACAATACAGATACATGGGCATGAAATCTCTACGAGCCTTAAAATCTAAAAAACACATTCTCTCATACTTTAGAAGTTAAAGTTTTCTGGACAATAATTTTTATAGAACATTTAGGTTGAATAGTTAAAAGCAAGATTTATAGACATTGAGTTGTCTGAGATCACATGCTCAAGTATTGTGACACAAAGACATGAAAAAGAATTCTTGTTTGAAGTCCCATACCCTACCCTCTACCCAAGAAGCCTCTATGAAAGTGTTGTGATTTTGCTATCATGCATTTAATTTTTATTCTCTGGTTTAACTTTGTGCTTTTGCATTTATCATTGTATATGATTGTACTGTAAAAATATGCATATATCTTATTTATGCATACATGTACATTTATGTGTGTGCATATACATGTATATGTTCAAGAACCACATGAAACATCCATTGCTTAATTAACATCCTATTCATGATTTGGCTGAAAAATATAATTTATTAGATTTTGTACATAAAACATAATTTCAGTATACTTAGAAGTTTAACACATTGATCATTTTAGTAAACTCAGATAACTTGTAGAGTCCATTGGTTTGGGAAGATTTTTAACAAGAATTGGAAAAAAAAAAAAAAGGTCTGGATTAACCATTATTTAACCAGAAACTAGAGTTAGGCAGGGAACCAATTACCATTAATTAGAGAATGGCTATTCTATTCATGTCTGTACAAAAATAATATAAATTAGTAGCAGGGGACATTCATCTTTTGCTGTGTTCGAAGCTCACAGCAAGGTTGAATACTGTGGTCCTTGATCTTATTTAATATTCACAAATACCCTGTGAGCATATTAATAAAACCTTACCTCTTATTAACTCTGGCGAAGAATATGTGGATTAGGGAGTTAAGTTCCTTAGTGACTGAATTTACCAAGTTACCCAGCTTATAGGTGCGGAGACAGGGACTGAAATTAGTTCTAACTGACCAGAAATATTAAATATGGCTTTCTACATCCTTCTGGCTTCCCAACACTTCAATGTGTGTGTAAAAATATATACATGAAATGTTCACATGTATACATATAAATATGAATCAGTAATTTGCCTGACTATATAAATTTTTATATTATAATGAAATTACATATTTTAAAAGATATTTTATTTATTTATTTGACACACAGAGAGAAAGATACAGTGAGAGAGGGAACACAAGAAGGGGAGTGGGAGAGGGAGAAGCAGGCTTCCTGCCGGGCAGGGAGTCTGACCCTGGGCTTGATCCCAGGACTCTGGGATCGTGACATAAACTGAAGGCAGACGCTTAATGACTGACCCACTGAGGCACCTCATGAAATTACATATTTATAATATTTGTACACATTGTATTTTTCCTGTGTGAGTACATCTCTGTGTATACATATGTTTGTACATAGACACATAGGTGCGCATGTAATAGTGAGTAAAACCAGGTACCTATGCCTGTACATTCCGAAGACATTTATAATGCAAAGTAGAGAAAAAAATATAAGATTATTTGAAAATGTCACCAACTGCAGGGAATGGAAGTGAAGGAAATACATCAATCCTCCCACCTACCTTAAAGGCAAGCAGAAAGCAGAACTGCTCTTTTTAAAATCGATGAAATTAACAAAAGCAATTGAATGTGGCAGAGAGGAGATGTCAGGTAGGAATAGACACACGTGGGACCTGAAGATTGTGGATAACTTAGACATCAATGCCTCTGCTGCTAGTGATTACCTCACTCTCTGTGTAGCTGTAAAGCATGGCAGCATTTGTCCCTGTGCCAGGAAATGTCAGGATATTAAAGGTTCAGCTCTGGTTACGTGAAATGGGACAGGGACTATTTGCCCTAAATACTAAACCTTTTAATTTTCAACGTTCTAAAATATTTAAGCTAGAAATACTTCCAACACTGGAAGATGTTTAAATGGCTACTTTATAAAGAATAAAGGAAGACCATAAGCCTATTTTTTAATTCATAAGAAAAGTATTAAATCACTAGCATTTCAAAGAGCCCACTTTCAATTACCCATGAAGGGATTGCCTACAGAAAATATTAAATTCCAGGCAGGCGTCTCCAACCTACCCAGACCACTGCCTCCCTTCCACCTTCACCTGTGTCCTCGGGGAACAAGAACGAACTTCAATATCAGCAGAGGTAAAACATAATGGCCACATTTACAGAATAATTTTCACTGATATTTTTATTCCAAGGCAGGAGGAAGAGAGTTGTGAGCAGAAATGGCATACCCTGAATTTTGGCTGCGTCTGCTTTCACTGGCAATCCTCTACTAAGATCCAGCTGAAGACTTCCCCCCAAGGTCCTCCCTTTCATCTCCCTCCCACCCTCTGGGGATACAGCCACTTACTCCCCCACCAGCTTTTCCAGATTTTTTTCATAAGCTATGGCAGCCTGCTTCTGTCTTCCTTAAGGGAGCAAATTATGGGTACTCAATGAATACTTGATAACTGAATGAATGAGTGAATGTCATAGGTTCCTGTGGGCAGCAAATGCTGGCACTTTGCAGAAAATGTTTCAGTCCTTTGTCACCAAACACAGCTAAGAATATAGGGTAAGGGGAAAAGGAAGAAGGAAAGAAGAAACTTATACCCCAATGTTCATGGCAGCAATGGCCACAGTGGCCAAACTGTGGGAAGAACCAAGATGCCCTTCAACGGATGATTGGATAAAGAAGATATGGTGCAGGGACGCCTGGGTGGCTCAGTTGGTTAAGCGGCTGCCTTTGGCTCAGGTCATGATCCCGGCGTCCTGGGATCGAGTCCCATATCGGACTCCTTGCTCGGCGGGGAGCCTGCTCCTCCCTCTGCCTCTGCCTGCCTCTCTGTCTGCCTGTGCTCTCTCTCTCTCTCTCTAATAAATAAATAAAATCTTAAAAAAAAAAAAAAGAAGATATGGTGCATATATACTATGGAGTATTATGATTCCATCAGAAAGGATGAATACCCAACTTTTGTATCAACATGGACGGGACTGGAAGAGATTATGCTGAGTGAAATAAGTCAAGCAGAGAGAGTCAGTTATCATATGGTTTCACTTATTTGTGGAGCATAAGGAATAACACGGAGGACATGGGGAGATGGAGAGAAGGGAGTTGGGGGAAATTGGAGGGGGAGACGAACCATGAGAGACTATGGACTCTAAGAAACAAAGTGAGGGTTTTGGAGGGGAGCAGGGTGGAAGGTTGGATGAACCTGGTGATGAATAGTATGGAGGGCACGTATTGCGTGGAGCACTGGATGTGGTGCATAAACAATGAATTCTGGAACACTGAAAAGAAATTAAAAAAATAAATAAAAATTTTTAAAAAAGAATGCCTACATTTTGCTAAAGTTCAGGGTTTTTTTTTTTTCAAAATAAAGACCAATGAATATCCATTTGATACTTAATTATATTAAAATATATGGAATACCTCTTAGTGTCATGATTTTATAATCGAGGTAACTGACATTCATCTGGTTTAACAACATAGTTCTGAGATGTTGTCATCTCTAGGTAAAGAACTTATGTCTTGAAGGGCTTGAACTATTTTCCAAAGGTTACCCATTTTGAAAGTGGCAGATCACAATAAGTTGTGAGAGACCATGGGAACGCTGGCCAAAAATTAACGTACCTAAATTAATCTCAGGGATTTGAGAAGTAGAGTTATGTGGGAAGAAGTAAGGGAGAAAACTATCCAGAGAAACAGTTTAATAGGATATTTTGATCGATTTTTTTTTTGTTTAAATGAAGATGGTAATGAACAGATGCAGGAAAAGTAAAGGTCATAACTGCATCACTGGTGCTTCTTCAGTGAGGTTAGGTAACCAGATTGGTTCAGATTCTAGCATTGAAATTTTAGCAGCAAAGAAAGTATTTAAATGTAATGTATTGGTAACAGTAGCTCCAGGTGTAACTGATACACCCTGAAATCTTAGTGGCTTAAGACAAGAAAATTTTAATTCTTGGTATATCTCTCTCCACAGTGGGTTTGTGAGGACTCTGCTCCATAAAGTCCTACAAAACTTCAGTCCTTCCCTATGGCAGTTTCGTCATTCTCCGAAGCCTGGAATGCCCTCAGCTGGAGGGCAGAGAGGGAAAAGACAATGAGGCTCACCAGTGGGAGGTTTCTATGGACTGGGCCTCGAAGTGGGGTGTGTGACTTTTGCCTATACTTCATTGTCCAGAACTCAGGAGCATGGCCACACCAACCTGTAAGGGACCTGGTAAATGCAGACAATCTCAGACCCAGGAAGAAAATGAAAACATGCATGTTACTGAACATCTGCCACCATAAGATAAAAGGAAGTCCAAACTTTGGGTGCCTGGGTGGCTCAGTCAGTTAAGTGGCTGACTCTTGGTTTTGCCTCAGGTCATGATCACAGGGTCATGAGATCGAGCCCTGAGTCTGGCTCCCTGCTCAGTGTGGAGTCGGCTGGATATTGTCTCTCTCTCCCTCTGCCCCTTCCCCTACTAGCTCGTTCTCTCTCCAGAATAAATAAATAAATCTTAAAGAAAAGGAAATCCAGACATTCAGATACCCAACCACATCTGGTTTTTTGTAGCTTATTACTGGAAATGATTCTTTAAAATTTGTACATGTATGGGGGCACCTGGGTGGCTCAGTGGGTTAAAGCCTCTGCCTTCGGCTCAGGTCATGATCCCAGGGTCCTGGGATCGAGCCCCACATCGGGCTCTCTGCTCAGTGCGGAGCCTGCTTCCTCCTCTCTCTCTCTGCCTGCCTCTCTGCCTACTTGTGATCTCTCTCTGTCAAATAAAAAAAAAAAAATTTGTACATGTATGGTTTAAGCCTTTAACTTAGAAAGCCTCCGTAGATATTTTTATCTGTATTGATGAATCTAAGTTAAAGCAAACTTTGTAAGCAATATCGGGGGGTTGAGCAATTAGTTCAAGGATATCCCAAAAGTCCAGCAGTACTCAGACTCAAGAGTTAGCATCAGGCAAAGTGGAGACCAAGCAGGCAGGCACTTCACATTCCAGAACTTAAGAATTCAGGTTGGGGTATTTCAGTCAAACTTGAAGCCCTATGGAACACCTGATAGTTCAAAGCAGCCCCCCCCCCAACCATAGAAGGGTAAGGAGGCTGCCCAGGTGGGAGGCATGTGGTCAGAGAGAGGCTTTAATATTGATTCAGCTATGAGAACTCAGAACAAGCTGAGAGCCCAGGTGAGAGCCCTGGGGATATGGCTGACTTGGTTACTGTTCCCAGAGTCATTTGCAGGAAGTTTTCAAGATGCCATGCTGGAGACTAGGGAACTGCTGCTAAACCTACAAGAATGTGGAAAGCAGGAAAATTGTAAGAATAGAAATTACCAATGGGTTGGCAAAGATATAGCTCTAGCATCAGATTCTGAGGGAAAAAGGGACAATTTCCAAAAGTCGAACATTAGCATTTTTAGATAAATGTGCTGGGCACAAAACATTCTAAATCCAAACACAAATGGTTTGGTATTGGCAGTAGCTACTGCTTTGCATTGGCTGTGACCTCTGCCTTTTTGCTAGAGAAGATTATGGGAAATTCCACATTTTGGGAGGCAGGCAATGGTATATGACACACCCATGGATCCCATAACATGTTACTGAAGTTGCCACCAAGTGTTATGGCTCTGCCCCCTCCTCCTGCAAGGATACTTCTCAGTACTTGGCCTAAGACTATTTAATTTAGCCCTATACTTTTCTCTGTGTGCTTTGTGTGTTCCCTCCTATTTTTCTTGCGTTTATTCAAATTGGGTGCCTATTTAAGCTTATGGATGCAAAAATCTAGGAATACTTTGGCAAGTATGGTCTTTACTTTAAATCCAGCCCTTCCTACATGTCAGAAGATGATTCATATTCTGCTCTTGATAAGAGAACAAGAAAGTGGTCTCTTAGAACCCGGATGCATGGAGCAGAATATAGATAATGTTAATATATAAATGGATAGATTATTTTTTTCAAGTATTGAAATGCAATTATATTTATAGAGAAACTTGGCTTAGATGCCTAATCAGACACAGGTGTCTTCTAAAGCCTATTTGAATTCTAATTGTTGAAATACACTTCAAACATATTAACTAACAAGTTAATTCAATTCTATTGGACATGAAATTACTAGCATCCACTGAGTAATGTGTTGAAAGAATTTAGGAACACAAAGGAAAACATTCTGCCTATGAAAGAGGAGCTGTTTTTTTCCCCATCAAATAAATAAGTGACTTATGATGCACTAAATAGGATATATAATTAATAGACTCAGGTGTCACCTTATTATAGAGTTGACTTTTTCAAAGCTGATTTTAAAAATAAACTGTTGATCTGTCATCTAAGTGAACTGAGACTTTTGAAAAATGTGTTGCGCTATATCTATAGGTATAAATATGTTGTGCATATACTTCTCTAAATGGTGCGACAAGACTCTAATACTACACTTTTACATTTTATTTAACTTCATCATTATTATGGACAAAATACAGGAAGCACAAGTTTCTCTTTTTCTTTTTTCTCCAATATCAGAAATCTCAGAAGCTAAATTATTGTTGAACTTTCTTCTTCTTTTCTGGATTTCTTCCTTCTGCCTCTTCAGGGATCTTGCTCCATGATTATATTTCCTGTTTCCCAGAACTTCTACCTGTCTGTTTTTCCATGTTCTGATCATTTCTATCTTAAAAGGAAACCAGGCTTTCTAATTATGCATCCTCCATTACTTACAATGTGTCTTCTCTCTTTCACAATGAAGCTTCCCAAAAGTGTGTGTGTGTGTCTGTGTGTGTGTATACACACACATATATAAATATAAATACATATAGTATATATATTTCTGTTATATATGATTATATATATAATTATTCTATATATTCTATTTATATAAAATATAAATATATATTTTAGTTGCAGTTTTGGGAATGCTTTGGGGAATATATATTAATATTCATATTATAAATATATAAAAATATATATTAAATATATATATTTAGTTGCAGTTTATGCTTTTGGGAATATATATATATATTTTTTAGTTGCAGTTGATTCTCCCTCATCTTTCATAGACAGCTCAGTCAACTATAACTTGGAATCACCCAGCTATTCCTAGTGACATCCTCTTAGGGAGCCTAAAGACCACTTTCAATCTGTCTCTGATCCTTGAAGCTCTGATACTGCTCTGTTTCCAGGTCCTATGAGTTCTTTTCTTTGTCCTCCTGGCATTTTCATACTTTTATTAACCTTCCTGGATGTGGCGATGTTTTTTTATTCTTCCTTTGGCTTCTGGAACCTTGGAGCTTTTCATGATCTTTGGCTTTACCTCCTCTTTTGTGGTGGAAATCCTTTCCCTCTCACAAGGATCCTTGACCTGGTCCCCCAATTGTGGACCCTCAAACTCTTCTCAGAGCTGGTCATTTCAAAATGGCCCCTGAAATAAAAGGGCTGGCCCATTTCACTTCAATTTGTTGCAATATCTGACACTGTTGACTACACCCTTCTTGAAAACAATCTTTGACCTTGGCTTTTTGATACACATCTCTCCTGGTTCTCTTCCAACTCTCTAGTGGTTCATTCTCTGCCTTTTCCATGTGCAACTTCACCTTTATCTCTCTCTGGAATTTACACTTTTCTTTTTTCTTCCTCTCTCCTTGTGTCTTTAGACACTCTCCATGTTCACCTTGTATGAAAAATCCCACTGCTATGTCCCTAGCTCTAGAGTCCAGAACTTCCTCTTGAGCTTTGGCTGTTTTTAATTGTTTGCTTTTTTCACAAAGACCTTAAATACAACAGGTTGAAGTTCTCCACAAGCATTGCCCTTTTGTATTTTTGTATGCCACATACTGCGATCTTTTAATTGAGTGGGATGATCATAGACTGAATTCAGCAAGCTAGTGATCATCCTTATTTTCCTTCTCTATTCTTTGTCTGTCTCATCTTTCATTTTCTACCCATTTTTCTTTTTCTCTTTTCCTCTTGCTGTCTCTTCTCCTAGGAAACCCTTTCCCTAGGTTAATTCATACCTCATATGTTTCTCAAGATCCGTTCTAGCATCATATCATTTTGAAAAGATCCTTTTCACCACCCTAGACTGACTTAGGTACCTGTCCTCTACACTTCATATTACCTTTGTGCATGGAAATACAACAAGTTGTCAAGCATCTTGAGGCTGGGAAAATGTGTCTTTATCATGTCTGTATTCTCAGTTATAAGAATATAAGCAGCTAAAGGCTAGAAGACCATAGGCACTGACTTGGGGTTCACCCACACAAAATGGGTATGGATATGGATATAGATATGGATATGGATGAAATTGCCTAAGAAGAATATATAAGGACTGATGAATTGAAAATATCAAATTGTGCATGAGCATGACAGTGTGTTTAGTTTTCAAAATAAATGATTGAGTTTTGTATGCAGTACCTATGAGCCCAGGATAAGACAACATTCAATGCTGACAAACTAATAAACAACTACAACTAAATAAAATAGAAACATGAATATAAATGCTCAACAAGTCACATAAGTCAAAAAGAATAGGAGCAACCCAAAAGCTTTCAGAGACTACAGCTCTAGTTTCACTCTAACAAAATGAGAAGTAATATTTGGGGAAATATTAAGATACCAAGAAGAGGAGAGTTAGATAAGATACTGGAGAGGGAAATAATGTCAAGAATATGATTATGAAAATTGGAATAGGATAATCAGATAAAGAATAAGTATACTGAGATAAATGTGCCCAAGGCATGTGGGAACAGGATTAAGACAAGAGTAATCAAATTTCCAAGTAATACAGGAAATATGATATTGCTTGTGGCACACTTCCCTTTCATTTTTAATGTTTAGACTCTGCATATTGTGAAGATGCATTAGTTTTCTATTGCTTCTCTAACAAACTTCTCTAACAAGTTTGTGGTTACAAACTTAGTGGCTTAAGACAACACAAATTTATAATCTTATATTTCTGGAGGTCAGACTCCCCAGATGAAGATAACCACAGGAGAGAGTTCCTCCTAGTGGTTCTAGGATAAAATCTGTTTCCTTGCCTTTTCCAGCTTCTAGGAGCCTCATAGAACCCTTGGCTCCTGTAGGTCAGAATAGTAGCAATCCAGGATAATCATACCATCTTCACGTCTCACGTGTGTGAAGTCCCTTTAACCATGTAACATAATCACAGGGACTGAGGATAATATATTTATCCTTGGGAGGACATTATTCAGACTAACTCAGTCAAAAGGCAATAAAAAATAAGCAAATGCCTGAATTCCATTCATTCATTAACATTTGAGAGTCTATTTTTCATTTTAAAATAATCCCTTACATTAAGAGCTTCATGTTTTTTAAGGCATTATCACACTCATAATCATACCTGAACCTTAAAACAACTATCTGAAAGATGAGGTATTATATCCATTTTATGGATAAGTTTATGCATGTGTTCATAATAGTTCAGTGGTTTGTCCAAAGAGACACAGCTAGTTAATACCACTTCCTTGTTTTCTATCTATAAATCTAGTGTTTTTTCCATGACTCTATAATTTTTCCTTGTGAATAAAAAATAAAGAAAAATTCCTGGATTCACCAGACATTTCACATTTCACCGGGGAAAATAGGTAATTCAGATGTTGATCCATCATTATAATTTTTCCTAAATATATTCCTCATTTTGAATGAAACTGCAAAAGTTGAACACATTTCAATCCCTTTCAAATTTCAGATTTGTGACTGAAGCACAGAGTAGTCTAGAAGGCACAGGACATAGAAACTGGTGTAAACTTGGTATACTGCTTGTTTCTCTCCTACAGGTCTGAAAATACACAATAAGGGGTAGCAAACACAAATGCCCATCAAGTCAAGCAGGACTTCTAAATAAGATAAGGGTTGATTTTAGAATGTAAGCTCAGTCATAAGTAGTAACTAACACTCATCTTCCATGACAAGGAAAAGGAAGCAGCAGGACCTGTGGCAACTGGAGTGTGCTTAGCTTATCAGAAGGGACAGCTTCTTCTCAGTAAAAGACTACTGTCATTTTGGAGAATGTGGGCACAGGCTGACAGATAGTCCTTTTTAAAAAACAGATAAGCCAGAAATTTGAATTTTTATGTTAAATCTCCCAAATGTTAGAGCCTTTTAGGACACTGAATGACTACAGCAAACATATATGAATATCAAAGAGAGTCCACAGTGGGTCTCTAGTTTGCTGTCTACCCTAAGACATTGATAGTACTAGACTATCTATCTGTCCAAAAACATTTGGAAATGAAAGAATGAGAAGTCACTGAGTGCTAGCCAGGGGGGTAGAAAGTGGAATATTATATAGATTTCCCTTTTCACATTCCAAAAAAGGCATCTCCTTCAAATCTCCTTTTCTAAATGTTAATGATGGAAAACCTCTTGGTAGTATTCATAATTATTTCAAAACAAAACAAAACAAAAGAAAAAGAAAAAGATGTAGATACATAAATAAGGCAATTTTTTTCTTGATAGTTTTCTAAAAATACACTCATAAAAAAATGACAGAATTACCAAAATAGGTTTTGGTGTTAAAGATGTGATAAACAATTCTGGAACAACAAATCC
Source organism: Taxidea taxus jeffersonii (assembly GCA_003697995.1). Lineage (NCBI taxonomy): Eukaryota > Metazoa > Chordata > Mammalia > Carnivora > Mustelidae > Taxidea > Taxidea taxus. The sequence goes on along the minus strand of ML104996.1, from coordinate 99,041 downwards.
TTCAGTACAGTAGGGGTGTATTCTAATATTCCAACTCCCAAATTTGTATCATTTTTAAGAGATAAGAGCAAAATAAAAGAGAAATCAAGTGAATTCTATATAATGTAAGCTTAGAGTACATTTAGAATTAAGTGAGGATCCTCCCTGCCAAAACTGCTGGGCAGTCTGGGTAGATCAGAGCAGGGAGACATCCAGCAGCTCAGGTGCCAAGGAAAGCATGGATGACCTTGGCAACAACTGTTTGCTGCTATGCACCAAAAAGCAAGCTAGGAGTCTAGTAAGAATTTACTTGGTAGATAAGTGACAACGGCAATGGCCTCAGGTGATAAGAGTTGGCAAATTGTAAGAAGACCATTTCCTAGTGTGTAACTTTTGGAGATGTAGACAGAAATGAGTGAAGTGTGCAGTGGTTCTAATAGTGGAAACTAACTTGGAGTGTCTTGGTCTTGGTAAGGAAAGTGTTCCAGGTGCTATACTTGGAAGAAGCCTCCACGAGCCTGAATTTTGAGAAGTGGAAGCAGTATAAGCAAAGAAATGCCTAAGACAAGATTGAGAATTTATATAATGGTATCCACCCCCCTCATTTTGATTTAATTAAATTTCTTTAAAAAGTCAATGTAATTCGGGGCACTGGGTGGCTCAGTAGGTTAAAGCCTCTGCTTTCAGCTCAGGTCATGATCCCAGGGTCCTGGGATCGAACCCCACAACGGGCTCTCTGCTCCGCAGAGAGCCTGCTTCCTCCTCTCTCTCCCTGCCTGCTTCTCTTGCCTACTTGTAATCTCTGTCAAATAAATAAATAAAATCTTAAAAAAAAAAGTCAATGTAATTCTGTAATCAAGAGGTAATTGTTATTTCCAGGTATATATTTATAGAATGTTCATCCTGAGATTCACCAACCCCCTAAATGATTTCTTTCTAGTTTAATATATTAAGGTTTGCTTTTTCTGCTATAAAGGTCAATGCATTTTTATAGGGGACAAATTGATGGTTACCAGAAGGGAGGTGGGTGTGGGGATGGGTTAAATAGGTGATGGAGATTAAGGAGGGCACTTTTGTGAAGAGCACCAGGTAAGTGTTGAAACACTATATTGTACACCTGAAACTAATATTACACTGTATATTAACTGGAATTTAAATAAAAACTTTAGGGGCACCTGGGTGGCTCAGTGGTTAAGCTTCTGCCTTTAGCTCAGGTCATGGTCTTAGGTTCCTAGGATCGAGCCCCGCATTAGGCTCTCTGCTCAGTGGGGAGCCTGCTTCCCCTCCCTCTCTGCCTCTCTCTCTGCCTGACTCTCTGCTAGCTTGTGATCTCTCTCTCTCTCTCTCTCTCTGTGTGTGTCAAATAAATAAATAAAATCTTTAAAAAAAAATAAAAAACTTTACAAAAAGTTCTATGAGTTTTGAGAAGCATCTTGTCATGTATCCACCACTGTAGTGTCACAGAAAATAATTTCAGCAACCTAAATTTCTTCACCTGTTTGGCATCACTCCCCTTGAATGACTGGCAACCACTTATCTGTCTGCTTACTACCTCCATCATTTGTCTTTTCTAGAATATCATGTAAATGGAATAATGCAATATTTTAACCTTTGCAGACTGGCTTCCTTTACTTGGCATTATGCATTGAGGATTCACCCATGTCTTTGTAGCTCATTACTTCTACTTTTCCTCTCTGAATAATGTTCCATTATATGGGTTACTCACTCACCTATTGAAGGACATCTTGGTTGCTTCCAATTTTTGTCATTAAAAAGTTACTATTAATGTTTGTATGTAGGCATAAACATGTTGTGTGAACATAACTTTTCAAATCGGTTGGGTAGATTCCAAGGAGCATAATTGTTGATAGTGTGGTTTATCAATACCATCTAGCAAAGCATAGCAAAGTTGACCTTTCTAAGAAACTTGCCATACTGTTTTCCAAAGTGTTTGAACCATTCTTTATTTCCATGAGTAATAAATGAGAGTTTAAGTTGCACCACATTCTCACCAGCTGTTGGTTTGGGGATTTTGGCCATTGTAATATGTGGGCCTTCGCAAAGCCTACAATAAAGTTTTCTTGATTGCTATCAGCCTGTGTCCCCTCAGTATCTCCCATAATTCTCATTTCTAAGAAGGTAGATTTTAAGTGTGCCATTGTTCACTGGGCTTGGGATAGTAGACAACCAGTCTTTTAGTTTATAGTTTATGAGAAGACCATGCAGTACACATCTTTCTTGGTTTTGAGCCAGATAGATGCAGTATCTGCTTGGGAATTAGTTTATCTTTCTGATCATAGTGAGGATTGAGTAAAACTAAAGAAGGGCAATCTGTGGGAGAAACTGATAAGCCGTTTACTAAAAGCATTTCTTTTTCCTCTGGGTGCATAGTTAGATTGCCATTCCCATAGTCCCTTGTAACTGATGGCCGTGGCATTGAATTTTGGAAATAAAATGTCTATAGAAATGGTAGGTGCTACACCTGAATAATTCTTCCTGTCTCATATTCTATCTTTCATCTGTATGTTGATTCCCAGAATCATACATAACATTTTAAAACTATGTGTTGAAGATGAAAGACACTGAATGACTGGGTGGAGCAAATCCCTTTATTTCTCCTCTTCTCTATACTAATAGAATGAGAATGAGTGAGAAATAAATTTATATTGTAGTAAGCCATTGATATATTGAGGTTTATGTGTTGTAGGATAACTATCCTAACAAATACTTTAGGAAAGACTTCCCAGAAGGAAAAAAAAAAGGAAAGAAATTGAAATGGCTCCTGAAATTCACATGCAATGAAGAAACATATCTACTTTAGTGGGGAAAGTGTGAGCAAAGACAATGACTAGATTGATCTTTGAAAGAATGGATGGAAATTGAGGTAAGTCAACCACCTCACTTTTATGATAATAATGCTGATTTGATAATAATAAAGATGTTATAAATGTATCATGTTAGGGATCTGATCAATAATGACAATTATCTGTACAGCTAATATATGTTGATCAGTTATCTTCCAGTACTAAACACTCAGAATCTATTATCTCATTTAAATTTCAAACTCTTCTAAGAACTAGATATTACTATTATCTTTATTTTATACAAATGAGGGAACTAAGGCACAGAGATATGGAGTAACTTGCCTGGGTAACATATCTCATAAGAGGTAGACCTAGAATTTCAGCTCATTGTTAATTGTTGTGCCCCTAAAAATCCCCATTCTTAATTACTTCATTCTATTTCTTAGGAAGTAAAACACTTCAAACTTCCCTGCCATTACCCACTTGATATAAATGAAAACGTGCACGGGATGATTAAGATTTTGTGGTTAAATTTTCCAAACTGATCTGAACTGTGCTTTTGTTAAACACATTTTTTTTTGATCACCAAAACTAGCATTTGTCTTGTCATACCACTATTACTTAATGTCCAGAAAACCCCACAAAAATCTATAACTTATTTGTGCTTATATCATTGTATACTAGCCACTCACTTCTAGTGAATATTGACATAAGGTATTAATGACTTTGTGGTTAATATTCATTATTTTCTCATTAAAAATCAAGCAAAGAATGATACTTGCACATTTTTTTTGTCTTTCTTTTCTTCTTTTAGCTGATGTAAAACTCTGTTTCATGTAATTATCCTATTACTCTTCAGAAAATCATGATGCTCTTCTCCCAGAGGCTAAAGCCCAACAAAAAGGATCTATGGTCTAGTGCCAATACCAGCTGTTAGAAATTATCTTTCAGCTCAAATTCGATCTGCTGCTTTTAGATTCCAGGGTCTCCTGTTTAATTCTCAGAAATAACAATGTTTTCAAAGACTAAAAAGACACTAATTAGTTACATTAAAGTACTTGATTTAAGTTACATTAAATTACTTGATTTTAACGTAATTAAGTTACATTAAAGTACTTGATTCTGTTAAGGGATTTCCAAGTTGCTACAATTGCTTGAGATTTTATATAGCATCTAATGGGTTGTTCTGTTACAGTATCTTTTGTATACTTGACCAGAGGATGTAACCCTGGGGTGCTGTTAGAAGGGTTTAGGATGGCATGTGGCTTAGCACTGGATTTATTCAGGGAGATTTATACTACAGACTTAAAAACCACAGGTCAGTGGCTTTATGAGAGTTGACTACCCAGGAGGGTGGGGGAGATAGTTATATACAAGCAAAGTAAAATATGTTGTCATCTATCTTCCTTAGGCATACTAACATTAAATCTAATATAGGATATTTCTAGAGTACCTAAACGCTATCAGAGATGTTATAAATGTATGATGTTGGAAATCTGACTTATCTTACTCTGTGCACCCATGTTTGGCTATGTCCTTGTTATAAATATTTATAATTAATGTCTCAGTGGAGAAGTGCTTGATACAGAATCAGAATTGCTTCTCTAAGAATGAAGTCTTCAAGTCAAGTACTAGACTGGTCTAACTTGTGAGTTTAATGTAAAAAAAAAAATTGACTACATAGTATATACATAAAATCTCAGTCAAAGCACTAAAGGATTTGTATCAAACGTGGAAGCCATATCATTATAAGTTTTTTAAATTAAAAGAGTTTTTTATTCAGAGACATTCAGAGACATTCACATAAACTGTTAACAATTCATATTTTGGGGGTGAGAAAAGTCATCTACAGAGGAAGAAAGCTGTAAGTATTTTAGAAAGGATTGTAAGCCTGGAATATAAAAATTGAGACTACAAGATTTCTAATATATATGTAAGCTAGATTTTAAGAAAATTTTGAAATGTGAAACCAGAGTTTCACTTTATGATTGAATGAATGCTAATAAGGAAATTCTTTTTTTTAACACTTAAAAAATTTTACTTCTACTTTCTTTCTCTAATCACATGTAAAAGTGCTTTCTGCTGGCAGCTAAAGGCAAATGGTCATGACTGTGTCTACATGCAAAGTTAACTTTCCGTGGTGTAAAGCACATAAACACATGCTCTTAACTCCTTGTTTTTTTCAAAGCCTCAACAATTATTGGGATACCTAGGTGGCTCAGTCAGTTAAGTGGCTGCATTTGGCTCATCAGGTGATGATCCCAGGGCCCTCTGCTCAGCAGGGGGCCTTCTTCTCCCTCTCATTCTTCCTTTGTACTCTCCCTCTCTCAAGCAAATAAATAAAATCTTTAAAAAAATAAAAATAAAGCCTCAAAATATCTTGACATAGTGAGTGCATAAAATATTTTCTTGGCTATTTTTATATAAGGTCTTTGACACTGAGATATGCAAGTCTATTAAATTTTTCCCTGTGAATGTAAATGTGTTCCATTGTTCTCACTTGTCTCTGTGTAATCAACATGCAATAAAACAGAAATAAGGCTGGTTTGCATGCTTCACTTACCAACTAAACAACATAGCCCACCTATCCTTAGAATCACCAGGTCAACAGCCAGTATAATAGCAGACTGCAAACAAAATACTAAAATATGCTTGTGACTTAGCATTGTAGACAGACATTCAGAGAAGTGGATTTAAAATATCAATCCTGTTATGAGATATTATCCCACTGTTAAATACACACCAAAGGTTACTGAATATAAAGTATGCAGGCAGCCAACCTCCATAGTAATGCAAATCCAAAAAAAAAAAAAGATTGCTAAAGGAGAACACTTTAGGCTTCTCTTTATGGTTACAAAGACTAAGGCAGGCTTTCAGAATAAAGACTAATTTTTTAAGAAAGAAAAAAAGCTTTACAAACTTAATTTCTAGAAAGTAATTATCAAGCTGCATGGTAGCATAAAGTCCTATTGATCGAAATTTCTCTTTTTGTATGAACTTCACAGACTTGCATGACTTGGCATCAGTAAAAGCTAATGATGATTCATGCTATTAGCTTCAGCAGCCACAGTCCCTAGGAACTCAGCTCTGACCTTTTATTAGCACTTTTCTCCCAAGCAGATAGGATCCTTCTCCGGGCACACTTCCTAATCACCTTAAAACACCTGGAGAATTAGTTAAAAGCCCGATGGGGAGGGACTGGGATGTTAAGGGAAAATGAAAATTCAATGTAAGGAGAGGACACATTCTATTGTGTAATCTGACCAGAAGCCCTGGAAAAACCTGGAAAATAGGGGCGCCTGGGTGGCTCAGTGGGTTAAAGCCTCTGCATTTGGCTCAGGTCATGGTCCCAGGGTCCTCGGCTGGAGCCCTGCACTGGGCTCTCTGCTCAGCGGGGAGCCTGCTTCCCCCCCTCTCTCTGTCTGCCTCTCTGTCTACTTGTGATCTCTGTCAAATAAAAAATAAAATCTTAGGGGCGCCTGGGTGGCTCAGTGGGTTGGGCCTCTGCCTTCGGCTCAGGTCATGATCTCGGGGTCCTGGGATCGAGCCCCGCGTCGGGCTCTCTGCTCCGCGGGGAGCCCGCTTCCCACCCCCTCTCTCCGCCTGCCTCTCTGCCTACTTGTAGTCTGTCTGTCAAATAAATAAATAAAAAAATCTTTAAAAAAAAAAATCTTAAAAAAAAAACCTGGAAAATAAAATTACATGTTAAGATGTCACTTATGTAAAGTTAAAATAGTCATAATCACAAGAACAAAATTAAATGTTACCAATTGGTTTCAACTGTTAGCTGCAACCCCACCTTAACCCCTAAACAATTCCCATGCATCATTTATGCATTCATTTTTCCTTGATTAAACATTTATCCAGCTTCTAGCACTACACTAGGCACCTAAATAGCATGTAGTTGTAGTAATGGAGAAGTCATTAATTTTTTAAAATTAATTTTTTAGTGTCCTCTGCTTTAAGTGGCTTCTGAAAGAAGGATTGATTAATGAAGCTGCGGAGAACTGCTCCGCAAATTACTTGTAAACTCTGCTCCTTCTCTCCTTAGTTGTCCTAGTCCCTCCCTCACCCCCCCTACCACGGCTCTCTCACACATTCAAACACACAGGCACTTGTCTCCTTTCCACTTCTCTACTACATGATGGACCAATGTAATATGCAGCCCATTTTTAGTGATTAAGGCTAACGGGGAAAAAGGAAGTTCATTATGAAAAGAGGTTGGAAACAAATTGAGAGTTGCTGGAGGAAGGTGGATGGGGGATGGAGTAACTGAGTGACAGGCATTAAGGGGGGTGTGATGGGATGAGCACAGGGTGGTATATGAAACTGATAAGTCTCTGAACATATCTGAAACTAATGATGTATTCTGCGTTGGCTAGTTGAATTTAAATTAAAAGAAGAGGTTGGATTCTCTTATTTGAGCAAATAACCTACTTCAAAATCATAATAATTAAAGATGGACTCTATAGGGTATTTAAATAAATATATTTTCTTCAATTTTGATGATGGTTTGATTCTATAACATACATACTCCTGAAAGGGCTGCAAATCTGCAAATGACTTTAATAATAACAATAAAAGCTCAATAATTTAAGACTTTAGGTCAATCACACTTCTTTATACAGCCTTCTGCATAAATCAACTCTACTACTATTTCAAAATACTGAACTTAAAATCACATAATGTAATAGAAATATATTCACTTGAATGACCATTTCCCCATTCTTTGTGGATCAAATGATTTTATCCTAATCACCCTAACTGTCCTTTCAAAAGAAACCAAAGATCTCAATTAATCCATGATCTCTTGTCGATGCTTACAGTTAAGATGATATATTCAACTTTCAGTCTTTTAACAAACTTACCTTTTATTGGAGCCCATGATACTAAATTACTTTTTATTGTCTTCCTAGATTTCAGATTAAATTTTGCCACCACCCCTAACCAAAAAAAACCCAAAATCCTTACTTTCTCTTAACTATGAATGGTATCCTAGGCTTGTTGATTTGTCTACATTTTATCCTTGAATATCTTTTTTACATTCTCTTAGTTTCAATGACAACATCTCTACTGATAACTCCCAAATCTCAGAAGAAAGGTATGATATAGTAGGAAGACTGTTGGGTTAGGAGTGAACATTGGTTTGGCTTGGCATCCTGTTGCTTATAAAATTTTGATGAGTGACTTTATTCCACTTAATGAATGTGTGTGTGTGTGCCTTTATGTTGTGTATGTCTGTGTGTGTGAGAGAGAGAACACACTGGTTCCGGTATGAAGTATATTTTTAAAAAATAACAGTTGTAATGAATTAAATAGAATTTAATCTAATTCCATTTGGGTGGTTTTGTGTCTTGATTTTGGTTCAATCTTTTAACACAAAAGACTTAAATAGTAATATTTTAACATAAATAAGAGCAATATCCACTGTGATACATGTTCTAGAATTTAAATATGAAAACAGGCTTTATGTGGTCTAAGTTGTCTAATTAATTATATTATTTGGGGAAATAGCTTTACCCCAGGCTAAACTGACCTCGAATATTAAATGAAATGGTTTGTCCTTCATTTAAATTAAGGTGCCAGACTTGAAACTTGCATATTTCAACCGTATTGGAAGTGGCATTGTGAAAGAACCATGGGAAAAACATTTCTGCTGGACAACATCAACAAATAAATGAATGTACCTGATAGTCAATTTATCACAAAATTGGTAAAAGAACTTCTTTGGAACTTAATATGTCTCTTTGTAGAAATAGGTATCACATGTCCTTGATGAATAGGCCATGATGAGAATGAAGCTCAGCCCCACTGGAGGGAGGATAATAACATCATTAAAGTCCAGTGTTCTACCTTTCAGGAAGGGCTTTTCTATGGCTTGCTGTTCCAATTATAAATTAATCCTCACATCTGGTAAAAGCAGCTATTGGGTTGATTTTGTTGTTAATCTCTGTTTTACAGATATGGAATGCTGGGAAAGTTTAAGTGACTTGCAATCACTCACCCAGTCATAACCAGAGCTGGAACTAGACTGATTTCTTTCCTTCTTATTCAGTTTTTTGCCTGCTAGATCTAGCTTTTTTCAGAACTGATTCCAGTGAAGTATTCAGTTTTTATTATTGGTAAATATATATTTCAGCACCAATTAATATAATATTATTTTTTATTTTTCAAGATTAGGTAAATGGTTATTGATTTAAGGAGTGCCTAAACAAATTTCTTCCTCCACTAACAAGATGAGTTCTCTCATTGCATGGGGAGAAAAACAGACAAATGTAAGTAAGAAAAAAAAAAAGAAAAGAAAAAGGAAACATCATTTATTTAATTCAATATAATTAGCTAATTAATATAGTTAACACTAGACTCTCTATCCAATACATCCCATGAAATTTATAGTAATACATAAACTAGCATAGCATGTATTCTTTCAGCGACTTTAAAATTTTTAAATTTTAAAGCGACTTTCTTAATTTTTCTTTATTGATTTGAAATATTACATGATTTTCACTGTTAGTAGGTTATTAATTGTGCAGGTTTGTTTTACTCAGAGCTGCTTATTCACAGCACTAGTGATATGATAGATTACTTTTATATCTGTGTGCATGCTGTTGATTTTAACTTTTTTTGCTTCTGTAATATAGTCATTTCATTATCTTAATCACTAAGGAATATGGTATATAGAACTCATATGTTTTCAGGATTAATATTGCAAAATACCAGATAACAGGAAAAAATAGTATATCTGAAAAATAATATACTTGTCAGGGCATGGAGAAGCGTTTAGAAAAATTGTGTAAATACCTGTCTATGCACATCGCAGGGTTTCTAAGTAGCATACCACGTTCTGGAGTTTGATAACATCTTCACATTTAACATTCTTTAGTCAAGATTTTTCTTTTGCTTGAAGATAATTCTAAATTTCTATCAGAGATCTAAATTGCCATTATGTTATAATTTTCTAATTTTAATACTTATTCAATATTTCTACTTTTTTCAAATATCAACTCTTTTCCCTATGAAGTTTCAATGATAAAACATTTATTTATTTTTCTACCACACTTAAACTCCATTGCTTTATCTATCACCTCATGTAGATGAGGGTATTCATTGTAAATTACACAATAGCAAAAATAAATAAAAGATAATTAGAAAAAAAACTAAATGGCAACTAAAAATCTTCTTTTTTTAAGGCAATTTTATTTTTTTTAAAGATTTTTTAAAAATCTATTTGACAGGGGCACCTGGGTGGCTCAGTGGGTTAAAGCCGCTGCCTTCGGCTCAGGTCATGATCCCAGGGTCGTGGGATCGAGCCCCGCATCGGGCTCTCTGCTCTGCGGACAGCCTGCTTCCTCCTCTCTCTCTGCCTACTTGTGATTTCTGTCTATCAAATAAATAAATAAATAAATAAAAAATCTTTAAAAAAAAATCTATTTGACAGAGAAAGAGATCACAAGTAGGCAGAGAGGCAGGCAGAGGGGGAGGGGGAAGCAGGTTCCCCTCCTGAGCAGAGAGCCCAATGTGGGGTTCCATGCCAGGACCATGATCGTGATCATGACCTGAGCTGAAGGCAGAGGCTTAACCCACTGAGCCAACATGGTGCCCCTAAAAATCCTCTCTTGATTAAAAATTCAAAGTGATATGTTACATATTTCTGGTTTTAGCCTAAAAAATAAACTTATCACTACCTCTTTTAGCACATTTGGTTCCTCAGGAAGAAATAGTCTAGCTCCCAAACTAGACTGGTCAAATGACTAAAGGTGGGGGGAAGAGGCACAAGAATTGTGCTCATATGCATACATTTTTGGTATACTAAAAGATGGCAATACACAACTCTACTCTGCAATCGAATTTTCCATATAGTGCTCATAAAATTTAGGCAGGATTTTTTTTTAGATATCACAGGATGCATGGAGTTGCCTTAAAAGGAAGGTAAATGAAGAAAGAAATGATTATTGCCAGAAAAAGGATCACTTAAAATATAATTAGAAACAACAGCAACAGCATAGCTAATACATACTGATTCCAACTATCTGTCAGGCAATCCTGTAGCTGATTCATGTACTTGGTTTTTGACCTTCAGGATAACCTCGTAAGAGAGAAGATACAAAGGATCACTTGGGAAAGACCCACACCTGTTTAAGTCTTCATGCAGAACTTAGTTTACTTTTTTTTTTTTTTTAATGCAACATGAAGTATAGATTTAGAACCCTGGACCATTCTGATGTATTTGCTTCACAAAGAAAGATCATTATAGTTTTGGGGAGAACTGGTGTGGAAAAAGTTTCCCACCTTTGTTTTCTTTTCCTTGCCTTGCTAAATCTAAATGACATCACTTATCTGGTGTTTGTGTCACACACACACACACACACACACACCCCTACTGTATCATTCAGAAGTGATTCTCTAAAGAAAAAGAAAAAAAAAGCAAACCAAGTAGACTGACTGCTTAAACTATCTTTCTGCGTTGCTTCTTGAGTCGTTTTGTTGTTTTGTTGCGTGGGGGGAAGGTAGGGCAGTTTATTTGGAGGGAGGGTAAGGAAGGTCCACTTTGCCTACAACTTTGAGAACATTTCTCCATGTGTCTCTATAGCTCAGACACACTTCTGGGTTGATCCCTCTGAGGGGTTCGGCAGCTCAGGAGTACCACTCTTCCGCTACCAAAACTGCCAAAGGGAGAAGGACGGGGGCGCTGTCTGGTGACTGTTCGCATGATTCCTTCAAGGCGGCGACCACCTCCAGGGATCCGTTCTTCCACATCGCGGGTCGTACTTGGGACCCACGACCGCTACACAGGGCTGCCAAGACGCTGAACCGCCGGGCCGAGGCTCTTGGGGACAGAGTCACCGCGGGGCGCCCTTTGCAGCCAAACCGCGGGCTCCGGGCATTCAGAAAGCGCCCCAGGCCCATCCCGGCGGGCCCGGCCCTCTCGCCGCATCTAGGGCTCCCGAGCCAGGAGTCCCCCACCCCGCGCCCTGCCCGCGCCTCCCCGCATCGCAGACCCCAGCAGCCACGCCGCCGCTCCCGGAAACAAGCCTGCTGAGCAAAGGCGGAGGAAAACCTTGGGCCTTCCGCTCTGATTGGTCTCCCCCCGCCGCGCGGGGCGAGGCAGCGATTGGCTGCCGGGCGTTGTCAGTCGCCGAGGCCCGAGCCTTCGCCGGGGAAGCGCAGGCGGGCTCGGGTGCTCCGGCTGCCGCCGCGGCTGCTCGAGCTGGTGCAGCTGGGCGAGCTCGTGCGGGCGCCTGCGCCGCCGCCGCCTCCGCTGCTGCCCACCCCGCCGCGCCGCTGGCGCTGCCGGTCTTGCTGGCGGCCGCCGGGGAGGGGCGGCCGAGAGAAGAGCACGAGGAGGCGGAGGCGGCGGAGAAGTGATGCTGGCGCGGGGGATCCGGGCAGCGGCAGCGGAGCAGCAGCATCTCTGGGACCCCGGCTGCAGCGTCCCTGTGGCCCGCTGGCCAGCTGAGCGGCGGGAGACCGCGCGCCCCGCGGGTAAGATCCGGCCCGGCGGCGCCCGCGCGCCCCCGGGACCGCCGGTGCTGTCTTTGGGGGTTACGAGGCTTGTTGTGCCCCGGGCATCCTGACAACGGTGTTTGGGACCCGGACAGCGAGTCCGGACGCACGGCTAGGCTGATGCCCGCGCCGGTGCCGCTCCTGTTCGTGCGTTCTCCCCTCGGCGCTGCCCGACTTTGATAGCGCGGAGATGGCATTGTGTGGGTGTAAGCGTGTGTGGGCGCGCGGCTTGGGGCACTTCGCAGGGAGCGCGGTGGGTCCCCTCTGACGTGAGCCGGCGTCCTTCAGGGATTCAGGCTGGGCTGGAGTGAATAGGTTTGCCTCTTAGCTCAGCGGGAGCGAGAGCACGCGGAAAGCACGGGGAAGTCCACCGTGGCTCGTGAAGAGCCGGGCAAAATGAACTTTACTGTTTTAATGAAAAGAGGGAGCTGTGCATCCAGCGCGCCAGGGGACAGGCGCATTCGCCGAGGCTCCCCAAAGTCCCACTTTGCGCCAGGGACTTCAGAGAGGAGAGGAGAGGAAGGGGGGGGAAAGTAACGGTTAGTCCGCCTCGCTGAAGAGAAAGACTAAAGGGAAGGAGGAGTGCAGCTAGGCTTGGGGAGTGGCGGCTTTTTGTCTGACGCTCCTGGTGAGGAGCTCATTCCACTTTTCGGGAGCGCAGATTTGGGGATGGAGAGTCCCGCTTTGAGGGGCTGTCAGAGGCCGCTCCTGGCCGGCGCCGGCGTGGGGCACGCGTGTCAGCTACCCGACCGCGGGGCCGAAGCGGGGCGGGCCTCGAGCGCGCGTCCAGGTGGAGCCACTGCCTCTCAGGACAGCCTTGGCCCGGGTATCTTCCGGGGTCGGGACCCGGCCTGCAGCGCCGGGGCAGCTTCGGACTGCGGGCGGCTCTGCTCTCCGAGAAAGTTCCGGCCGGCTGGGGTCCTGGCAACCCGACCTAGGGCACGTTGACCACAAAGTAGAACCAGGTTTACGTACCCAGCTTCCTCCAGTGCCGAAGCTGCTTTTATTCTATATTAAATTATTTTAATTTGGGAGTTGGACCCGCGCTGCAAACCTTTCTGCAGAAGGCGGATTTTATGCGCTGCTGTAAATGGATGGTGCTGCCGGGTCGAGTCCGAATCTCCGTAGCTCAGTGGAGTGTTTTCTCCATCCCTCTTCAGGACGCACAAACTTACTCTTGGCGATTGTTTTGTATGTGGCCTGTGTGTCTCCTTAGGAGTCTCTGCTAGAGAAGTTCCTGAAATACCTCGGCACTAACGGACTGTCTCCACTCAGGTGCAGATGGAGAGGGACTGTGGTCTTTTACAGAGGCGTTGGGATTGCAGCGGGAAATGGAAGTGGAGAGGGCAGCTCCCAGCTTGCCAGCTAGAATCTTTGGAAACCCATAAATTGGCTCAATACAGGGAGCGGGAACTGAGAACAGCACTTTCCCTGTTCTTTCCCTGGAAGAATCTTTCGCCCCCAAACAAAATACAACACAACAAAAATAAAACCCAGACCCAAACAGCAGAAACCACTTTGGTCAGGCTCATTTTTTATTTGGTAAAGCTGAAAAAATGAAAGTGAGACACCTATCAGAAATCCAGGGGAGGGGGGGGAATGGAATCAGGAGGGAGCTGTCCAAAATGTCAGCATTTTTCACGTTTTTAATTGTAAAGGTTCCAATTTCTCCCAATTTTGTAATGTAAATTATTCTGTGGGGATGAATAACTTACTGGTAAACTAGCAGTGATGTTTTGTGTCTGAAGATGATTGTACGTTTTTCATCATTTAATTCATGAACTGTAAAAGGCATTTTTAATACTCTTTTAGTTGAACACTTATACTATGCATTTGGGCTGGTGGAGAATTGGTAGTAAATGTGTTTTCCTTAGCAGTCATCACATGTGGCTTAAAAGTCGAGTTTTCTGATATAATTAAAGAGAGTGTAGCTTGTGGTTGTTATGTTTCAATACCTGCTGCCAGGTGATTAATGTTGCAATATTTTAGTCATTGTAACTTTCAGGACTTTATTAAGATTTTTAAACACATTTAGCAGCTGGTTTTAGTTTTGTGTTCCATTTGTGCAATGCTATGAGATGGTAAAATAGTTTTCCCCTATGGATTGATATGGGGAAATTAAATTAAAATATGTTTCAATAATTAAAAATTTAAAAATAAGATTAAGTTAAAATCAAGTTATCAGTGTTAAAAGTGGAAATTTTGAGGAAAATTTTAACTACTTAGCTAAGAAAGTGGTTTTTCACATGGCTGTAAAGTAACATCTTGTAAATCCACTGCGTTATATATTGGGCTAAGCCACAAGTCCTTAAACAGAAACAGAGCTTTTGTACTCATTTTAAGGAGTGTGTGGGTATTTTTAACCAGGGGAACTTTTACTTGGGGAGGTTTTTTTTTTTTTTCAAATAATTAAATACATTTTTAAAACCATATCGGGCAGAATATTAACAAATGTAGTGAAATGCATCAAAGAACATAAATATTAGTATAAAGCAGTAAGGTCTATCTATGACCGAAAGCAGATATGATACAGGATGTGTGTGTGTGTGGTGGTGGAGCACAGGCTTAAAAGAGGTAATAGTGTTAGCCACTTAGTTGATATGAGCAATTCAAGTTCTGCCAGTTCTGCAAATTTGCTTCAGTTTTGACTTGTTTTGCTTCAGGGCAGCCCAAGAGCTCAGACTGCCACATTTTCTATATGGATTTTAGTAAATGTCAACTTGTCAAGTCTCTAGGCCACTAAATTCACTTTTTGACCTATACCAGATTTTACTTTCAACACTGTATAACCTTTCTAAAAATATCACCTTTACTATAAATAGTGCAAAAATATCAGGATCTTTTTTTTTTTCAAAGATTTTATTTATTCATTTGATAGAGATCACAAGTAGAAAGAGAGGCAGAGAGAGAGAGAGAGGAGGAAGCAGGCTGTCCGCAGAGCAGAGAGCCCGATGCGGGGCTCGATCCCACGACCCTGGGATCATGACCTGAGCCGAAGGCAGCGGCTTTAACCCACTGAGCCACCCAGGCGCCCCCAGGATCTTATTAAGTAAACATTTAATTTGTCAAATAGCCACGATTAGAGTTTCTATATTATTAGGTCAGGTAGTGAGGTTTATTTAATTTTATTAATAGTAATTTGTTTTCATTTAAGTAATGACAAAATCAGTTTTTAATTGAAAACTAACACACTTAGGGGAGTGGAAAACCTCAGCCAGTTTAGTATACCAGAAATTCATTGTGTTGTCTCTCTGTCTCATGCAAACATACACACATATACTGGAAAGTCTCTCAGGTCCAGTATAAACACCCTCCATTAGAAACCAATTCACCAAAAAAAAAAAAAAAAAAAAAAAAAAAAAAAGAAAAGAAACCAATTCACCAACCCATCCGGAATGATGAATGTACTTTATAAGGCAAAAGTTCATTGCCTTAAGTAATCTATTACTAATTAATTATGATACTGGTTTATTTGTTTAAAATTTAACAAATTCTGTGTTTCTGTGATGTGCAAGACACTGTTCAGGTTGCTTTGACTACATCAGAGAATAAATCACAAAGGCCCTTGCCCTCATGAAGCTTATATTGTATTGGGAGTGAAATAGATCATAAACAAGAAACATAATAGGTAAAAAATGTACAGAATATTTCTCTCTCCTACTGACCAGTTTTTTTCTAAATCTCCATCCCATGAGATTTGCATCTCATTTTCTTTCCGAGTAATATACACCTATCCACACACCCACATAAATATACTCAATCTAAGAACTGGAAAGTAATCATGGTGATAATCTAAAACATGTTACTCATGAAGCTATGTATCTGAACAATAATAGCACTAAGATGAGGGTTAAAGTTAAGAGAGGGATTCAAAGATGATTAAGCAATGAAATAACAGAATATCTGCCCTTTAAAAATGCTTTAAATTCAAATTATATTTTTCAGAGGAACTAAAATGGGAAACATTATCCTTTAACAAATTTCTTTCAAATTAACAGCATCTTAAAAGGCATTTGTGACTATCCAAGGTCAAATCTACATACCGTCATTTAAAGAGGATGAATGAATTAGAAGTAGTAAGGAAAGATCCAAAAGCATAATTTTAATGAAAAATTTTCTCCTTCTTCCACATTGAGAGTGACATTCTCATGTACCTCTGTGAAAGTTGATCAAAAATCCCAGCATCTGAGGTCAAAGTTTCCCTAAAGTTGATGCATTAGAAAAAAAGACTCATGATCCAGTTCTCTAATAAAAAAAATGCCAAAACACTTCAAAATCAACTTGGTTATCCAGGTGGTCCAATTACAGAGAAAACATTGTGATAATTTCTCAGGTTCTATGATGCATAAGGAGTGTATAACTATAATTTCAGTTTCACTTTCTGTACTTTCCATGTAATTATTTCCTTTAGGGTCTTGAGCTTACAGCTCTAAAGACTTATTTGTTTGTTTTACCCTCATGTGAAGAAAATCAAGAATCTAGCTTGACTTCCAATAATTAGTTTGTGAACAATATTTTCATATTAGAGGAAAGCTGAAATTGTATGCTTAAGAAGCTGTACTATATAATGAACTAATGCCAACGTATTCACAGGTTCTATTATGACAAAATATTAACACTAACACAATGCTAACAGTCATTTCTGAGTGGATTTCCATCATTTAAGAAAAATCTTCAAGATTGCTGGTATATAATCCAGTTTTAGGAGATGGGGAAAAGTCTTCTGATAATACTATCACAATATCTTATTTATTTAGATTTAAGAATGTATATACTACCAGCTTAAGCCTTTACCTTTTTTGCCTGTTTTTTTTTGTTTGTTTGTTTGTTTTTTGTTCTGTCCCAAATGTAAAACCTTAGGAAAACAGTGTTGTAATAAAGCAAGTAAACCAACCAGCAATTATCATGCCTTGCATACAAAATCAGCTCTGGCTGATGATGAAAATGTTGGATGAGAGCTAAGTAGGGACCAGATATTTACACCTGGGAAGAATTCGGGTCATTAGGCCAACCTTCCCTATGTGTAAGGGAAGAACTTTACTCCTGGAAGTTGATAATTGCCCAAAGTCAGTTGAAAGTAGCGTCAGATCTAGAAACACTGCTTGTCAACTACTAAATGTGTAAGTTAACTCCATTCCAGTTGCTTATTAAACAGCTCTACATTTTATAAAATAGTAATGTTAAAAAATCACTGCATCCACCAATTTGTACATCTAAGTATTTTAATATCTAACATAATACTGCATTGTATTAATATTACGTTGGGATCAAGAAAATGATAAATTGGAATGTACTTAGAAATATCTAAGATTTATAGGGCTGGAGGTAAGTTTGCATGTAAAATACTTGTACTTAATTCATGTGTCTATAGAATTCCTTTTAAATATTTATGTCTCTAACATAGGACTTTTTTTTTTTTTTTTAAATTTCCAAAGGTCTATGGACTTCAAAGTAATCAATAGATGAGCTTCAGGGATTCCAAGAAATACCGAAATTGTTTGCAAACTTTTTGCATTTTTGAATATTCCATTGTAAGGAAAAATTGTTAAGAAAAGCTTAAGAGCTACTGCTTTAGTTAGCTTAAAACAAAAACAAAAATCAAACACAAAAGCAGGCAGAAAGGGGAACATGTACAGATAGGGAGAAGGCTTTAAAGAACGAGTACTTTTCTGACTCAAGAAGAAAAAGAAAAAGAGTAAGAAAACCCTCCTGCTAAATTCCATCAGAAAACAGCTCCCACAGTGGTTTGGAAAAGCTGCTTCATTGTCCTAAACGTCAAATTTGCAACTGAAGGAATGGTTTAGTTCTTGTAGTTATAAAACTGCACTTGGTTTTGAGTTATTGCAGTTAGCATTTTGTTTGGTCTTTAACTATGAAATATTTTCATGACGTACATAGATGACATCAGGACCGAATCAGTTCCTCGTGGTACAATAAAATTTGTGGGTGATTTCTTCAGGGCCCTTAGCACTCAGTCAGAAACAACTGCTAGAAACAGAGTTTGGTTGTGAACAATTAGTTGTTATTTAATTACTCTTAGACAAGAAAAATTACACTAGATGTACATAATGCACTATGAATAGGCTTTATGAATAGAGCATATGAACTAATAGCTACATTCCACTCTACATCTGTCTGTGCCAGTCAGAGTGCTGGTGAATTCCCATCGTAGCCCATCACTACTTTAGTTTCTGTGTCGGTAAAATGATGATAGCATTACATACATGCATACATGTATGTAGACATTCATTTACCTAGACAATCCAAATTAATATCTGAAGAGATTGTTGCAAAATTTAGAGATTCTGAAGTTCCTATGGAATAACTAATAAGTTATAATGGGCAAAAAAATGTTTAAATAAATAAAGCATTGAGACAGAGTTGAGCTATCAACTATTAAAAGACATTAAAAATGTCAATAATTAATACAGTATGTCAACATGCAGACAAATAAGACAAAGTCTAAGATATGTGAGAATAAAGTATAATATGCAATAATCACAAGTCTTTGGGAAAATTAAAAATGATCACTATATGGTGTTGGGGAAACTGAGTAATTTGTCAAGAACATACACTCCCTATCTCATATTACATTCCAAAATAAATGTCATAGGAAGGGAAGAATTAATAGAAACTCTGAATCAAGTTAGAAGAAAATAGAGACCTCATAAACACAAATATAGTGGGACAAACATAAATATATGACCTTATTAAATTTAACAGTTTTAAATCAGAAATGCCAAAAATAAATAAAGGAAACATTTTCAACCACAAATTGCTAATAACAGTTTCATATTCACTGTTATAAAAACCTTTCAGTGTTTTCTTCTATTAGTGGACTTATCTCAAAATATTGTGATTCCCAACTTATATCCATTCTCTTTACTATCTGAAAACTTCTTGAAAAAGAGAGATTTATATTTATCATTTTCCCCAGTGTCTTGAACATAATTAGGGAGCAAGAGGCCTTGTTGTTGGCTACTAAACAATTATAAGATACCAATAGAAAAAGGGGAAAATAATCTACAAATCCAGAAATATATAATAAGCATCTAAAATTTTAAGTTAATGATAAAGAGTACTACCACAAATTTTTAAATGGTAGTACTTTTTTTTTTTTTGGTTTTTTAAAGCCTTTTTTTTTTTTCTTTAAGCTTTTTTATTTAAACATATAATGTAACCCCACCACCCTCTCCCAACCCCCCTCCCCCCCCACCCCCCTCAGTTTGTTTTATGACATTAAGAGTCTCTTTTGGTTTGTCTCCCTCCCGATCCCATCTTGTTTCATTTTTTCTTTTCCTAAATGGTAGTACTTTTTAGCCCATTAAAACAGCAAAGATTACAAGTTAAGGTTGATTCATTTAAAAAAAAGTTGATGTAGATGATGATGAAGGTAAATTGCAGATTCTCCTAAATTTCTGGTAAGATTATTCATTGGTGTTTACAGAATTCTTCCATTTGCATGCTCCAGAAATTACCTGTGACAAATGTAAGGAATAAGATCCACACCAAAAGAAGGTATTTTGTAGGTTACAAAATCAAAAGAAGAGAAGAAAAAGAAATCAAAATCAACAGAATAGCTACAGAGATCTTGGGAGAAGGTGATGAAATCTTTGCCAGGTACCATCATGGGGATGAATCAGAATCAGTCCTTTTCTCCCCATGTGTCAGTTTGCTTCAAGACCAAATTCCTGGAATGAGAGATATGACCTAGCTCAGGTTTCATGCCCACAGTTTAGTCAGTGAATCATTGGGCAGTCTTATCAAGAACACATTCAAAGGAAAATTAAGACACTGTTACCAGGAGAAGGGAAAAAGGATATTGGACAGGTAAAAAACAACAGATTTCCAGTGTGTGTATCAAAAGCCTTAAAAATGTCCCCTTTGTTTCAGTAATACCACTTTTAGGAATTAATTCCATGTAACTAACTAGAAATACACACAGTGTCATTAAAATGTTGTCTGTAGTAGATTGATAGTAAAAATAATTTACTTGGCCATAATAGAGGAATGATTAAGTTATGGTATATACCATTAAATCATAAAGTTGAAAGGTTGAATTGGAAAGTGTTGATGAAATAATTGTGAGAAACATAGAATACAAAATTTATTACGCAAGAAGAACTGACATTTGTGTATGTAAAAAAGCCTGAATAAGATATTAATGTTTGTTTTGGGGAGGAGTACTGGGATTATGGGAATTTTACTTTTAAGCGTAGAAAAATATTTTTTGCCAGGAGCAGGCACTGCTTTAATAATCACACAAAAATCTATATTAAAACAAACAAAAGAATAATTAGAGAAATGATGGTGGCTTTGGGCTTCCAGACAACTATGTTGAAAGCAAAATATTGGACTCATATACTTAATTTTGAAAGGAAAGGAGCTAATTATACAATATCCTTTTTTTTTTTTTTCTCCATATTGTATGTTAATGTAAGCGAAGTTTGGCTAAGTTTCCTACTTTGAAAGTCAGGAGTCATCTTGGATTTTGCTTTTCAAATCTTTATCTCAATATAATAGAAATGGAAAAGTGTTTGCATTTTATGGTTCAAATGAAGAATTTTTATTGGCATAAGAAGTTTAAAAAAGAATAAAAGTGGTTACATGTATTGGTATGTGTATGTTTTTCATTAGTTACTCGGCTAATACTCATTAGCTCATGTTTAAATTGATGTAATATGAGCTACTATATCTTAAGAAGATAAATTATAGTCTGGTCCAGCTATTTATTAAGTACAATTAAATATTCTGTTAAGGGGCACCTGGGTGGCTCAGTGGGTTGAAGCCTCTGCGTTTGGCTCAGGTCATGGTCCCTTGGTCCTGGGCTCCAGCCCTGCACTGGGCTCTCTGCTCAGCAGGGAGCCTGCTTCCCCCCCTCTCTCTGCCTGCTTGTGATCTCTGTCTGTCAAATAAATAAATAAAATCTTTAAAAAAATAAATAAATATTCTGTTAAATTTCATTATCACAAGACAGAAAACCATGTGTCTTTATATAAACCAGAGAGCAAATGTAGCTGAATGGTTGAATTTTTTTTAAAAAGATTTATTTATTTGTTTATTTGACAGACAGAGATCACAAGTAGGCAGAGAGGCAGATGGCAGTGGGGAAGCAGGCTCCCCATCAAGCAGAGAGCCTGATGTGGGGCTCGATCCCAAGACCCTGAGACCCCGACCTGAGCCAAAGGCAGAGGCCTAACCCACTGAGCCACCCAGGCACCCCTAATTTTTTTTTTCTTCTTGCTTCATACCTACAGCTTAGAAATTATACATGCTGAAGAACAAAGGGGTCTTGATATAGCAATGGGTGGAATTTTCCTAAAAGCATAAGTGTGCTATTATTATAATACATTTTTCAATAGCAGTTTACTCTGGCATATTGGCTGAGCTCCATACAGAATGATTTTGATGATCTTGTGAATTATACTTGAACAAGTAATGCAATAATTGGAAAAGAACAGAAGAGGAAGAAGAAAATTGGCTGATCATTGGTTCTCTCTAAAAGCCATCACTTTCTTGTGACTCATGGAGATGTACAATCTGATAGCTAGTTCCATTCCAGGCCAATTTTGTTGTTATTATTTTCTCTCATTAAATTAATGTATGCAATTTCCAAATGGATAATATATACAAAAAATACACAGTAAAAATTCTCTCTCCTCTATCCTTGTCCTTTACACTCAGTCCTCATGGTCCCCTAATAGGTAACCACTCATTTGTTGCTTCGTGTATTTTCAGAGCTTGCCAGGCCCATATAAACACTAAACTTTTAAACTTTCTTTTCCATTTCTCAATTTTTATGCAGATGGTAACATTTTTTTTTTACATACTTTGCTTCCTACTTTTTATTTTTATCTATTTATTTATTTATTTATTTATTTATTTTACTTTATTTAAGCTTTATTTAAACATATGATGTAACCCCACCACCCTCACCCAACCCCTCTTCCCCCCACCCCCCTCAGTTTGTTTTATGACATTAAGAGTCTCTTTTGGTTTTTCTCCCTCCCTATCCCATCTTCTTTCATTTTTACTTTTCCTACCACCTTAACTCCCACCCCCGTTGCATCTCCACTTCCTCATATCAGGGGCACGTGTACCCGAATGTTTATAGCAGCAATGTCCACAATAGCCAAGTTATGGAAAGAACCTAGATGCTTCCTACTTTTTAAACTCAACAATCTTGGGTGACAAAGTAGGTACATTAAGTTTCCTCATTTTTAAGCTCCATGGTATAATATCCGTTGAAACTACCATAATTCATTTATTATTAAACAGTCCCCTCCTGATGAACAGTTTCATTTTTTTTTAAATCTTTTTTTTTTAAAGATTTTATTTATTTATTTGACAGACAGAGATCACAAGTAGGCAGAGAGGCAGGCAGAGAGAGAGGAGAAAGCAGCCTCCCTGCTGAGCAGAGAGCCTGATGTGGGGCTTGATCCCAGATCCCTGGGATCATGACCTGAGCTGAAGGCAGAGGCTTTAACCCACTGAGCCACCCAGGTGCCCCAACAATTTCATTTTTTCAAATATTCTGGCTAACACAACCAATGTTGTCATAAATAACTTTCTATACATTATTTCACATGTGCAAGAATCTGTAGGACCTAGGCATAGAATCCCTGGATTCAGATGTATGTGTGTTTGTTTACTTTGAAAATGAATGTGCATTTGTTTTCACATTTGATTATCTTGCTTTTCTTGTCTTCAGTGTATGATTAATAATGCTGAATGAGACTGGACCCAAGCCTTACATTCATGATATTTCCCTAGAGACTCCTGCCCAGGTTTACACTTATCTATCAGCATGCTTTGTAGGTATGCAATTTATTGTGAACTAATTTTGTTTGGTGATATTCCAGCATCTGCTTAACCATCTTGGCCACAAAGATAGCTATGAAAATAGGGAGATTTTGTCAGATTGTTCCTTAATTTCAAGCCTTCTCTTTTCCTATCCTCTGGCCTACTAGACTAACAAATTATATGAGCAATGTGAGCACTTGCTATTCATCTACTAAATGACAATATTAAAAATAATCATGTCCCATGTTGGCAAGGATGCAGTGAATTGGGTGCTTTCAGAAACTGTTTGTTGCAATTAAAATTGGCACAGCCCTTTTGAAAAGCAATTTGGCAGCATATTGGGAAAAAAACCTACAAAATATTCATACTATCTGATCCATTAATATTCCTTCTGGGAATCTATCCTAAGGAAATAGTATAAAATATGGAAAAGGTCTTATGTTTGAAGATGTTGATGGACGTATTATGTAAAATATAAAATCAGAAGCAACTCAAATGGCCAATAATACATCTAGACATGTAAAATTGAGGATAACATACAACAATTAAAAGTAGATATGAGAATTATAATAAAATACATATGCTATCATGTTTCTTGGGGAAAACATGGTACAAAATTACATATTAGTCATACCATAGCTATATAAAACCTGCACGTAACAACATTGAAATTATAAATGGCTTGTAAAATGGTGGGAAAACAGGTAATTTGTTCCCTTTTTATCCCCAGTTTTCTAGAATATTTTACAACATTTTAAATTTAAAAAAATTTGATTTTCCCATTTGTCTTTGATTTTTTTAAAATATTTTATTTATTTATTTGACAGAGAGAGATCACACATAGGCAGAGAGTCAGGCAGAGAAAGAGGGGTAAGCAGGTTCCCTGCTGAGCAGAGAGCCTGATGTGGGGCTCGATCCCAGGACCCTGGGATCATGACCTGAGCCGAAGGCAGAGGCTTTAACCCACTGAGCCACCCAGGCGCCCCTTGTCTTTGATGTTTTCACTGAATATAAATCATAGTGTTTGATGGTTACGTTCTTTACCACTACACAGTGATGTGTGATTTTTCATCTTTTATATAAAGTTTAGCCTGGTCTGTGCAGTGCAATGCATGTTTTCTTCACAAGTGCTCTCTCACTCCCTTCTATACATCAAAAGACATCTTAATCACTTAACTTCTTTTCAGTCTCATTCCTTGTGATAGATATTTTTTCTCTTTGGAAGAAAATTTCAGATATTTTGAACAGTCCTGAACATGCCTTTTGCCTACTTCTTAGACTTAATCTCCTAACATTCTTCCCTCTGCTCACTAAGCTTTTATCATGCTGATCTTTCTCCTTCTCAAACACTCTAAGCCAAATCAGACTGTCTCCTAATTCTTAATTAAACTCTACATATTTCATTAAAATATATGCAGGGAGAGTTAATAACATAGCAAATATATCATGCACATAGGATTACCATGTGGAATAGATGGACACGAGATAAGATTGTCCATGACAGTTGTGTATCTTTAAGAAAAAGCAAATAACTAAAATACAATGAGAAAAATACCCCCCTTCCTTTTCTTTTACATATGAGTTAGTTTGTTCAGTTGACGTGAAGTAGGAAGGGAAAATGAGAAGTATGTTTTTCCCCTACTAGCTCTTCGGAAAATGAATGTGGTGGCATTCTCTCTCTTTATTGAAGTGCATTTTGTATCATAGACTATCTTGTTATCTTTGCCCAGTTGATTATCACATTATCTTCAAAGTGTAAAGCTCACAGTTAATTTCAAGGAGACTGCAATGAGAAGAGCATCATCTCATGTTTGAAGCACTGTTTTACAGTTCTATCTACTTATCTTTCCTGTCAAGTGAGCTGATTTTGAATTTCTTCATAATAAAGATGTTATTTTCTGAGATGGTACACCAGTGATAATGGGATCATTTTGAAGTCACAGTGGAAAGAAATGCTTTCTAAAGGACTTGCTTTGGCCAATGCCCCATCTATGGCCGGCCAGGACTATCATCTGAGGCTTGGTCAAATTTTAAAGAATACATCCTGTTGTGCTTAATTTTTTAAAAGACTTTATTTATTTGAGAGAGAGCAAAAGCAAGACAGACCACAGAGGAGGAGAGGGAGAAGCAGACATGCCACTGAGCAGAGAGTGCAATGTGGGGTTCAATCCCAGGACCCCGAGATCATGACTGGAGCTGAAGGCAGATTCTTAATCTAACTGACTGAGCAGCCCAAGTGCCCCTCTGTTTTGCTTATAAGTGCAGAAACCTCCCTCCATTGTACATTTTAGCCAAGATCTTCTCTTCCCTTGTCTTTACCTGGTCAAACTCGGAGATTTCACTCCCAGATTTCCCACCGACACCAGGTAATAGCTGCAACTTGTGAGTATTTTTATTAAAAAGACTTTTAATAGCTTGAAGCCTCTAAAAACACATTTATTTAAAATTACATTTATAAAAAATAAAAATAAAATAAAATAACATTTATTATTAAATGTTCAGTCCATGATTAGGAGTAGGGGTGACATAACAAAATTTGAAAATAAAGTTAAAATATCATTTTAGTAAATGGGACAAAAGTTCCTGCCTCATTGAGCTTTATACTGAGAGTAATAATAACAGGAAATAACTTTGGAAGTGTTACTTTGTGTTAGGTATGGAATTATTAATCATTTTATGGACATAATATGACTTAATACTTAGCAAAACCTTAGGAGGTAGACGTTATTAGCATTTCCATTTTATAGATGTTGAAACTAAGAACAAGATAAAGGTTAGGTAATATTTCTAAGACTTAAAAGTGTGTTTTGGATAGAGCCAAGAATCCAACACCAGAGCTTCAAACAAAAAGTGATCTATTTTTGTTCATTGACTTTTAGCATAAAGTGATTGAATTTTCAACGTTCCCCTCTGCTGAACTAACTGAATAAAGGAGGTAAAATTTATGATATATATACATATGCACATGTACGTACATACATGTACGTACATGTGCATATGTATATGTATATATGAATATATGTGTATCTAAATCTATTTATATCTGTCGCAAGAAAGGAGATTTCAAGAAAACAGGCCCAGGGTAGTCTAATAAATGGAAAAACAACTCCATCTTCCTCCAACTTTGACTATAATTTCTGTCTTATTCATGTTCTTTGTCATATAGCTTACTATGCTGTTTTACTATTTCACATTTCAATTTAAGATGGAGAAATGAAGTAAGGGATATTTAAAAATCAAATTTGAAAAATCCTCCAATAAGATTCCCTCCAGATAGTCAGTTTAAAAGTAAAAGTAAGAGATTTGGCTACTAACCAAACCTTTGGTGGGTGGGGGGAGGGAGAATGGGAATGAGGAATTGAGTGCATTACTACTATTAGATTTTTTTTTTTAAAGCCTCATTTTAGGGTGATAGTTTATTTCTTTTTTTTAAGTTGGTGATGGGAAAATGATATCCCCTACTTAATTTTCCCCTATAACTCAGATAGGATTTCAAATCTATATTTTGCTGTCAGTGGCTTGACAAGTATTTATGGTGGCTGATCATTTTCATGTATATAAAATTCTGAAAAGTATCCAAAAATATCTAAAGCAAAGATTTTAGTATTCAGAAACTCAGTGATTAACTCCTATTTGAACTGAGGACTTATACATGAAGCCTTGTTTCCTAGCTCTTTTAATGTCATATTCATTGTCATATTTATATCTGCAGCTTTACCACTTGCAAAAGTAATTTACCCAGCAGGACCTAGCTTAACATCCAAGGGGCCATGAATCACAATCATGACTTTTTTTTTTTAACTAAACACATTAATGTTGTATTTCAAGAAACTGACTGCTCATAGCTTCTGACTGAAGACTATTAAATGTAACTTGGTCTATATTTGATACTAGATGCTCCAGAACAGAAAGGGTAGGTTCAGCATGGATCATTATTACTGTTTTTCTTTCCACATTTGTTTGCTTTCTCTTCAGTTACTTTTTATACATCCAGTGCTAGCTCAAAACTAAATTATTGTACTCTAAGATCCCAACCCCCAAAATAGCAAGATTTTCAGAGTTCCTCAGAGTGAAGAAATAGATAATATAAAAACATAAGAAAGATGGAGACTTAAGAATTTAGGTACTTTAGAATCATATATCCACGTCTTGGGTATTACTTCGTATTTATGAACCACTTCTTGTGTGTGGCAAAATTAGTGTATGTTATATGTGCAATTATATGTTCTAGTGGTCATAGTGACATGGACCTTCCTTTTAATAATTATTTAGGTTGCTTTCTAATCTTAGTCATCTAATGAATTAGAAAATAATGAATATCCATGTTGTCTTCAAGTCACATTATAATTCCAAGAACCCAGTTCATTAACAAAGAAGGGTGAAAAGATAAAACTTCGTAAAACAATTTAAGTTGATGATTTTGAAAAATTTAATTTGGAAAATACATATATAGCAAAGTTAGTATTATATTTTCATTTTTCAAATAGGTATACCATAATCAGAAAGAAGTATATAGATTCTTTTCTCTACTTATATTTTTACTCACATTTTGTTTTTCAGCAAATGCTGTTGTCCAAAACAAGCGTGAACTGCAATTCAACTGAACTAATAACTAGTGCATTAATGAATATTTGGATATTGTACTCGATGCAATAAGTACTAGTTTTAACAGAAATGTCATGTGCATACCACAAAAACAAGGAACAAGAATATATAAAAAAATTTTCTGTGTAGACATAAAGAGTGAACTGTTTTCTTTTAGTAATGTGCAACATTGCTTATGATTTAATTTTTTTCAATGGAGTGCATTATTTTCACTGAGCAACTTCTATTTGTCTGGTGAGCCAATATCTTCCTTGTAGAGTATGTATGTATGTATGTATTTATGCATTTATTTATTGGATAGCTTAAAAAACTAAAAAATATTTAGCCTCAATTATAGTTCTGTATTCAACTCTAGTTTTAGTCCCTGTTATGTGCCAGATTTTGTTCTAAGGGCTGAGAATGCAAAGCCTCTATATTCTCATGGAATTTACATTTTATTTGGTGAGGAAGGTACTAGGACTGGGGGAGGAGGCAGGACAGGGGAAGGAGGAGAGAGGCAACTTATAAGTAATAGAATAGCATATCAGGTAGTGTGAGCACTATGAATAAAACAAAATCAGGAGCGCCTGGATGGCTCAGTTAATTAAGTCTCTGACTCTTGATTTAGGCTCAGATCATGATCTCAAGGTCATGGGATGGAGACTCTGCCAAACCCCATGTTGGGCTCTGCACACTCAGCCAGGAATCTGCTTGTCCCTCTCCCTCTGCTCCTCCTCCTGCTCTCTCTCTCAAATAAGTAAATAAAACCTTAAAAAATAATAAAAACAAAGAGGAAGGGCATAGACACTAATAGAAGAATGAACTTTAGGTTTTAGGTAAGGTGGTTAAGAAAGGTTTTTCAGAAAATATGATATTGAGCAGAGACCTGAATTTAAAAAGGACCATGCCTTGTTCCTACATTACTATTTGGGGACAAATCCTCCAGGTAGAGATGCTGTGGAAGGAATGAGCTTGGTACATCAGAAACACTGTAGTCAACCTAGTGCTATTAGAGGAAATGAGTAAGGAAGAATGGTAGGTAAGACTGGAGAGGTAAGGAAAATAAGCCCTTTGTAGTCTGTAGAAAGGATTATAGACTTGGAAGTGTCAACAGTTGGAGGGTTTTGACTGGGAAGATGGGTTGATGGGTTTCTGGCTGCCAGGTGTAGAGCTCACAATAGGAAAGAAGAGGCCCAGTAGGAAATGATTTAGAGGCTATTTCAGAGATCCACAGAGAGAGAACGGTGGTCTTGGAAACAGGGAATATAAACATTTCAGCTATGTTCAAGCACTTCTGAGTATGAATTATCTTGTTTGCTAATGTCTGGCTTTTGATTCTATGTACTATATAAGGATAATGGCAGAAACCAAAGTGCTGTGGACTCACTGGGGAACAGTATTGGACACTTATCATGTATGTGCATTTTATTTTTCCTAAGGCAACTTATCAATAATAAAAACACTAAAATATTTGACTATGTGAAAGTTAAATGTGCTGTTAGCATTTCCAACCTTTCTTCCATTTAGATTTAATTCCTACTATACAATTTATCATTTTATATGCTTTCTCCTCCTCATTTGGTTATTGCTTACTGACCTGTAAGTTCTGAGAGGAGACATGCTCTGTAGTTACACATAGAATTTTATTGTGGACCTAGAATTTAAAATGTTTTAATCAGTCTGGACTATGAGTTGCCAGAGGCAGAATTCCAATTCAAAATAGGTTAGAAAAATTTATTGGTTTGAATCACTGAGTGACCTAAGGGATAAATTCATTTGTAGCAGGATCAAAGTTTTTGACCAATGGTGTGGAGGTATTCTGTAACCCTGCTTCATTGTATTATGGCTAGCTTCTGCTTGGTTTCATTGTCAGGCAGTTTCTCTTTCTCCTCCTCACATCTCACACTCCCACTTCCTCACCCCAAGGTTGACAATCCCCAAATTAAAGATGTCAGAAATGGGGAAAAAAAAAAAAGAAAAAGAAATGGAGTGAAGCTCTTGTCCCATAACTCTGGGAAAGGTCACAATTTGGGTGATGTGACTGAATCAATGTGATCAGGAGAAAAGAGTGCTGACTCACATGCCTATACATTTCTTCTCTGGAACTACATTTAAGGACTGATCGTGAGCCTAACAAAAGCTGTTGAGGATACAAAAAGAAATTACATCCGCTTCATTTGACTTGCTTCAAATAAACGTCAGCTTTCTGAATTTCTTGGAAGCTGCCACTCCTTATTTCTGGGTTAATTTTTGTGAGAAGAGATGTATAGAATCCAAGGGAACAGAACAAACCTCATTAGCATTTGGGCGAATGCAAACATTGCCCAATGGCCATTAGATAACAATGAGCAGATCATTTTCTGTTAACCATAACTTCCAGTGATGATGCACACATGAATTTGAACCATATTTTCCACCACCACCAAAAGTCGCATGAAATTGAGAAGAAAATGAAAACCTTAAAAGTAACAAAGGTCATGAAGGATTATAGTGCTGAAATCTGGGAGAGAGATGCATCTACCATTGGAGCATATTTTTACCGTCCAAAAGAAAAATGAGAGACTGAGTTGTAATCTTGGTGATCTTGGGGGTCTGGGTGGAATCCCAGAACCCCCATAGGGGGATTCACTAACTAACTATCCCTCTTTTGGGAGTAGACTCTTAAGAAGCTGAGCCTGAGGAGTAAGTTTATTGGAAGCCAACTTTTCTTTGCATCAACTTGCAGTCCATCTGTGTGTTATATAGGTAGCTTGGAATACCACAGACCTTGAAATCGGATTAAGGTGGTTCAAGCCGTCTAGCATCCTGAGTGTGTGGCAGAAGAAAATGAAAATCCTCTCTGAAGGAAGTATCATTTTAGGCTTGAAATGTTTTAGTGAATAATTTTTCATGTGTAATATTCAGTATACATTCAAACCAGTTACACATTGACAAGTGATCAAAATGAACATTGTCAGTGAAGGGCAGATGGTCGTCACATGCCTCTTGATATAATGTTCTGACAGGGAGACAGTATCATTTATGTAATAGGATGGTTCAGAATGTATAATTTAATCATTGGGAAACAACCTTAATAAAAGGTCATCCTATTTAAAAGAGGGAGAGCAAGACTATGGACTATGTTATTCAAGTATGTCAGTGTTATAAAAGACAAAGGATATAGAAATGTCCCAAATTAAAGGAGACCAAAGAGTCATCACAACTAAATGCTACACATGATCCTAAATTAGATTCTGTACCACAGAGATAAACATGGTATAAAGTGACATTACTGGGGTGCCTGGATGGCTCAGTTAGGTAAAGGTCTGACTCTTGATTTGGCTCAAGTTGTGATCTCAGGGCCCTGGGATCAAGCCCCACAGTGGCTCTGCATTTGGCGGGGAGTCTGCTTGAGGATTTCTCTTCCATTCCCTTTGCCCTTCCCTCTGCTCTCTCTCTCTCAAATAAATAAATCTTTAAAAAGAAAGTGACGTCAGGGCACCTGGGTGGCTCAGTGGGTTAAGCCTCTGCCTTCAGCTCAGGTCATGATCTCAGGGTTCTGGGATTGAGCCCCGCATCAGGCTCTGCTCAACAAGGGGCCTGCTTCCCCCACCCCTCTCTGCCTACCTCTCTGCCTACTTGTGACCTCTCTCTGTGTGTCTAATAAATAAAATCTTAAAAAAAGAAAGTGACATTATTATCTCAATTCATAAAATAGAATCCTGGATGGAGGACTCGATAAGAATATTTGTTTTAGTCAGTTTGGTCTGTTATAACAAAGTACCATAGAAAGGGTAACTTATAAACAACAGAAATTTACTTTTCTTGGTTCTGGAGGGTAGAAGTCTGAGATCAGAATGTCAGCATTGTTGGGTTCTGGGGAGAGACTTCTTCTAGGTTGGAGATTGCTGACTTTTCACTGTATCCTCACATGATGGGAAGAGCTAGCAAACTCTATGAATTCTTTTTATAGGGACACTAAACCTGTTCATAAGGGTACGATCCTCATGACCTAATTACCTCCCAAAGGACCCACCTCCAAATGCCATCACATTGGGATTGGGATTTCGAGACAAGAATTTTGGAGGGACACAAGCATTGAGTCTTGTAGTATTATAATGATGTTAAATTAACTTATTGGTAGCTGTCTTGTACTTATATAAGATAATATTCTCATCTTAGAAACTGAACACTAAAGATCTTATGAGTAGAATTATGTGTATAACTTACTGTCAAATTGTTCGGGGAAGAATTTTATATAGCATTTATTTAAAGAGAATTACACATAATATTTATTTAGAGAGACTTACATGTACTACATATATTTATAAAAAGAACAGTAGAGCAAAGAGGCAAAATGTTAACAATATTGAATCAAGGAAAGGTTATGTGGATGTTCTATGTATTACTTTTACTCTTAGAAATTTATTGTAGCTTTGAAATTATATGCAAATGAGAAGTTGAAAGGAAATATTAAACCCACCAGGACCTAAGATATCTAAGTTATCAGATACAAACTGCAATACCACTAAATAAAAAAATAAGTATATATTGGGTATTTTCATTCATTGAGGGAAAAAACCCATACTTGAAAATCTACACAAGGATGAAATAGCAGAATTGAAAAATAATCATATTGAAATTATGAACTGAAAATACAATAACTGAAACTAAGAATTTACTGAATTAGATACAAAAGAAGAGGTACTTACCAATTTGGAAGTTGAGGCAGAAGAAGCAATCATGATTGTCAGGTTAAGATAAAGAGAGGAAGACAAGAGAACAGTGGGAGGACTTTCCAGGCATTTAATTGAGTTCTAGAAGGAAAAGAAAGAAGGAACCAGAAGCTAGTGCCCATGGAACATTCTCCAGAATAGATCACATCCTGGGTCATAAATCAGGTCTCAACGAGTATCAAAAGATTGGGATCATTCCCTGCATATTTTCAGACCACAATGCTCTGAAGCTAGAACTCAATCACAAGAGGAAATTTGGAAAGAGCCCAAATACATGGAGGCTCAACAGCATCCTTCTAAAGAATGAATGGGTCAACCAGGAAATTAAAGAACAATTGAAAAAAATCATGGAAACAAATGATAATGAAAACACAACGGTCCAAAATCTGTGGGACACAGCAAAAGGCAGTCATGAGAGGAAAATATATAGCGATACAAGCCTTTCTCAAGAAACAAGAAAGGTCTCAAATATACAACCTAACCCTACACCTAAAGGAGCTCGAGAAAGAACAACAAAGCCTAAACCCAGCAAGAGAAGAGAAATAATAAAGATCAAAGCAGAAATCAATGAAATAGAAACCAAAAAAACAATAGAACAAACCAACGAAACTAGGAGCTGGTTCTTTGAAAGAATTAATAAGATTGATAAACCCCTGGCCAGACTTATCCAAAAGAAAAGAGAAAGGACCCAAATAAATAAAATCATGAATGAAAGAGGAGAGATCACAACCAACACCAAAGAAATACAAATAATCATAAGAATATATTATGAGCAACTCTATGCCAACAAATTTGACAATCTGGAAGAAATGGATGCTTTCCTGGAGACAAATAAACTGCCAAAACTGAACCAGGAAGAAATAGAAAACCTGAATAGACCCATATCCAGTAAGGAGATTAAAACAGTCATCAAAAATCTCCAAACAAACAAAAGCCTAGGGCCAGATGGCTTCCCAGGGGAATTCTACCAAACATTTAAAGAAGAATTAATTCCTATTCTCCTGAAACCATTCCAAAAAATAGAAATGGAAGGAAAACTTCCAAACTCATTTTATGAGGCCGGGATTACATTGATCCCCAAACCAGACAAGGATCCCATCAAAAAAGAGAATTACAGACCAATATCCTTGATGAACACAGATGCAAAAATTCTCACCAAAATACTAGCCAATAGGATCCAACAGTACATTAAAAGGATTATTCACCACGACCAAGTGGGATTTATTCCAGGGCAGCAAGGTTGGTTCAACATCCGCAAATCAATCAATGTGATACAATGAATTAACAAAAGAAAGAACAAGAACCATATGATACTCTCAATGGATGCTGAAAAAGCATTTGACAAAGTACAGCATCCCTTCCTAATCAAAACTCTTCAAAGCGTAGGGATAGAGGGCACATACCTCAATATCATCAAAGCCATCTATGAAAAACCCACTGCAAGTATCATTCTCAATGGAGAAAAACTGAGAGCTTTTCTGCTAAGGTCAGGAACACGGCAGGGATGTCCATTATCACCACTGCTATTCAACATAGTACTAGAAGTCCTATTCTCAGCAATCAGACAACAAAAAGAAATTAAAGGCATCCAAATCGGCAAAGAAGAAGTCAAACTATCACTCTTTGCAGATGATATGATACTATATGTGGAAAACCCAAAGGGCTTCACTCCAAAACTGCTAGAGCTTGTACAGGAATTCAGTAGTGTCAGGATATAAAATCAATGCACAGAAATCAGTTGCATTTCTTTACACCAACAACAAGACAGAAGAAAGAGAAATTAAGGAGTCAATCCCATTTACAATTGAACCCAAAACCATAAGATACCTAGGAATAAACCTAACCAAAGAGGCAAAGAATCTATACTCAAAAAACTATAAAGTACTCATAAAAGAACTTGAGGAAGACACAAAGAAATGGAAAAAATGTTCCATGCTCATGGATTGGAAGAACAAATATTGTGAAAATGTCTATGCTACCTAAAGCAATCTACACATTTAATGCAATCACTATCAAAATCCCATCCATTTTTTTCAAAGAAGTGGAACAAATAATCCTAAAATTTATATAGAACCATAAAAGACCTCGAATAGCCAAAGGAAAACTGAAAAAGAAAGCCAAAGTTGGTGGCATCACAATTCCAGACTTCAAGCTCTATTACAAAGCTGTCATCATCAAGACAGTATGGTACTGGCACAAAAACAGGCACATAGACCAATGAACAGAATAGAGAGCCCAGAAATAGGCCCTCAACTGTATGGTCAACTAATCTTCGACAAAGCAGGAAAGAATGTCCAGTGGAAAACAGCCTCTTCAACAAACGGTGTTGGGAACATTGGAAAGGCATATGCAGAAAAATGAAATTGGACCATATCCTTATACCACACATGAAAATAGACTCAAAATGGATGAAGGAACTCAATATGAGAAAGGAATCCATTAAAAATCCTTGAGGAGAACACAGGCAGCAACCTCTTTGACCTCAGCCGCAGCAACTTCTTCTAGGAACATCGCCAAAGGCAAGGGAAGCAAGGGCAAACATGAACTCTTGGGACTTCATCAAGATCAAAAGCTTTTGCACAGCAAAGGAAACAGTTAACAAAACCAAAAGACAACTGACAGAATGGGAGAAGATATTTGCAAACAACATATCAGATAAAGGGCTAGTATCCAAAATCTACAAAGAGCTTAGCAAACTCAACACCCAAAGAACAAATAATCCAATCAAGAAATGGAAGAAATGGGCAGAGGACATGAACAGACATTTTTGCAAAGAAGACATCCAGATGGCCAACAGATACATGAAAAAGTGCTCCACATCACTGGGCACCAGGGAAATACAAATCAAAACCACAATGAGATACCACCTCACACCAGTCAGAATAGCTAAAATTAACAAGTCAGGAAATGACAGATGCTGGTGAGGATGCGGAGAAAGGGGACCCTCCTACACTGTTGGTGAGAATGCAAGCTGGTGCAACCATTCTGGAAAACAGCATGGAGGTTTCTCAAAAAATTGAAAATAGAGCTACCTTATGACCCAGCAATTGCACTACTGGGTAATTTACCCTAAAGATACAAACGTAGTGATCCAAAGGGGCACGTGCACCCGAATGTTTATAGCAGCAATGTCCGCAATAGCCAACTTATGGAAAGAACCTAGATGACCATCAACAGATGAGTGGATAAAGAAGAGGTGGTATATATATACGATGGAATACTATGCAGCCATCAAAAGAAATGAAATATTGCCATTTGTGACCACATGGATGGAACTAGAGGGTATTATGCTTAGCGAAATAAGTCAGTCGGAGAAAGACAACTATCATATGATCTCCTTGATATGACGAAGTGGAGATGCAATGGGGGTGGGGGTTAAGGTGGTAAGAAAAGAATAAATGAAACAAGATGGGATCAGGAGGGAGACAAACCAAAAGAGACTCTTAATGTCGTAAAACAAACAGGGGGGTAGGGGGGAGGGGTGTTGGGAGAGAGTGGTGGGGTTACATTATGTTTATATAAAAATTTAAAAAAAGCAATATTTGATAAGGTGATTCCTGCAAAATTTTCAGAACTGATTAAAATTTTTATTTTATTTTAAGATTTTTTTTTTTTAATTTGACAGAGAGAGACACAGTGAGAGAGGGAACACAAGCAGGGAGAGTGGGAGAGGAAGAAGCAGGCTTCCCACTGAGTAGAGAGCCCGATGCAGGGCTCGATCTCAGGACCCTGGGATCATGACCTGAGCTGATGGCAGACGCTTAACGACTGAGCAACCCAAGCGCCCCCTGATTAAAAATTTTAATCCAAAGATTTAAGGAGTCCAAAGAATCCCAAGTAAATTTTTAAAAAGTAGACCATGTTTGGGCACATCACAATAAAGTTGCAGAACCAGTAATTCAAGAGGAAAAACACAGTTTTCCTTCAAAAGTTAGATAGAACATCTACAATACCAGGGGAAGCCAGAAGACAGTGAAATGTTTTATTCAGTGTATTAAATGAGGATGATTGCTTATCTATAAATTTATACTCAATGGAAATAATCTTAAAACAACAAAGTATAAAAAATGGGAAAATCAGACAAAAGAAAAGGCAAACAAAAACCTGACTTTATCACCAGCAAACCTGCACTAAAAAAGTTAATTTGTGTATGAGAAAAATGATCCCACAGGTACAGGAAACAATAAAGAGCAAAAAGGATGGTAAATGTGTACATAGATCTAAATGAAATTTGGCTTTATAAAATAATGAAATTTAATAAATTGAGTTGAGAGAATTAAAATACACAACCAAAGTATATGTGTCAAAGTGACGTTAAATGAAGTTAAATTGGCTTTTGGGCCTTGAATTTTCTGAAAAGGGAGGGGCATATGACTTTGATAAATTGAGGATGTATGCTGTAGTTTCTAGAGTAAATCTGGGAAAATAGAAAACGGTATAATACTGGAGGAAAAAGTGAAATGCTAATTAAAATCACATTCAGTCTAAAAGGAGACCAAAAATTTAAAAATGTGAGTAGAGTTGGAACAAATAGAAAGGATGAGAGGGCCAGGTCAAAACCAGTATTTTGGTAATGACATAAAATGGAAAATGGTTAAATTATCTCAATCTCAAAGACTGTTGGACAGTGTTAAAAAATATAACAATGTAGTGTTTTCAAAGAAATATGCAAAACATTAGGATGTGGAAAGTTTGAGAGAAAAAGTTGTCACTACTCACTGATTCATATGTGGGTAGTAATGGCTTTTTCAAAGATAGCACATCAATTCAGGCATAACTAATGGTAAGGATTACAGACCTATATGTCTGAGAGAAATATACCAGTATTGAAATTAAAAATTATTTGTGATATAATCATCATGGAAATGCAAATCAAAGCCATAATGACATATTACTGCACACCTGTTAGAATGACTGTCATAAGAAAGAGGTAACAGCTGTTGGTAAGGAATTTGGAGAAAAAAGAACCCCTGTGGACTATTGATGGGAATGTAAATTGGTACAGCCACTATGGAAAGTTGTATGGAGATTCTCCAAAAAATTAAAAGTTGAACTATCCTATGATCCAGCAATCTGACTTCTGGGGATATATCTGAAGGAAATGAAAACAAGATCTCAAAGAGGTATCTGCACTCCCATGTTCATTGCAGCACTATTTAGAATAACCCAAACATGGGAACAACCTAAATGTTCATAAATGAGTGAGTGGATAAGGAAAATGTGGTGTACATAGACAAAAACACACAGACATGTGCGCACACACACAGGACCATCAATCCAGTCATTAAAAAAGGAGGAAATCCTGCCTTTTGCACCAATATGGATGAAACTTGAGGGCATTATGCTGAGTGAAATAAGGTAGAGAGAGAAAGAGAAATACTGTGTGATCTTACTTATATGTGAATTTTATGAAAGCTGAACTCAAAAAAAGCAGAAAGTAGAATTGTTGTTGCCAGGGGCTATGGGTGGAGGAAATGGGGAGATGTTGGTCAAATGTGTAACTTTCAGTTGTAAGATGTATAAGTTCTGAGGATGTATGTCTACTATACTTAACAATACTGGATTATTTACTTGAAAGATGCTAAGAGACCAGATCTTACATGTTCTCACTCCTCACTACACAAGGTGATTATGTAAGGTGATAAAAGTGTTCACTAATCTTATTGTGGTAACCATATTTTGCAGTATGTACATGAATCAAATCAATATGTTGTACCTTAAATTTACACAATATTGCGTGTTAATTGTACCTCAATATACCTCAATAAAGCTGGAAAAATTCTTTATGATAAAATATCATATTTCACTCATATAACATCCATTCATAGGTTACTTTAAAAGTGTTACAAAGAACAGACATAAAAATGTGCCATTAAACTATTATTACAGTTCTGTTGTAATTTTTTTTTAAAGATTTTATTTACTTATTTGACAGAGAGAGATCACAAGTAGGCAGAGAGGCAGGCAGAGAGAGAGAGGAGGAAGCAGGCTCACTGCTGAGCAGAGAGCCCGATGCTGGACTAGATCCCAGGACCCTGAGATCATGACCTGAGCGGAAGGCAGCGGCTTAACCCACTGAGCCACCCAGGCGCCCCCTGTTGTAATTTTATTCTCACTGTCTGGCATATAGAAAGACAAAAAGAATTTGTCTTTCTCCCTCACTCCCTCAAAGTATGCCCGATTGCCTTAAGCAATGTCCCAATATAATGATTTGGTAGAGTAATTAACTTGCTAAATGCTGCAAAATTTTAGATTTACTGTGTACTTGATTTTCCTCATTCATGGAAAGCCAGTATACCATCAATTTGGCCATTTTCTATAGACAGCTTACTAAACTAACTCTCCCCTCAAGATAATTTGCTATGTATTTTTGTCTGCCTGTTTTCTTCTTTTTATAGAGAAAGGCACAGGGCATATTTTGAAGTTCATATCTCAATTCCCACACCATCTTTCAGTAAATGACTCAGTGTGATTTAAATAATCTTAACCCCCAATTAACAGACTATTCTTGACTGTGGTCAACATATTAAATGATTTTATGTAACGCTTTTCATTTAAACATAAATAGATGTCTGTATGTAGAAAGATTAAGGATATTTTTAGGGCCTCAACTTTTAGGTTGTATTTCCCAATCCAAAAGGACTCTAAGAACTCTGGTCCTTTGATAACCCTAGGGTAGGAGGTCAGATAGAGTTCCCCTCCAATGCAAAGCATTCATTTTGGTTTGGGGTTTTTTTTTTGGTTTTTGTTTTTTTGTTTTTGCCTGGTTATGTCAGGGAGAGATAACATTTCTCTGTTTAGTCCAGCATTTGGATGCTGTCATATAGAATTTCTTCGAGACAGTCTCTCAGTGAAAACTGGTCTCCAGTCTTTTTTCCCTCAGTCAGTTTTTGAGAAAATAATTGACTTGTTGATACTTATCAGGTGACAATTGGGGTAATTGCGTATTTGATGGATACACAGCAAGTTAATCTACTTAACAAAAATATTCTTTTTTTTTTCAGACATGTCAAAACCCAGGTCACTTGTAGTCACTTAGATTTTCTTTGCTAGTGCCTCCCTTTGATGAATTAAAAGTGCCCTTATATCTTTTGATTGCATATCTTAAGTCCTGAAGTATGTTAAGAGTATCTCTTCTCATGTTGCACCTACTAAGAATAATGTGGCTTTGTCATTAGGTTAAAATCCCCAATAAGATCATATCCTATTATGAGAATCACTGCTGACTGGGAGATTGGAGGGTCCTAATCCTTCACAAAAAAAGATTGTCAACAATATTAGCCTGATGTGCTTTTAAACTGAGTTTAGCAGTGAACTTTTTAAAATACTCCCAAGTATGTATAAATGCTGCTTGACATTGGTTTTCAGATTTAAAATGTAGAAGAATAAAATTTTTTAAAAAGAAGTTTTGGAAAAATTGGCTTAGATGCTGAAGAATCGAAGAGTCCCTTGGGAGGGGAGAAAAAATTGCTCAGATGATGTCTTTGCCCTAATAATTTAACCTGGCTTCTTACCAGCACCAGACTCAAGTGTGTCACTGTGATTAGCATATACAATTTTACTTTCACTTATATGAACATTACAATCTAATTGGTATGTTGCCAGTGTGTTCTTTAACAAGTGTTCCTCTGGTCACATATGTTTGCTTGCTCTTCTAGTAAAGCCAATTTGTGTTAGGAGTTGATGAATCACTTGTGGTTTTATCAAATTGTTTGTGTAGAATCAAACTACAGATTTGTTTTGTTTTAAAAATATTCAGAACTATTAATAGTGATTTATTATTTTAAATTGTCATTTTTACTTCATTTTTTATTGAGGCATAATTGATATACACATTGTTATTTTTATTAAAATACATTTTTTGTCTTGTCTGCAAATATACTTCTTTTTTGGACACTTTTTTTTTCTTGAGTGTGATAACACTGTTAACCTACGCAATTGAAATATTTTGGTACACTTATATCAACTAAAATAATACTTTTGTTTAGTATTTTAAAGCCCTTCAAGATTCGGGACTATCCTTTCTTATAAATAAAGGTTATAAGACATGTTTTGCATAAATTATATGGATGTATAATCTTATATCCTAATAAAACTCTTAAATTTACATAAATGGGTTATTACATATTGACTATTTCTAATTAGAGAGCTGTTTCATGACTCAGTTCAATGTGTCTGTTAGATTGCAAAATAGCTCCAGAGCAGGAGTACTTAATAAATTATATCTCTTAAACATTATTAAAACAAATCATGCATACTTAGTAAGAACTATGTTAAAGTGGTAATAGTGATACATCCATTGAATCTTGAAACTTAAATGAAATATTAGGTAACCTTTTAAAAATGAAGAGCTTGTTCTACATAATAAAATAGAAGCTACAGAATAATAAACCATGCTTTTTTGCTGTATGTCAACTCATATTTAAAAGTCCCTGTTTAATATCATAGTGACTAAGTATAAATCCATCTTCTGTGAAGAGGCTCCTAGAATGGTTGGTAATCTCCATACAAAATGAAGTGAGGATTTTTATTTTTTTTATAGTCTTGCTATTTTCTGCTTCCATGTTGATGAGAAACACTGAACTTTTCCAGCCTTAGAAGGGATTCTTTCAGAGTGCCAGTGGCCCATGGCATGATATTTGGTTTTCTGCAACAAAGGCAGGAGGCGTCGTAGTAGCTACCTTCATCATCCCCTACCTTCTAGCTCCTTGCAGGGCTGGCAGGGAAATCTTCAGTGCTACCAAATTTTCTATTTAGAAAATGAAACGGAGCAGCACTTTACCTCAGAAAAGTTTTATGAGGATGAAATATGTGTAACTTGAAGGCTCAGACTAACATAATACTGTGTAATTGCTGTGAAATTTCAAAATGTTCCCTCCCCCCTTATCCTTCCATTGCCAAACATAATCCCATTTTAGCTCAGTGAGTTGAGCAGAATTAACTCCTTGCAGACCTGACTTCACAACCTTGCTGTTTACTCCCAAGGTTTATGCTGAGATATTTTGAAAATGTAATGATAGTTTAATGTCCGTGTGGTAGGGAAATGCTTCACTTGGCTTGATAAGATAGGGTATGTTTTGAAGCATTTCTACATACTATATCATATTTAACAATACATTTATTTTTTACCTATTCATAAACTGCAAGTTTTTATAGGTTTTCTAATACCTAGTCCATAATTCTTGTAGCTGGAGAATAAATATAAGACAGTTGAGCAGGATTTTCTTTCACTTTATGCCAGTCCTTGGAGATAAAAAGAAAAAAGTCCTATGGAAATTCTAGCACAATTGTGCTTTTATCAAGAATTTGAAAACTGATAGAGATGGATGGGAGGGTAGGAGAGCTAAGGTATTTGGTGCAAAAGATTCCATACCAACCTCTTTAGGAATTTTCTGTCTCTGGGAGGAAATGGTAAGGAATGCTTTATGCACACCTAAGTATGAAAATCTATAAGAACAGCAAAAAACTCAGAGTGGGCATTTGATTTGCAAAAACCTTGCTATAGAACTCTTGCATAGCATAATGCTTTCTACCCCATCATAGGCAATTGAAAAACTATTGTTACATAAATAGCAGTCTTGTTAAATCCTTTAAAGTATAACTTAAAATATTTTGACATTACTTGCTATGTAAAGGAGAGTGGTACCCACCCTTTATTTTGTTTCTGACCATAACCCTCTCAACACTGGCCATACTAGCACATGTCATTGCTGCAAGTCTTGTCTCTAGCTGAGGACTTCTGGACCTCATGCAGGCAGGTTGGGCGTGCCCAGAGGTTACCGAGACCAGGTGCATCTTTAGTGAATAACATATTCAAGTTGGAAGTAAGTTCCCAGCTTCTTGTTTGTCAGGTGGGATAAGTCTGAGGAATATTCTGTATTGTCTCCCAGCATTCCCTAGCAAGACAGTTGCTTAAGGCATTAACCTACTCAGCTACGTACCTATCTTTATCCCACTTCTGTACTCCCTTATTGGTGCTTCCTGAGATCAGCTTTCAACTACATAATAGCACTCAGACTCTCTTCACTAATTCTGGGGGATCTAATTCTGGGGGAATCCAAACTAACATAAGTACCTTCCATAAAATTCTGTGAACACTAACAAAGGAAAAATTATAGCACAGGTACTGAAGGGATAGATTGGTCAAGTTTTTTGCTTATTTGGTTGTTTTACCAATTCCTAGTTTATGTCATTTCCCCGAGGCTACTACTACTCCATTTCCCCAGGCTAGTAAAGATTGCCTGTGGTGGATAACTTAGAATAAGATGAATAATCAAAGACAACAGCTATAATTATTTAACTGTGAAACAACATAAGCATTTAGAGGACTACATAAATAATGTGTTTGTATCAGAGGATAGATTGAAACATGTGGGCTATTCCAGTATGGATCAAAACATAAATGAACATTGCAACACGTTAGAGTCTGGATAATCAGCTCGGCTACCTGGGATAGCAGTAGGACAGATAAATGAGTGGACAAATCAAGCTTTAAAGGGAAGTATTTGCTAATAAGACTCAGCCTATTTCCAGTTCCTTGAGGGTATGGAGAAGAAAAAGCCCGGGTACTTTAACTCTTCCAACACAGTACAGTCACATTGTTGCTGGGGAAGACTTGAAGACGCACTTAATAGTATGTGAACCTCTTGAGCACCCAGACCAATATGAAACCGAACTAGGGAAATCATAAGGAAACCTACCCTCTTTGAATTTCCAAAAGCATTATGTTCTCCTTATGTAACGTCATCATGATATGGGGTGGATATAGATTTCATACTTAACAATCCAGCATATTTACAAATTCCTGTTAAAAATCAAAAGTCAGATGGGGCGCCTGGGTGGCTCAGTGGGTTAAGCCTCTGCCTTCGGCTCAGGTCATGATCTCAGGGTCCTGGGATCGAGCCCTACATCGGGCTCTCTGCTCAGCGGGGAGCTGCTTCCCTCTCTCTCTCTGCCTGCCTCTCTGCCTACTTGTGATCTCTGTCTGTCAAATAAATAAATAAAATCTTAAATCAAAAGTCAGATAATTAAAGATAGTTTTTGTCATAGCAATTATAATAAAAGAAATCAATACCTCTTGTAATTTTAATGCAAATGGTTGCTGCTTGTGTATAAGGATGATGACAGGATTTTTTTTCCTAAACAAATTGCAGAATTTGAATTTGAGATTATTTCATTTAAAAATGGGAAAACTTTCAGAATTTCTGGAAGATGAGTTTTCACCTTGCAAATACTCAGTTCCAATATAAAAACCTAAAATTCAATATTACAAGCTGAATAAAACTTGATAAAATTTTGCCAGTATACTCAAAATTAGTTAATTAGTTATATTCAATACCAAAATTATTATCATATGTGTTTCTTTTCTAATTTTAATATTCTGAGGTTTACATTTTAAAGAATCCTGCTGAAAAAAAAAATCCTGCTGAAACCCAAATAGTAACTAACATTTACCCAAGTTTCATTTCCTAAAGCAAATCTAGGTATAAAATAGGATTTCCTTATTTTAATGGGACACATTTCTTTGTCAATTTTCAAATCTAGTCATTTCTAGTCAGTTTCTATCTTTAGTTTCCTCTCTCCAGTTAGGCCCTTATCCTACTAAGGAATCTAAAGTTTGGGAAGGCCAAAAAAAAAAAAAAAAGTCCAACTTGTGTTTCTGCAGTTATTTTCTACAAAAGGTTATGTTATTTTTTAAAATATTCAGTTAAGATTTAATAATTATTTAATTTAACATTTGTTGATCTTAATTATCCAATTTG
This sequence comes from Taxidea taxus jeffersonii, assembly GCA_003697995.1. Taxonomy (NCBI): domain Eukaryota; kingdom Metazoa; phylum Chordata; class Mammalia; order Carnivora; family Mustelidae; genus Taxidea; species Taxidea taxus. Next base: position 54,890 of record ML104996.1, on the reverse strand, counting down.
AGTTCAGAAATGCAAGCCAACTGCACTCCTGTCTAAGGAGAGGAAAAATTCCTTCTCCAACCTCCTGGAATCCCTGAGGTAGCTGGGCTTTCTGCCAGCCTCTCTGGGAGACACGCTCAGCTGCCATGGCAGATAGACTCTGGTGTGCACGGAGGCTGAGGGAAGTTTCTCTGACAAGCCAAAAATTAGCCACAGAAAGCAGCTGCAAATGGGACAATGGGCCCCTGGGCAGCCCAGAGGGTCCAGCCTATTGTAGCCTGAAGGGTACCATTCGTGGTCAGGAACACCTTTTCTGCCACTTTTGCTCTCAGAGGAGTTTGAGCCACTTCTCTTTATAGCTGTGAAGAAGGATGATTTCCAGAGGTGCCTTAGATGAGTCCAACTGGCATTAGAGAATTCAGCATTAGATGCCATCATCTTCTTTGTGATGGGTTTTAGGACTCTTTGTGAGGAATGATGATAGCTAGAGCAAACTGAAGGTTGACCTGTTTTTGCTCATGATGTCTGTCTTGAGCACATTAGGGGTGAAGCTGCCATTAATTTCCATGCCCTTGATCTCATTTCTACAATTGGCAGGTCTGCGTTCAAACACCTCTGAACTTTTGTGAGAGCTTTCTAAATCTTTCATGTTTTCCTCACTGGAGTAGTTTACCTTTTGTAACTTGCTTCTCTGAAAATTGAAGTTTCTTTCCAGGAAGCTTAGAATGGGGTCTTCTCACCTAAAGGTCTGGAGAGGGTACTCATGCACAGATGCACCAAAAGCAAAGTGGTTTTCAGTTATCAAATACCTGTGCAAAGAAGCAAGTGATAAAAGATTTCTTGAAACAGTGGCCACTGTAATGAGAAGATAGAAAAGCATAGAGAATCTTTATGTCACATACACTGAACTTTCTAAGAATTCTTTTACAAGAATAACACATCACTGGCCTAATTACTTTTTTACATGAGGGACTAAAAAAAAAGAGCACATTCTCTTTAGTTCAAATAAGGAAACTTATCTCCGTATCATCTAAAAGGGAGGCATAACAAATCGTAGTATAGATGATGTTTGCAATCCATCAAGTAGAGTTACTTAATCGTACATAAAGAAAAGTCTATTAATGGAGAATAATTATGCCTAATGCCACCAAATTACTGCCTGTGTGCTAAGGCCCTGTGTTTAGTCCTCTGTTACGGTTACCCATTTGATCTCAATATGCTAGGTGTTATCGCCTAGCTCCCCTTTCAGATGAAGGCACTGTGACTCTGTGGTTAAGTGATTTGGTTACTTGTATGCTTTATATTCCATACCTTGGAAGTGATCAAGTTATGATTTGAATACAGATCTATTAGAATCCTGTGTTGGTGTGATGAATCACACCTATATTGCTTGCCCCTTTTTTAAAGGTGTACAACATGATGACTTAATATATGTATACATCGTGAAATGTTTACCACCATCAAGTTAATTAACGCGTCTATCACCTTACATCCTCACATTGATACCTTTGTGGTGTGTGTGTGTGTGTGCATGCAGTGAGACCACTTCTCTGTTCTCTTAGCAAATTTCAAGTATGCAATATGGTATTATTAACTATAGTCACCATATTGTACATTAGATCCTTATTTATCTTATAACTGAAAGTTTGTACCCTTTCGCTTACTTTCTTTTTGAAACACAATAAAACTTGCTTTTAAAGTGAGGCTGAAGAACGCTCTGGTATTATGAACTGTTTAAGTGTTTTCCCATTTATGCAATTCAATATCCCGGGTTATTTTTTAAGATTCTGCCTCTGTTGCTCTAGATGTAGGCTTCCAGTTTCCTCCTAAAGCTGGACATTGCCATGCCTATGTTAAAGAGTGAAATCCACTTTCCATTATCATCTCTTTGTTTTTCCTCATTTTAGAATATCTTCACCCCAATACATATAAGCATAAAAACATTTTCAGGGCATTTTAAGTAATGTTTCCTGTATAGATTATAAACTGAAATTATGTAGCTATATTTTTTAGAAAACAACATTTTAAAAAAATCAATTGAAAATATTAAATGGATCAGTGGGAATCAAGCAATTCAGAAGTGGGCCCTAGAGCTGTATGATGGCTCCTTAAGAAAATGTTCATTTAACATCTGCTTTTTAGGTTAAAAAGAAGATATCCAAGTTTAAATCCATTAATCACTATAAAACAGAACCCTCCCTCTCAAATATCCTAAGCAATGAAAAATCTTAAGTCCAAAGATTTTATTTATTTGAGAGAGAGAGCGCGCACAAAATTGGGGTGAAGGGCTGAGGAAGAAGCAGTCTTCTTGCTGAGCAGGGATGAGGGACTTGATCCCAGGACGCTGGGATCATGACCTGAGCAGAAGGCAGGTGCTTAACCCACTGAGCCACCCAGGCACCTGTAAAGTCACATTTTTAAAGGAATTTTGATAACCAGGGCAGAAAGCAAATCATTAAAAAGATTGAAAAACAAGTCAAAAAGCTAATATGCATTAACAATAGAGAAAAAGCTAAAACAGGAGAATAAAATTAAGCCTAGGCATTCATATCACTTTTTTTTAAAGACTTAATCTTTTAGAGCAGTTTTAGGCTTATAACAAAATTGAGAGGATGGTTAATACATTTCTCACATATCCCCTGCCCCCCACCCCCATGCATCACCTTCTCCATTTTTTTTTTTTTAAGACTTATTTATTGAGAGAGAGCAAAGGGATAGGGAGCACAGAGGGAGAGGGAGAAGCTGACTTGTTGCTGAGCAGAGAGCCCAGTGTGGGGCTCAATCCCAGGATGCTGAGATTGAGACCTGAGCTGAAGGCAGACGCTTAATGTACTGAGCCACTCAGGTGCCCTAGCCTTCTCCATTATTAACATCACTCACCAAAATGTACATTTTTTTCAAATCAAGGACAAACCTACACATCATAATCATTCAAATCCATAGTTTACATTATGGTTCACTCTTGGTATTGTACATTCTATGGGTTTGGACAAATGTATAATGACATATACCCATCATTATTATATTATACAGAATATTTTCACTGTCCCCCAAATCCTCTGTGCTCTGCCTCTTCATCTCTTATAACCCCTCTTCCTGCGACTTCTGATCTTTTTATTATCTCTGTAGTTTTCCACCGTTTCTAGAAAGGCATATAGTTGAATCATGTAGTATGTAACCTCTATCAGATTGGCTTCTTTCACTTAGTAATATGCATTTAAGTTTCCTCCGTGTCTTTTCATGGCTTGAGAGCTCATTTCTTTTTAGCACTGAATAATATTCCATTGTCTGGTTGTACCACAGTTTATTCATTTACCCACTGAAGGACATCTTGGCTTGCTTCCAAGTTTTGGCAGTTGTGAATAGAGCTGCTGTCCACATCTGTGTACAGGTTTTTGTAGGGATATAAGTTTTTAACTCCTTTGGTTAAATGCCAAGGAGTGTGATTGCTGGATCATATGGTAAGATACATTTAGTTTTTGTTTTTTTTTTTTAAGATTTCATTTATTTATTAGTTAGAGAGAGAGAGAGAGAGAGAGAGAGAGAGAGCACAGGCAGACAGAGAGGCAGGCAGAGGCAGAGGGAGGAGCAGGCTCCCTGCTGAGCAAGGAGCCCGATTTTAGGACTCGATCCCAGGACGCTGGGATCATGACCTGAGCCGAAGGCAGCCGCTTAACCAATTGAGCCACTCAGGCGTCCCAAGATACATTTAGTTCTGTAACAGCCTATCAAACTGTCTTCCAAAGTGGTGTTTGCATTTCCGTCAGCAATGAATGAGAGTTCATATTACTCCACATCTTCACCAACATTTGGTATCAGTGTTCTGGATTTTGGCCATTCTATTGGTATATAATGGTATCTCACTGTTTTAATTTGCATTTCCCTGAAGACATATGATGTGGAGGATCTTTTTGTATACTTCTTTGCAGTCTGTATATCTTTTTTGGTGGGTTGTCTGTTAAGGTCTCCAGCCCGTTTTTTAAATCAGGTTGTTTGTTTTCTTATTATTGAGTTATAAGAGTTCTTTGTATATTTTGGATAAGTCTTTTATCAGATGTGTTTTTTGCCAATATTTTCTCCCAGTCTGTGGCTTGTCTTCTAAGTTATTTGATCATTCTCTTTTTCCCCAAGTTTTTTGAAATGTAATTGATATATATCATTGTGTAACTTTAAGGTGTACAGTGTGTGATTTGATACATTTATGTATTGCAATATGATTACCACTAGAGTGTTAGTTAACCCCTTCACCATGTCACTCTGTTAGCAGCCTTCAAGGACAGAGCACAGTCTTGTTGTCTGTAATCAAATACTGTGCATGAGATTCTCAGAACTTATTCATCTTCTAACTGGGAGTTTATACCCTTTGACCAACATCTCTCTGTTGTCCCCACTCCCCAGCCCCTGGCAACCACCATTCTACTTTCTGTTTCTATGAATTTGACTTCTTTTTTTTTAGATTCTACCTATAAGTGATATGAAACATTTTTTGTCTTTCTTTTTTGACTTACTTCACTTAGCACAGTGCCACCAAGGACCATCCATATTATTAGGATTGTCTTCTTTCTCATGGCTGGGTCAGATTCCTGTGTGTGTGTGTGTGTGTGTGTGTACATATACCACATCTTCTTTGTCCATTCATCCATTGACAGGCACTTAGATTGGTTCCATATCTTGACTATTACAAATAATGCTGCAATAAACATGGAAGTAAAGATAACTCTTTAATATCTTAGTTTCATTTCCTTTGGATATATACCTAGAAGTGAGGTTACTGGATCCTATGGTAGTTCTATTTTTAATTTTTTGAGGAACCTGCATACTGTTTTCCATAGCAACTATACCAGCTTATAGTCCCACCAGTGCACAAGAGTTCCTTCTCTGCCACTTCCTTGCAAACACTTTTTCGTGGCTTTTTGATGACAGCCATGCTAACAGATATGGGGTGATTATTATAGTTTTGATTTTCATTTTCCTAATAATTACTGATATTGAGCACTTTTTCATGCATCTGTTGACCATCTACCTGTATTTCTTCTCTGGGAAATTTCTATTCAATTCCTCTGCCTACTTTTATTTTTTTAAATTAAATTAAATTTTAATTAATTTTCCAGTTTAGGATTTTGGCACTAGCCCATTTATTATTATTATTATTCCCATCTTTAAATCACATTGTTGTATGGTTGTTGTTACTGATTTGTATGTGTTCCTAATATATTTTGGATATTAGCCTGTTACCACATATGCAGTTCACAAATATTTTCTCTCATTCTATAGGTTGTCTTTTCATTTTGTTGATTGTTTCTTATGCTGTCTGAAGATTTTTCGTTTGATGTTTTCATTGTTGTCTTTGTTGCTTGCATTTTTGGTATCATATCCAAAAGTCATTGCCAATACCCTTGTCAAAGAACTTTTTTCCTATGTTTTCTTCCAGGAGTTTTATGGTTTCAAGTATCTCATTTAAGTCTTTAATTCATTTTGAGTGGTGTAAGATAGAAGTCCAATTTCATTTTTTCTGTATGTGGTTATCCAGTTTTCCCAATGCCATTTATTGAAGAGACTATGTGTTCTCATTGAATATTGTGGGTTCCCTTGTCAAATAGTTGTCTGTATATGTGATGTTTATTTTTGGGCTCTCAATTCTATTCCATTTGTCCTTTTATCTACTTTTATGCTGGTACCATTCTGCTTTACTATAGCTTTACATTACAGTTTGAAATCAGAAAGTGTGATGACTCTAGCTTTGTTCTTTCTCAGGATTGCTTTAGCTGTCAAGGTCTTTTGAGGTTACACACAAATTTTAGCATATCTTTCACTTTCTTCATTAAATTTATTCCTAAGTATTTTTAAATTTTTGGTGCATTATCTTTAAATGTGATATTTTCTGTCATAGTCAACATATGATGGTGTGATACCCATTAATGTATACAATACTTATAAAGTTAAAGAAAAAACAAAGATAAGATAATCACTGAAGTGAAGTAAATAAATGCCAAAAAGTTAGTACTTATAAAGCTATTATAGAAAATAAATCTCAGGAGTGTGTAGGTGGCTCAGTCAGTTAAGTGTCTGACTCTTGATCTCAGCTTTGACCTTGATCTCAGTGTCATGAGTTTAAGCCTGCATTGTGCTCCTTGGTAGATGTGGAGCCTACTTAAAAAAAAAAAAAAAAAAAGTCTCTGAAAAAAATCTTTGAAAAAACTGTTCTAGTATACATAAAGTTATTGGTTTTTTTTTTAAAGATTTTATTTATTTATTTGATAGACAGAGATCACAAGTAGGCAGAGAGGCAGGCAGAGAGAAAGGAGGAAGCAGGCTCCCTGCTGAGCAGAGAGCCCTATGTGGGGCTCGATCCCAGGACCCTGGGATCATGACCTGAGCTGAAGGCAGAGGCTTTAACCCACTGAGCCACCCAGGCACTCCAGTTATTGGTTTTAGTATGCAAACTATTAAAGTAACTATATTAGGGGCACATGGGTGACTCAGTGGGTTAAAGCCTCTGCCTTTGGCTCAGGTCATGATCCCAGGGTTCTGGGATTGAGCCCTGCATCAGGCTCTCTTCTCAGCAGGGAGCCTGCTTCCCTTCCTCTCTCTGCCTGCCTCTCTGACTACTTGTATTCTCTGTCTGTCAAATAAATAAATAAAATCTTTAAAAAAATAAAGTAACTGTATTAAACAATGAAGCTAAATATTTACTATCTATGATGTCTATTTTTTCTCTTATATCATCTGCTTATATAGCTTTGAATCCCATCTCCCCACCATTCTCATCTTTAACATCTCTTGTCAATGCACAAAGAAAATCAAAGGAACAAAGTTAGGAAAAGAATATCCAGACATCACATTTACCAAGACACCTGCGTTTCCACCAAGTCATTGATCATTTAATAAGGTCAGGGTAGAAGAAGTATCCTTCTACTTTGCTGTCAAGATTTTTCCTTCATATTATTAAAAATAGAGATACGCTATGACTCTGCAATTACATTACTGTGTATTTACCCGAAAGATACAGATGTAGTGAAAAGAAGGGCCATCTGTATCCCAGTGTTCATAGCAGTAATGGCCACAGTGGCCAAATTGTGGAAAGAGCCGAGATGCCCTTCAACAGATGAATGGATAAAGAAGATATGGTCCATTTATACAGTGGAATATTATGCCTCCATCAAAAAGGGTGAATACCCAACTTTTGTATCAACATGGATGGGACTGGAGAAGATTATGCTGAGTGAAGTAAGTCAAGCAGAGAAAGTCAATTATCATATGGTTTCACTTACTCATGGAGCATAGGGAATAACATGGACATTAGGAGAAGGAAAGTAAAAGTGAATTGGGGGGAATCGGAGGGGGAGACAAATAATGAAAGACTGTGGACTCTGAGAAATAAACAGGGTTTTGGAGAGGTGGGGGGATGGGTGAGCCTGGTGGTGGGTAATAAGGAGGGCACATATTGCATGGAGCATTAGGTGTGGTGCATAAACAATGAATCTTGGAACACTGAAAAAATGAAATAAAATTTTAAAAAAAGAATTTTCCTTCATATTTTATTAGAAACCTTACCTCCTGCTTTACTGATGCCTCTCTTTATATGTTTAAAGATTTTCTTTCTATCTTTAAAGCAATAATAGAAACAAAGTGCTGGTATATCCTTTGTCCCATTTTAACAGCTACCGTTTCTCTCTCCCTCTGCTTATAAACATGTCAACATGGTAATGTAACTTGGGTATATTTTCCCAATTCCCATGCACTTCTCAACCAATTACAATCCAACTTTTGTAGTTACAACTCACTTGAGATATTCCACTGAGGGTACCAATAATATTCAAGGGGCTAAATATGCAGGGCAATTGGTTTGTTTATTGCTTGAAATCTTGGCATCATCCAATACCTTTGGCCACTCCTTCCTTACTCAGAAACTGTTCCTTGATATTTAAGACACTACAACATGCTGGTGTTCTTACTAGGATTTGGTTGCTCAACCTCAGTTTCTTTTCTCTTCTACTGTCAATTCTTTAAATGACAGAAGTGATATTTTAATTTGCTTACTCATGCTTTTATTCTGCTGAAATTTAGGTATCTACCTCATAACCTGGCACTTCTCATGGCTTGGTGGTCTATAAGGACCTTAAAATGTTAGGACGATTTCTTTCTTCCTTCCTTCCTTCCTTCATTCCTTTCCCTCTCTCTCTCCTTCCCTACTCCCTTCCCTACCTCCTCCTCTCTTTCTCATTCTTTCCTTTCCTCCTTTCTTTATTCCTTTCCTTTTCTTTCATTTCCCTCTTTCTTTTTCTCTTTCTCTGCCATGTCTTACTCAGAGCCTCTGACTCAAAATCTGACATTCAAAATAATTAAAATGCATCACTGTGCTATCTTTTTCCTGTAATAGACAATTTCACAGCTTTTCTATACACATTAATATTGACTAGGTGGCAGAAGGTTGAAAAAATAATGGACCAAAAATGGAGAAACTAAAATCATGTCCTTGTGTTTCTAAGGGCATGGTCATTTTTTCCTCCTTCCCTATTTTTATGGAAGCATTTACATTGTTAGAGGATGATAAAATGCCATTTTATAAGATAGCATTTTCTGTGAAAGGAATGGCATGCAAAACTATAAGCTATTTTATTGTAATAGACTTGAAAATAATAAAAGAAACACACTTTTAGAACAAAATAACAAGGAAATTATTACTTCTATCTTTCTTATTTTTCAAAAATTAAATTGAATGATTTCTATTTAAATTTTTGTTGTATGGTACTAAAAATTATCTAACCCTAATTAATACCTATCTTTCTCTACCCATGAGCAGAAGTACACTCTGTATCCTGAGATGTTTGCTCTTAAAAAGAGATGGTTGCATAAAACATTTCATAGAGAACTGGGCATGTCTTTCAAAGGCTCCAAGGTAACAAAGACCTGTAATAAATCCCATTCGATTTAGCTATCTGAGGATAACTTAATATATTTAACAAGTTCAAAGATATGTGCTATCTAATATTTATAAGGTTTTTAATAAAAAAGAGAACACTGATATTGAGTGGGAAAAATTACAGGGGTATTTCATTTGAGAGATGAACTATTTCTAAGGCAGGAGAGACTAATTTTTAAAATAATAACTTTTGAATGGCTCTAAGAATCCAGCCGATGTCTTGGTTGTTCTGGTGAGGTACTAAAAGTGAGACTTTCTCTTGTCCATTACCTATGTGAAATAAGACACATATTTGCAGAAAGTTAGAATCTGGTTATTTTGAACATCTAAACATTAATACTTAAATATATTGCTTAATTTCTACAAGGAGAAATACTTTTATTATTGAGTTATAACTAATTTCTATGAAAAGTTCTTCCCAAACATATTTTAAAGGAATTATCCTGGTTTAAGCTCTCCTTTACTTCTCAATAAAAACATTTCTGAAAATGTTTTTGATAGTTGAATACCTGAAAGAAAAACTGTAGAATCTCACAAATGAGATTCCATTTCCAGAAAGTTAAAAAGAGATAAAATCTATAATTATTATGTAAATACTGAATTTTTATGGTGTATGATTTGTAACATTTTTCTATATCCTAAATATAGACAAGTTTATCTCTAAAAGAAGAGTTTACCTGATCTACCTTTTAAAACACATGAATGTGCAATATTTTTCCTCTAACTTAATTAGCTAATTTCACAGGTTCCTTGAATGATATTTAGGAAAACTCAGTAAGTTATCTGGATAGTGAGAAGTATTTAATGATGATTTTTCAAGGAAAAAGAATAGGAGATTCTGCTGTTCACTTTGATGGCTGCAATATAATGATCCGTAAGAAATATATATATTTGGTCTTCATCCACAGTTCCTGAAGAATGCTTCAGAACAACAACAACAACAAAGAAGTGACATGGATGTTTGTTTTTAAGGAAGGTAACTTTTGAACCCCACCCAAGGTTGGAGGCTGTTGCCTGGAGGACCAACCATATGATTAGAGGGTTAGCGCTTTCAGCCCCATCCGCTTGCTACCAGAGGCGCAGGAGGTTGAATCCTCCAGGAGGCAATAACTAACTTGGTCAATCATGAGTGTGCAGTGAAGGCTCCATAAGAACCTCAAGGGACTGGATTCAGAGAGCTTCCAGGTTAATGAACGTGTGGAGGTGCAAGAAGGTACAGGAGGATTTGGGGGTGTGTGTGTAGGAAGGTGCAGGGGGAGTTGCAGGGGGAGTAGGGAGCACATCGTTTCCCCATAGCTTGCCTTGTATATCTCTGTCTGGCTGTTGATTCATGTCTTTTATCACATCCTTTAGTAAACCACTAAATGTGTTTCCTTGAGTTTTGTGAGCTAATTTAGCAAATTAAAAGAACCTGAAGAGGATGTCCTGGAAACCTCTGATGTATGTAGCCTTGAGGCTTGTGACTGGCATCTGAAATAGGAGATAGGGGCTGTCTTGTAGGACTGAGCCCTAAACCTGTGGAATCTGGTGCTATCTCATGGTAGGTAGTGTCAGAAGTGGGTTAAATTCTTGGACACCTGCAGGGTATCTGGGAATTGTTTGGTATTGTGTGTGTGTGTGTGTGTGTGTGTGAGAACCCCCTCTTCCACATTGGAATTGGGTCTGGGAACCCAAAAAGTGTTGTATGGGGGGAATAGCTCATCAACTTCCTTGAACAATTTGTCAAAAGAAATGTGAACTCCAAGGAGCGCCTGGGTGGCTCAGTGGGTTAAACCTCTGCCTTCGGCTCAGGTCATGATCTCAGGGTCCTGGGATTGAGCCCTGCATCAGGCTCTCTGCTCAGCAGGGAACCTGCTTCCCCCTCTCTATCTGCCTGCCTCTCCAACTACTTGTGATCTCTCTTTCTCTGTCAAATAAATAAATAAAAAATCTTAAAAAAAAAAAAAAGAAATGTGAACTCCAAGTTTTCTTCTCTTGGTGAAGGAGCCTATAATAACTACAGCCATAGCTCTGTAGGACTGTAAAACTCTCTCCAAATCTAAATTACTGGTGAGCTTTTGAACCTTTATTTTTAAGCTTATCATTTAAAATGCTTATTTATTTTATCTCTCACTAAATGGAGGCCTTCAGACAAAATCTTCAGTGATAGCAGTCTGGTAGTTCTTTTTCGTGATTTTGGATTGTGTTATTTTTCCTCACAATTGAAAACAGAGCCAATCAGCTTAGGATTCATCACTTTTGGCATGACTAACCATTTTCATCTTGTCTCAATTGTATTATCTCTAAAACAATGCCTTCTTTTTCTACTTTCTGGTCATTTTTTTATAAAATGAAGGCAAAGTGCAATAAAACATTATTATGATTGTTTAAACAATCATTGTTGGATAGACAAAAGTATATTTTATGTGACGGCACAGCCATGCAAAGCTGGTGATCAGGTAGTCCCACTGTTCAGTAGCTTGAAATATTTGTTCATCAGCTGAAGTTATAAAGGTTATAATTCAGCAAGGGAAAGAAATTCAAAAGTGTGAGCAAATAAGGCTTAAAATGGTGTGTGGCGTGTATGCTGGATATGTGAAAGATTCATTTTAGGCGATGAAGTATATCCTAAATGCAAGTTGGTTTCTATTCTGGGGAAAATCCCTTGGTCAGGGTCTCTGTATTCTTATTTGTACAGGTCACTGCATTTTTTATATCACTTTGAATATGTTGGTGCTCAGAAACTGTTTATTTAATGTATGCATGATTAAATGGTTGAATGAATGGCTACTTTGTTGAAATTCCAGATTATTAAGAAAATAACTAAGCAAGATAGACAGCCGCATTAAAGTTAGCAAATACAAAGGGGGTGTTAACTATGAGTATGTAGAGAAAAAGGATGGAAGAGCAATAGAGCTGTTTTAGGAGAGCCTGATGCAGCAGAAAGTGCATTGTAGTGATGCACACTGATGTTCAGATTCTGTTTACGACATTTCAAACACTGGGAATCTCAGTCCATTACTTAGCTCTATGTTTTCTCATTCATAAAACTGAGCCTCAGTTTTCCTATCCATAAAATGGGAATAATTACATTTTTCTCATCAGGTTTTGCATATAAAACTCTTAGCTCAGTGTTTCACATTTGGTAGACGTCCAAAAACTATAGGGTTCTTTTTGCTTTATGTGAGAAATTGTACATGTCCTTTGCCTATGACATCTCAGACCTAGTGCTCTAAAGTTATACTTTGCATCTAGAATTTAACATTGGCAAAGTTGCCTGATTTTTTTTTTTTTTAAGATTTTATTTATTTGTCAGAGAGAGAGAGGCAGGCAGAGGCAGAGAGAGAAGCAGGCTCCCTGCCAAGCAAGGAGCCCGATGTGGGACTCGATCCCAGGACGCTGGGATCATGACCTGAGCCGAAGGCAGCTGCTTAACCAACTGAGCCACCGAGGCATCCCTGCCTGATTTCTTTTTGAATTATGGCCAATGATATCGTCTTGATAGTGGGAGCTTGATAGAAGCAACCCAGGCCACCACCAATCTCCATGAGGGCTTATTGCTTCCATGGCTCATATGTAACTGTGATTGATTAGTGTTTCGGCAAGTGCAAGATTTAGCAATGTTATTCTCATTAGAAATGCACTAGTGGGGCACCTGGGTGGCTCAGTGGGTTAAAGCCTCTGCCTTCGGCTCATGTCATGATCCCAGGGTCCTGGGATCGAGCCCCACATTGGGCTCTATGCTCATCAGGGAGCCTGCTTTCCCCTCTCTCTCTGCCTGCCTCTCTGTCTACTTGTGATCTCTCTCTGATATAAATAAATAAAATCTTTTTTTTTTTTTTAAGATATTATTTATTTATTTGACAGACAGAGATCACACAAGTAGGCAGAGAGGCAGGCAGAGAGGGGAGGGGAGAAGCAGGCCCCCCGCCAAGCAGAGAGCCCGATGCGGGACTCGATCCCAGAACCCTGGGATCATGACCGGAGCCGAAGGCAGTGGCCCAACCCACTGAGCCACCCAGGCGTCCCAAATAAATAAAATCTTAAAAAAAAAAAAAGAAAAGAAATGCACTAGTATCTTCAGAGTGAACACTAACCTTGACTCAAAATGTATTTCAAATGATCACTGTGGGTTTTGAAATTCCTATGGATATTTCCAGAATTACCACAACTCTGATCCTTTTTCCTTTTTATTAGCTTAACTGCTGAAATTAACAACAGCAGTTTGGTTAAAAATTCTCAGATATGTTGATGGAAAATCTATATCTATGGGATTTTCTATGTATTCTGACTCCTTTAGTTCATGACATTAAACTCACAGTACAAGGTGCATTACTTCGTAACAGATGATGGCGTGTTAGGATGATAATTATGAGTAATCAATTATTTATACCTTATCCACATGGCACCAAAAATGTGCTTAACTTTGCTTCCTGGTGCTGGTTTTTAATTTTTATTTATTTATTTATTTTTTGTTTCTTAAGCCTCTGTTTGTTTTGAGATTAATTATTGGCATGTTTTGATTTACTCATACCTGAGGCTTTTATTTTATTAGGACCTGAAGCCAATAAAAATTATTTTTACCTAGTAAATATAACACACTAATTTGTTGTGAAGGGCCAAAGTAACTCCATTTTGAGGCAGTAGCCATTCTGTTTACATTAAACTGTGAGTGTCCAGTCTGCTTATCAAGGCCCAAACTGCTCTGGCCGCTCCCTGCAACTTTAACCGCCCTGGCCCACCCTGGTAATCAGTAGAGCAACAGCAACCACAACTTTCCTGCCCTGGTACAAACAACTTTCAAAAATATCCCCTGGACAAAGTAGCCAATCCCCTGTTGTTAACTGCCAGTTCTGCTTCTATACTTCCTGCTTGCTAAAGCGCGCGCTCCCTGAGACCAATCAGGTTATGCCAAATACCCTTTTCAAATGTCAACCGATCAGTCCCACTCTACCTTGTTTGTACATGCCTATAAAAAACCTTGCATTTACTCACCTCGGGGCCTCTCAGCGTCACCGCTTGCAAGTGCGCAGAGGACCGGGTTCGAACCTGCAATAAACGACCCTTGCTGCTTGGCTTTGACTCACGTCTCTGGTGGGGAATTCTTTGGGGAATTCTCGTAACTCCAGGCATTACAGTTGTGCAGAAATTACTGAAGCAATATTATGAAAAGGTAAATTATGTGAATACCTGTTGCACTAACAAAGGCAGTTAAATAGTGTTGGATTGTTTAAGAAGAGTCACAGGATCCAAAATAAGGATGCATACAAATCTACAATTTATTTCAGGAAAAATGATGAAATAGAGGAACAGCATTTAATTAAGGAAAAGCATCACATCCAAGGGCTGTTTCACAGCTAGGGCTCAAGAAGGGGCAGAGGCCAGCTCCAATTGCCCTCCTTAATAAAGACCATACTAAATGTACTTTCTCTCTCAGATCAGGAACCATGGAGATGTACACAAAATTCCTTAGAAGCAAGAACCTCAAATGGGGTCTCAGCCCAGCTGACTCTGCCTATCCATGTAGACAGATTTATGCTACATAACCAGCCCCAACAGCAGGCCCTGTAGGGGTCTCATGGAGAACAAATGCAAATCATCAATGTCACTGTTACCAATAAACAATGCTAGCTGTTACAAATCTCCTCCAAACTCTTTGGACCTGTGGTTATAAAGCAACACTATTAACCAGTACATTTCATGCCTTAACCCGTGTCATTGCTGTGCAGGTACATTTCTTATTTTAGTAACATAGCTCAGGCCAATTATAGGTCTGCTGAAATTAGCCCTCACAGCAGACCTTTTCTGAAACAAGTTTAAGAAAATTTAATTCTGAGTAATGATGTCAAATCAGACATGTGCATTTTATTTCACTCTTTTCTGAAATTCTGTTAAAAGGATAGAGTAACTTTTTTTAAAGATATGAACCCACACAGAAAAGAGAAGAGGAGACAATAGCAGCATAATCTTGGAAACCAAAATGTGGATGGACAGGTGATACCTAATCTAGTAGTATTAAAAAAGTTAAATCTTAGGGTAATTGCACAGAAAGCCAAGAAACTACAGAGCTTACATCCTAGATCTCCCAAAGGCTTCATTGGGTGCTAAGAGGTACTTTTGGAAGTAAGTATAAAGCAGGGCTAAAACCAGGAGAATTGGTCAAAATTCTGTTTTAGAATAAGTGAAGTCCTCAGATCTCCAACTGCTTTCTACCTGCCAAAGTTCTGTACAGATGCAGAATTTTACAATCTGAAGATCAGTGTTAGATTGGCCTACTGTGCCTTCTTCAAGCTCAAATAGCTAGTGATTGAGACTACAAAAACTGGATTATGAGCTTCTTTCTACTTACATAGAAACTATCTGATAACCCAGAATGATTCTGCAAAGGAATGCTTTGGACATAGGTAAATTCTACTGGTAATAGTTTATGCAACTCAAGATTTGGACCTGGACAATGTGATGAAAAATAATTGGTTGGTGGTTTGTAGAATGCACTAGATGAAGGTTAGTACAAAGGGAAACAACTTTTTAAATTTTTTATTTTAGTTTTTAAATTTATTAATTTTTTTTAAGATTTTTTTTTTTTTATTTGACAGACGGAGATCACAAGTAGGCAGAGAGGCAGGCAGAGAGAGAGAGAGGAGGAAGCAGGCTCCCTGCCGAGCAGAGAGCCTGATGTGGGGCTCAATCCCAGGACCCTGGGATCATGACTTGAGCCAAAGGCGGAGGGTTTAACCCACTGAGCCACCCAGGTGCCCCTAGTTTTTAAATTTAAAATCAATTAGTCAGCTTATAGTATACCATTCGTTTCAGATGTAGTGTTCAATAATTTATCAGTTTCATATAAAAATGAGTGCTCATCACATCATGTACCCTCCTTAATGCCCATCACCCAATTACTCCAAACCCCCACTCCAAAGGGAAATGATTTAAGTTTTGCAATATTTCAGAAAACTTAACTAAGTTAGCCCAAACAATGGTAAAATTACTGGGAATGCAAGGATAAGGACATATTTAAAAGACTTAAAAACACCCTCTATTTTCAGAGTCGCATTTGGTGGTGCTGAGAAATCTTACTATTTAGGTTTAAGGAGCTTTTTTTTTCTTTGTAGTGTGAGAGCATTGCACTTTTTTCTTATTTTCTTACTTTCCAGATAATAGTTTACTAAAACTTTTATTCAGGTTCTTTTTTTTTTTTTTAAAGATTTATTTATTTGACAGAGAGAGAGAGAGAGAGAAATCACAAATAGGCACAGAGGCAGGCAGAGAGAGAGGGGAAAGCAGGCTCCCTGCTGAGCAGAAAGCCTGATGTGGGGCTCGATCCCAGGACCCTGAGATCATGACCTGAGCCAAAGGCAGAGGCTTAACCCACTGAGCCAATCAGGCGCCCCTTTTATTCAGGTTCTTATCTTTATTTTATCACCTATGTCAATTTATACAATTATTATATTATAATTAGATATATGTTAGCATATGACCCTACTTATATTGGATAATAAGTATGATGCAGTGCAATTCAACAACTGTTTTTACCTACTTACTATGA
This sequence comes from Taxidea taxus jeffersonii, assembly GCA_003697995.1. Taxonomy (NCBI): domain Eukaryota; kingdom Metazoa; phylum Chordata; class Mammalia; order Carnivora; family Mustelidae; genus Taxidea; species Taxidea taxus. The sequence goes on along the minus strand of ML104996.1, from coordinate 38,463 downwards.
TTAGTTTACTAGTGACCCTCAAAAATGACTCACACACTATGCACAAAAGAACTTAATGGTAGTATGGATCATTTGACATTTGACTGTCTTTAAGTTAGTATGGATGGACAACTAACCATCTGGTGTCTTCTCCTAATCTTCCTCAAAGAGGAGTAATAAGTTGGAAAGTAAAGGGACTTTATTCACTTTTAAATAGTCCCTGCAAGGTGATTTAATCACGCCTTATAATTCATTATGTTAAAGATAGTGGATGAAGCATGAAGCAGTCATTTCTGAAGTTAGTTTTAGAGGAGGTCATGAGCTGATTCATTCAGGTTTGTAATTCCCTCTGAGGCCAGCTTTGAACCAAAGATGTTTGGGCATGCATATATATATATATATATATATATATATATATATATATATATATACACACACACACACACACACACATATACATATACACATATACATACATATGTGTATATATGTATGTATACATATACATGTATATATTACATATAATAATACTGAAACATAATCTCCACTGTTACATGGATATTTATGGAAAGAAGAGGAAAATGAAATGGCTAATGAAAAGAAATTTGCAATCCTTAAGTGAAAGATGGTAGTATAATTTCTCTTCCTTCACGAAAACAGTAGTATTTTAGAGTATCTTTCCTTATGAGGAGTTTTAAATTTTATTTATAAAAGCAGATGAAATATAGTGAATAAGGTGAATACAGATATATTTCAACAGTTGGGAATACTTTAGGGGAGCCTGGGTGGCTCAGTTGGTTAAGTGTCCAACTCTTGATTTTGGCTCACATCATGATGTCAGGGTCATGAGATTAAGCTCCTCCTCAGGTTCTGTGCTGAGCTTAGAGCCCACTGAGATACTCTCCCTCTGCCCAAGCCCCTCCTCTCTACTTGTGGTCACTCTCTTTCTCTAGGGGGTGGGGACAAAAAATGGGAATACTTAGTATAACCAAAAGTTTATTTGCACAGACTAATTTTGGAATCATCTCTTTAGAATTATGTCATAGATAGGGGATTGCTTTTCTTTGTAGCAAAATAATTTTCTTAGGTCCTTTTTCTCTTAAATTCCAGGTGATTGTATTCTGTAATTTTCTTTATTTTTAAAGTATTGGTCCTTCATTCATGTTTTTGCTTTATTTCTTAGATTTCCTGCTGAAGCTCTGCTACTATTGCTCTCTTACTAGGATATTCAAGATTTTTTTCCTCTTCTGTATTTCAGATTTAGGTGTAACTTCTGTCTTTGTATGCATAGCTGGATCTCCAAGTGAAGCACCATTCTCTTTAAAAGCCTAGGTTACTTCTGTTTAGCTCTTAGTTTATGGTCTGTTTTTTCCAAAACCTCTCAAAAGAAAAAAAAAAGCAGCACAGCTTATTTTATTCTAAAAAGTGAATAAGCTTTTCTGTCCTTCTAATGACAACAGGTATATTTTTGGTTGTCTATTCATTTAATATAAAAGTCTGATTTGTGTAACAATAACCATTTACACTATACTATCCACTGTCTCCAGCTCAGCATCTTAAAAATAACTGCTAAGAGACATTTTTTACTTAGCCTACAGTTATAATTTTGATAGGCATAATGGGAAGCATGTAATTCCAGTTTATTTTTAAGAACCATAGGGTTTTATTGCTGCATTGATTTGTAGAGGTCACCTAATAATTTTGACACCTTCATTTCAGAGATGAGAAATTGAGAACCTAGGGAAATTTGGGGATTTTAGCCAGAGTTCCGCAGCTAAATGGTAACAAATTCTAACTAATTTGTTAGTTTATTGGTGACTACATTGTTGGGAGAGAATTTAAAACTTTTGTTAAAAAACAACAAACTTAAATATTTTGCATGTATTATTGCTTGTTTTTCCCTTGCCTGAACTATATTTGCTGGTCAGTGAGCTGTTTGCTAATATCATATTGGTGGGAACCCCAGAGGAAAACCTGATAAAGTTTACTCTATTTCCACAAATTTATGGCTACAGATTGAAGTCAACTTTTACATATCAGCCAGGATCCTACTGTTTCAGGCCATCAAAAACCATTGGTAAAGTAAACCTAGGGAATGGAGGCCTTAGAAATCATATGCATTTCCTCCACATTTTCAGAGAGCAGGCATTGGGATCATGCTTGGTGAGTATTTTAGGGCCTACCATCCAGAAGCGCTTGCTCTAATGGTCATCAACAAAGATGCTGATCATACTCAGTAATTAGTTGGCATTCAAATTAATCTCTGAAATGTGTTGCTGTTGTTGGACTGTGGGCACATTGTAAGGTCCACTAGGGCATTCTTACATAAAAGCAGGCTGGATTTGTCTAGCAAAGCAGGTAATTTTTCTCCATTTCTTCTTTTCTCCGTACGCGGTGCTGTATTTGTTCTAGTCCTTTTTACAAGAATAGCAGTTAAGTTAGATGTCTCTATTTCCTAGGTCCATTCTTTATCTCCTTTAAAGTATATTTATTAGTAATTCTTGTTTCTAGAAGTTGGTTTTTTTTTTTTGGTGTTTTGCTTTTTGTTTGCTTGTTTTTTATCCAGTCTTCCATAAAGTTTCTGAACTGATGGATACAGGCTATGTAGTAATTTTAGTTTTTCTTAAATCAATAAATGTCCTACAATAATTTTAAAAGTTCTAAACCTTTCCCTCAAGGGTCTATATCTTGAAATTTGTCCTGAATTTGGCCCAGCTGATTGGAACTTCAGCTTGCAGCCATGACTGAGCACAGAATCTACCTGGAAATCCCTTCTTCATCTACTAGGACTAGGTGGGAATACAGAACTTCCATAACTCTTCTCTAGCTGTCCAAGGTTTACCTCCCTCCTTACCTGCCCCCTTTCAATGGGTAGGATTTAAGATGTAGAAAAGCTAGGGCTGGTTAAAACAGGATGAGAATGTTGAATAATACAAGTATTACATTAGGGCTACTTCAAAACTATAGTTAGAGGCGAACTTGTCCTTTAATTAACACTGAAAAATAAACTCCTCTACAGGAAAGCCAAAGGATATCACTTTTGTGGCTTCTTACAATGCAGGGGCTTACCAGGAGTTATAGGTAATATACTGTGAGGTTTGAAGTATATAAAATTATTTCTGGAAAAAGAATGTCTGTCTGTCATCCTTTCTTTACTATACTCCTCAAGCACACACACGCGTGCGCGCGCGCACACACACACACACACACTCACTCACTCACCACACATATGCATACACACACACGCACCACAATAAAACTTTTCCCAAAATACATGTGCTTTGTGAAGAAGCATCTGACCAGCTGGGTATCCTGTATAATTTATTTTCTAGCAATAACTTTAGCATTTGGGGTATATAATTAATTATTTCAGGCTGCTGAAATAGACTTGAGTATTCATTTGCTAACTGTCATCCTAGCAATTTAAAAAATAACAAAGAATGCACCTCCTTTAGTTTCAAATGTCCTCTCTTTGAATTATTTATTCCTAGAGACAATTTTGTTAGTGCACAGTTGCTGCATGGGATATCTGTATTTAAATCCTGAACTTTAGGTACTTATAGCCATGTAAAACTAAATATGCCTTTCTATTTGATGGCTTTTTAGCATTTACTATGTAAAAAGCATGAAAAGTAGTTAGTAGAAGCAATCATTCATATGTGTTTATTTTCTCAAGTTACTACTAATAAAGAATAATAAGGGTTATTACCCTCATTGGACCAATTCTCTGGATTCCCAGGAACCGATTAGAGGAAGCTTCTCAAGTGCATGCAGCCTTCTTCTCACTGCCATATAGGAAAAACTCTAAAATCTAAGCTGACAATGGGTTAACAACTCTTGTTGCATTTTTCCACATGTGTAAGGGAAACACTGAATGTCATGTTCTGAGAAGGTGATAAAATTGCATATTTTCGAAGGAAATAACCTAATTTTTCATTTTAGGAAAAATGAATAAGGCCAACATGGTTATACACAGTAGATGGAATCTATAATTTCTTAGATCACAAAGAAAGTATATAGGAGTTATCAAAAGTGCTAAGCTAGAGTAAATAGGCATTTAGCCATCTTAGTTTTTGGTCTTGGCACACAGACCCAGCCAGATAGTAGATGGACTACCAAAGTTTGTGGAAGGAATGCATCAATGTGCAAAATTAAGTCATCCTACTCTCACATGTCTCTATAACACCGTAGCCAATTCCCCTTCTCTATAAGTGGGAAGTTTTCCAAAAAGAATCTAAATAAATTAGAGGATACATACTGCATTTATAAGTAGAAATATTCAATAGTGGAAAGATATCAATTTTGTTTCCTTTAACCCCTCCTTTCCAACATTATATTGGAAGTTCTAGCGAATGCAGTAAGACAAGAAAAGGAAACAAAAAGTGCACAGATTTGGAAGGAAGAAACAAAACTGTATTTGTGGATAACATAATCATCTCTTTAAAAACATTAAAGAATTTGCAAAAAAACTCCCGGAATGAGTGAATGTTTACAGCAAGGTTGTAGAATATAGGGTTAATATACAAAAGTCAGTTGTTTTCCTATATACCAGCAATAAACAAGTGAAATTTGAAATTAAAAACATATTATCATTTATATTGGCATCCCCCAAAAGAAATTCTTAAATATAAATCTAACAAAATATGTGAGGAATAGTTTCATATATGAGGAAAACTCCAAAATGCTGATGAATGAAATCAAAGAAGAATGAAATAAATGGAGAAATATTCCACATCTATGGATAGAAAGATGCAATATTATAAAGGTTCAGTTCTATCAAAATTGATCTAAAGATTCAATGCAATTCCAGTCAAAATACAAGCAAGATATTTTGTGGATATCAACAACTGATATTAAAGCTTATTTGGAGAGGTATAAAGACCTAGAATAGTCAATATTTGAAGAAGACTAGAGTTGGAGGACTGACATTGCCTGACTTTGAGATTTACTATGAACCTGCAAAAATCAAGACAGTGTGGTGTTAACAAAAGAGTAGACAAATAGGTCAAGGACAAATTAGAAAGCCCACAAATAAACCTACAGAAATATGGTCAACTGATATTTGACCAGAAAACCCCCCATACAAACAAAGGCAACACAATGGAGCAAACATAGTCTTTTTAACAAATGGTATTTAAATAATGGTATTTAACAAATGGAACAACTAGACATCCATAGGTAAAAAAATGAATCCAGACACAGAACTTATACCTGACAGAATACAGAGGATTTTTAGGGCAGTGAAAATATTCTGTATGATACAATAATGATTGATATATGTTATATATTTGTGCAAACCCATAGAATGTATAATACCAAGAGTGAATTATAATGTAAACTATGGATTTTGGATGATTATGATGTGTCAATTTGGGTTCATTAATTGTAGTAAAATTACTACTCTGATAAGGGATGTTGACAGTCTTAATTACCATGAGGAAAACTATGTATGTGTGGGGGGCAGGGAATAAATGAGTAATCTCTATAGTTTTCCCTCAGTTTTGCTGTGTACCTAAAACTGCTCTAAATAATTAAAGTTTTAACTTAAAAAATCAATTATCTTAAAATTCATCCATGAACTCAATGAAATAAAATTAAATTATAACAAATTTGCATAAATGTTTATGCATATAGCAGAAACTGCACCTCTACATTTCCCAGCTTTCCATACAGTTAGTTTAGCCAGGTGATTAACACTAGTCAGTGGAACATGAGAGGAAATCATATGCATCTAGATGACCTTGAAGCCACTGAGATGACCAAGAAGCTACAGATGAGGTAGCCTAGATCCCTGATTCATCATTTGAAAGAGAGCTCCTTTTTTAAAAGTCATTATAATTTTTGTGATTTTTTTTTTT
>ML104996.1:15354-30787 GCA_003697995.1 Taxidea taxus jeffersonii | reverse complement strand
TATATATATATATATATATATATATATATATATATATATATATATATTTAAAGGCATTAGTGAGCAGGGGAAGCAATGAGAACTAAAATGAGTAAAATTAGACAGGGAGAACCTTTCAAAAGTGAGTTTTGGATCTGCAGTGGTCCCAGGGGACAGTTGCTGGATCTACACAGAGGCGACAAATTGCAAATTTGAGTGAGGCTCAGACAGAAGGTTACTGCTGGAAAGGAAGACTCTAGTAGAACTTTTTATAATCTTTTTGGGCTGGAGTAACAGAAGTGGAACTTGGGAAATCTCAAACACATGTACAGTTTCCAACCCTGACATTTCCTGAATTCTTAAGGTATACAAGCTTTGAGCAAAAACTTCATAAAAGTATGAGTTACTAGTATTTGTATATATTTAGAAAATAAAGACTTATTAATGGTGCATGCAAGGAGAGAGAAGAATACCAGGTGAGAGTTGAAAGCACTTGAGGGAGTGGCAAAGTGGCTTTCATGATCTCCTCAACCTCCTTATTCCAAGGATTACCCTGGAAGGAAGGCCACAGCTGTCAGACGGAAACACAGACACACAGACACACACGGAGACACACACACACACACACACAGCTTTTGACAATGGAGCAGGGCTGATGTTATAAAAATCAGGCACTTAAGGAACCTCAAAACAACTTGCAGTATAGTGAAAGGCCATCTGTACCCCAGTGTTCATAGCCGCAATGACCACAGTCGCCAGACTGTGGAAAGAACCAAGATGCCCTTCAACGGATGAATGGATAAAGAAGATATATGTGGCCCATATATACTATGGAGTATTATGCTTCCATCAGAAATGATGAATACCCAACTTTTGTATCAACATGGATGGGACTGGAAGAGATTATGCTGAGTAAAATTAGTCAAGCAGAGAGAGTCAATTATCATATGGTTTTGCTTATTTGTGGAGCATAAGGAATAACATGGAGGACATGGGGAGATGGAAAGGAGAAGGGAATTGGGGGAAACTGGAGGGGGAGAAGAACCATGAGAGACTGTGGACTCTGAGGAACAAACTGAGGGTTTTGGAGAACAGGGAGGTGGGAGGTTGGGTGAACCTGGTGTTGAGTATTATGGAGGTCACATAGTGCATGGAGCACTGGGTGTGGTGCATAAACAATGAATTCTGGAATACTGAAAAGAAATTTAAAAATAAATAAAAATTGAAAACAAACAGAAAAAAACAGCAACATGCAATCTCCCTCAAGACATTTGTCAAATGATGATGACAGCTTTGTAATAGAGCTTGAAGTCTGGAATTGCAATGCCACCAACTTTGGCTTTCTTTTTCAACATTCCTTTGGCTATTCGAGGTCTTTTCTGGTTCCTTATAAATATTAGGGTTATTTGTTCCATTTCTTTGGAAAAAATGGATGGTATTTTGATAGGGATTGCATTAAATGTGTAGGTTGCTTTAGGTAGCTTAGACATTTTCACAGTATTTGTTCTTCTAATCCATGAGCATGGAACATTTTTTCAATTTCTTTGTGTCTTCCTCAGTTTCTTTCATGAGTACTTTATACTTTTCTGAGTACAGATTCTTTGCCTCTTTGGTTAGGTTTATTCCTAGGTATCTTATTATTTTGGGTGCAATTGTAAATGGGATTGACTCCTTAATTTCTCTTTCTTCTGTCTTATTGTTGGTGTATAGAAATGCAGCTGATTTCTGTGCATTGATTTTATATCCTGACACTTTACTGAATTCCTGTAAAAGTTCTAGCAGATTTGAAGTGGAGTCTTTTGGGTTTTCCACATACAGTATCATATCATCTGCAAAGAGTGATAGGTTAATTTCTTCTTTGCTGATTTGGTTGCCTTTAATTTCTTTTTGTTGAGACATTTGTCAAATGAAATGAAGCTTTGCAAGACAGGAGCTAAACAGCTAAGTCATAAAGGTCTTACAAAAAGCTGAAATGTTCGCTGAAGAAACAAAGATTCACAAAGATTTCCAAGCAAAGTCATGAAAGACCATCCTGTAAGAATGAAGGAAACCAGATGTAGCCTGGGTCTGTCCAAGTAGCCTCCTAACCTTGACATCATTCTCTCCAAGACTGCATTAAGATTATTAGCTTATACCCACCCTATCTGCCCAGCAAAAGAAAGAGTAAAACTTCTTTCGTTGAAAATATCCTCATCCAGAGCCTCTACCATATTTCAAAAAAAATATACAATGTCTACCATACAAACAAAAATTACTGAACATGGAAATCAAAAATACAACCATGTTATTGACCACAAAAAGAAACACACGATAGACAAAATAACAAAAGAAAATCCAAGTCGAAGTTTCTGAAAACATCTGAAAGATACTGTTTTAATCAATAAAGAATTGTAAGGCTTTTTAAAATCTAAGTCTCTGAGGAGAATTAAAGTGAATGATAGGGAACAAATATTAGCCAAAAATAAAAAGATACATCTTGAAAATGTCTAAGAAGAGAAGAAAGGTCTTAGAATCAATATTTCCTAATATAAGATGGAATTTATCAATAGGGAAAAAACTTATAAAATACTGCTGGAAATGAGCTTATGGCACATTCTCTGGCTATTTAGTTCTTTTTGTTTGTTCGTTTTCTTCCCATTGTAATCCCCTTTTGAGTTTCTTATTTCTTTAACTGTAATTCTAGTTCCAGCTGTACCTAGCCTGATATGTTACTGCATGTAAAGTTTTGACTGATCATAGGACACCATTTTATGTGTCTGCTGTCATAGTACTTAACACCTGCTTTTACTGCTTTCTTTTTTATTATCTAGAAAATTGTGCTTCTGGATTCTTAGAATTTTCTCAAAGGAGAAAGAATAACAAAAGAAAATGAGCTCTTAAGGTGGTCCAAACATATGTCACCTCAAGGGGCATTCAGGAGTTGTTAATCTTTTCTTTCTTGAAAAAAGTTCTTTGTTCTGTCTACTATATTGTCTGTGAGTATTATAAAATTCAAAAATTCTGTAGTGGTAAGAAATAGCTTTCTATTTTTTTAGATCTTTTCTCTGGTAATGTTTGAATCATAAAACTTTTAAGTGTGAACTAGGTTGAGTGAAAAAATGGAAAGTGTGAAGCAGTTTGAGTGAAAAATGAAATCCCAGGGAAGAATCAAAAGAGCAAACTTTATGACATTAGACAAGTTTGGATCTAATATATCCATGTTTTTGTAAACACGTGATTGACTTCATCAATTGAAACTCAGTTTAGGGGGTTTTTATTCTAAAGAAGTCGAGTGATTCAATTAATGGTAAATAAACATAATTTAATGGTCTGAATTTTTTTCTTTCTGAGTTTGGCAATCTGAAACCCAAGGGAATGTCTACAGCTACAAACATTAGAAAAACAGTTAACAGTGCCTTAAATAAACATTAATTCATTTTAAGCAGTCTAGAATTGACTTGAAGGCTCAATGATATTAGGACAAACCAGGCTCCTTCCATGTCCTGATCAGACATTTCTATGATGGTGGGGCAAGAAAACTTCTTTTTCCCTTCTACTACTTCAGATGGTGTTCTGCACTTCATTTATGTATACTAATGGTTCATGTACCCTAAGAAAGTTTGTTATCACATTCATCAACCAGGAAGCCCAATTTTTATTTAATCCAGTATGTTCTATTAGTGATAGGAGAAAGGAGAAAGAAAAAAAGGTGTGGCTTATGAGTATATGGTCAACATTATGGCCTTCTTATGATTGCAAGATGACTTCTGTATCTTCAGATTTCAATTCTCTTTTTCAGGTTGGATTAGAAAGGGGAAGAGGAAAGAAATTAAATAGCAAAGGATTAAAGAGGATATGCTTTAAGAAACTACTGCCCAAGAACTCCCCTCACATATATCCCATGATTTGTAATTACATAGCACTGCCAGAGCTAGATCACATTTCTAAATTTTGCCTTTAGAGTAGAGGAAGATGATGAGGGAGAAGAGTGGTTGGCTTTTTGGTGGTCAGTTTCTAATGCCCCCCAATTATTTTCATCTCTTTTTTAATGTCTAAAATCATTAGAAAAGTAATACATAAATTACAATTGATGAATATGATTAATAAGTAAAATTGTGTAACAGGTAAAAATTATGATCTATCAATGTAATTGAAATAAATAAGGATTTAACCTATAAAAATAAGATAAGCTCTTGAGCTACAGCTTGTTCCTATCTATAGGTATCATTTTGCAATTTAAAATATACAAGATCAATATGCTGTACATATTAAATTTATATACTGTTAGATGTCAATTATATCTTAATAAAGCTGGAGAAAAAGAAAAAACTTGTCTACTGAATGCCCAGAAAACTCATCTTCACTTCCAAAAGTGAAGAGAAAGGGCAAGAAAAGCAGCATAATTGAGGAACTATTACATATCATTTAAATTCATTTAACATCTTATTGCACTGGTATTTTATTTTGATCATTTGGTTATAATCAACATCTTTTTCTCTTCCTTCTCATACTAATCAAACACATTCTGAAGTTAAATTAAACTTGGGGCTTTGGGTAGGTGAATGCAATGACAATTGACAAACTCTCCTTGGGGATGTTAATCTATCTAGGTGTATAACAACATGCTAATAGAAAAAAAAATGTTTTGATCCTCTGGATAACAAATCTAAAAAAAAGTAGGCTCTGATATCAAGTGAAAGACATTTAGGTCATAGTAAATGCTTCATTCTTTGTGTTTGATAGAACTATTATTTCCTTTTAAGTTGAATCAAGTTTTACTAGGTTAACTATGAGCAATTTTAGTGAAACCTCAGTGAAAGGCATAAAAATATCATATCAAAACTGATTAAGACAAATGTATGAGAGGTTAAAAATTTATTGTTTTATAGGTTACCTCCAAAATCATATTGAACAATAAATATGGGTGGAAAAGGAATAAAAATCTCACCATTTTACTTGCAAGGACCAGAAAAGATTAAGAGATAAGATGAAGTTTAAGTTCAGTGAAATATTTACATTGACTTCAATAATAAGGTTGTTGTGAATTTTAATAAGAAATGTGACATAATTTTTAAAATACAAATTTTCCATCATACCTTAAGGTTTAACCAAAAGACCTTTCCTAAAACATTGACACTGTTTAAAATGAAACTTTGAGTTACCTAGAATAAAATTCTGAATCTCTCTCTTCTGTTGTAGGAAAATATAAACAAGAGTGTTATTATTCAATTTTTGCATAAAAAATTTATGTTGAAGGAGACCTTCAATATTTAAATCACAACCAGGAGTAACCGGTTAAGTCAAAGTCTTTTGGGATCCTCCAGTTGTAATTTAAACAATGTAGTCATCCTGACTGTGGTTTGTGCTAATATCTTAATCCATTGGGGCAGCCATAAACAAAAGTAACATAAATTAATTTCTATTTCTAACAATTCTGGAGGCTAGGAAATCCAAAGTTAAGGGTCTAGAAGATTTAGTGTCTAGTGGTTTGTGGACAGCTCTCCTCTTGCTGTGTCTTCACAAGATGGAAAAGGTGAAGGAAGCTCTTCGGGGTCTCTTCCTGTAAGGGCACTAGTCCCATTTATGAGGGATCTACCCTCATGACCTAATCAGCTCCCAAAGGCCCCACCTCCAAATACCATCACTAATACACTTAGGAACCCAGAGAAGAAAGGGGTGAGCCTGATTGGGTGAAATTATATGAAGCTTTTTTTTTTTACCTTAATGACCATTAGGAATCCCTAAAGCAAATTCAGTTCCATGAGAAATGCCCTTTGCTGAGGGGGCTTCTCACCAGTGTTACACCTCTGATTATCAGATCATCTTCCCAACTGGTTTCTAGGAATTGTATTGGAGGTTCTGCATAAGCAGCTTTTTTTTTTAATATAGGAAAATTAAATTTTATGTGTTCTGTATCATCCTTTAAGTTCTGTGTGACTTGGGATTCACAAGAACTGATTATGTTTGAAATTGACTTGACATTTTTAAACATCAGTATTGGTGCCAATAGAGTTTCTATAAAACTGTGAATAGAATGAATTCCTGCAGAATCAGTAATTCTGTCATGTCTTTGCTCTAGTATTTATTGAGCTTGTTGCTTTTCCTTAAAAATATCATTTATTTCTGTGATGAGGTAAAAGAAGAAAATAAAAACAATTCACTTATTTTTTTTATCCTAGAAAAGTTGAGTTAGTATCTGGAAAACTCAAATGTATTAGTATCTTCAGAGATCAGGTTTACTTTTAGAGATACTAGTTTGGTGTTTAAGATGGTAAAAAGAAGTGACACCACTAGTGTAGCAGCTTGGCTGACCTAGGAAATCATCCCATGTCCAGAACTTATTTTACTATCTGATCTTGGGCATTCCTGAATCTTAATTTCATCTTCTATAAAGTAGTATTAGCAATTCCCAAATTACAGAGCTGCTATGATGATCAAAGATAGTGTATGTAAGGGGGTGTCTGGGTGGCTCAGTGGGTTAAAGATAGTGTATGTAAACCCAAATTTTGTATAACATCTGACATATATATTCAGGAAAGATTAACTCTTATTAATGCTAGAAACACTAATTGATTTTTTAAGACAAAAATTCCTGTACACTTAATATAAGTTTTAAGTCATACTGACATTAATACACATGCATTTAGCCAGCTTTTTTAATGATGCTTTTAAAATAATTTTTATATTGTTTCTTCTATATTATATGAAACATTATGTTATACTGAGGCAATGTTTTAGTAATAAGTTTATTTCTTTATATTTTTTAATGGACACTACTACCTTTAGTTTCATCAGTTATCTTCATGGATAGATAGACCTCAATAAGACAAATATTACTGATTAAGACCTTAGGGCTAGGGCACCTGGGTGGCTCAGTGGGTTAAAGCCTCTGCCTTCGGCTCAGGTCACGATCCCAGGGTCCTGGAATTGAGCCCCACGTCAGGCTATCTACTCAGTAGAGAGCCTGTTTCCTCCTTTCTCTCTCTGCCTGCCTCTCTGCCTACTTGTGATCTCTGTCTGTCAAATAAGTAAATAAAAATCTTAAAAAAAAAAAAAAAAAGACCTTAGGGCTTACAATTTGCCAGAAAACTTAAGCAATTGATAAATCCTGGTATGTTTGACCATATTAATTACCTAAATACAAACTTTTTTGTCCATCAGTCAAAGCCTTCAATGAACTGGTTCCTTCTGTTCTGAACTTATCTTCTGTGGAACAACTTCTTCTTAATATATAGGCTGAACTCTACTTTCTGGTTTCACGATTTATTTTTTATTCACCCAGGATATAAAGTATTTCCATCTGACTTAGTATGTTCACATTTCATTCAAGATTTTTTCTCAAAGTCTTATTCCAGGAAACCTTCCCAGATTTCCTTACTAAATATACTATTGTCCCTCTAACCCCCACTGTTATTTTTCTATGGAAGTTTTATGGTATCTGTCTTTCTGCATCGTAAAATAATCATATTACCCGTATCTCATCTCCTTATAATAGTAAAAGCTCCTTGAAAGTGGGATCAAGTGGATAAAGAAGATGTGGTGTATATATACGATGGAATATTATTTAGCCATCAAAAAATTGAAATCATCATTTACAACACTGTCGATAGAATTAGAGGGTATTATGGTAAGGGAAATAAGTCAGAGAAAGACAATTATCATAGGATTCACTCACATGTGGAATTTAAGAAACAAAACATAATCATAGGGAAAGGGAGGGAAAAATAAAAGTAGACAAAATCAGAAAGGGAGACAAACCACAAAAGACTAAACTATAGGAAAAAATGAGGGTTGCTGGAGGAGAGGTGGGTGGGGAGATGGGGTAATTGATGGTCATTAAGGAGGGCACGTGATGTAATGAGCACTGGGTGTTACATGCATCTGATGAATCACTAACTCTACCTCTGAAACTAATAATATGTTCTATGTTAGTTAATTGAATTTAAATTTAAAAATTTTAATTAAAAAGAAAGTGAGATCAAAGTTTGATTAATCATTGTGTCCCTGTAGTAGGTGAGCAGAGGGCTTTACCTCTAGTAGGTATACCATACATATTTGTTGAACTGGTCATAATTAAGCTTTCAGTTCATGATATAAATATTGGAATATCATACTAAATGATAAGTGATGAGATAAATAACTGCATACTTAGCATTCTATAAAGAAGCATCTTGTAACAAATTCTTATATCAATTTTTAAAGAAACATATCCATACCTATAGCAGTTTATCTTTAAAACTCTTTTCATGTCCCTCTGTAAATGATACGGAAGAACTGAAGTTTACAAATTAAACCTAAATTCCAATCAGTATATTCCATAAATTAAATATAAAAATAAAACCACAATCATAAAATCCTTTTTATAAAAAGGTCTGATATCAGTGCAAAGACCTTTAAATATATCTTCATAGTTATAATTGCCAATAAGGACTAATCAGCATTTCCACAGAGATAGCAAAGCATTATCATTTCCGATCTTTTAAACCTTTAGTAAAACATGGTAGTTGAAAAAGATATTAAGTGCATACCAAATTAACCAGAATCATTATGTTAAGTAATCCCACCACTCATTTACAATGGGCTTTTTGGTAGATTCCTAAATCTCTTTAAATTATAGTTTATTCTTTATTTGAAAATGAGGATTATTGAACATGGCCAGCCTATTCTGTGGGTTGTTGAGAAGATCAACTGTGATTATATAAGGACTTCTAATCTCTGAGTTGCTTATAAAATATAAGTATTATAATTGATTATAATTATTGCACTTTTTTTTTTTCAAAAATGGTTTATATCAGTGTGGGTAGGACCCAAGTTCAGCTGGACACCTCCTCTGTGTTCCCTAGAACTTTGCACTCAATAAAGGACATGCTGGCAAGTTCACAGATCACACTGCATGCAAAAATCTCAGAGCACAGCTAGTATGCACATCCCTGTTCCCTCTGTATCTGGCACCTGCAAACTTTTTGGCTTATCTATATATGCTGCTATTGACCTTGGGCATGCCCCCAGCTTTTTTGTATTACAGGGCCCACAGGGTCAGGATTGGGGTTCTTCTAGTGAAGCATAATGTGAAGTACCTACAGCTGCACTGACCATGTCAGCTGCAGAGAGAAGCCAGCCATGGGGGACCAGCACATTGCAAGGAGCTGGCTCTTGTGTACTCACTTCTCTTGCTGTAAATAAACACTGTACCACTCTAACCTGGTATGCATGTTGTCTGTTCTCAGGAATCTCAAAGCAAGCACTGGTCTTTTCCCTGGGTGGCACTTACCTGCCTTTTAACCTTGGCTGCACTCATATTCTATCCTGGGGCATAGCCTGACCACTTAGTGAAACAATATCATTTTAACTTTTATTGTCATAGTGAAGGTATTTTTATACAGGCTGTTACTTCTCTATGTTGTTATAGATAAAGATGATATTTATGTAGTTTCCTCTGGAGCAACAATGAAATATATCTTGTGACAATAAAACTCAACCTTGGTAATTTTGTATTAATTTTTATTTATGGCATATACAACAGAAAACATTTTGCCTTGGAAAGTGAACTTGGCTTTGTGAAAAGAGATTTGGTGTGGCAAACCAAATAAAGTAACAGCGTGTATGGAGGAATGGTCAAGATAGAAAATTTGCTTAGTATTCAGGAATATTCTTTTATTTCTGGATTTTGCATGTGTAATGAGTGAAGGCAGAGGCTTTAACCCACTGAGCCACTCAGGCACCCCTGGGACAGACACATCTTTAGAGTTTCTCTATGAGGGCGCAAACCATAGCAAGAAGAGAAAAGACTAATGGAATGATAAACACCAGTGGTCACACTCAGCAAACTGGCATAGAGAATCCAAAAGAATGTCCGGAAGTGATGGATTACCCAAAAGCCTCAAAAGGAAAATCACTATTGATCAGATATCTCCCATTTTCTGGGAGAGTGAGTCCCAGGATAACAACAATCATTATAATAATTTGATAATGAGGCAAAATACTGTAAATAATAAATCCATTGGATTTGGGGTATCAAGTGTTTATTGATAATGGAAATTGAAAAAAAAAATGCCCTGCAGAGAAAAGTTAAGAGTGAGGAACCAGAAATAAAAGAGGTTGTATCTCTGGAGTATAATTATGTCAGATTTTCATTGGTTTATCAATCTTGATTAAGCTGTGACAATAAATGGGTTTCCTTCAGAGGCTACGATTTCACTCAAACGGTAATAAAAGAAAGAGTAGTTCCTCCTCCTTTATTTACTTTCTCAACTGGGGAAGGAAACTGATTGTATATGAGAGAACTAGGAAACAGTTCTTAGAATTTAATTTGGGGTTGGTGATTTGAGGTCTTGAGATTGTGTGTTTTAGGTACAAGTTTATTGATAAAGGTTCCAAGCGTAGAGACAACAATTTGTTCCGTAGTGTCCACTGAAACTCAAGCCATTCTGCAAATTGGATGACCTGTGACTTACTGCTTCACAGCTTTATCAAATATTGCTTGAAGTTGAAGCTTAATATCGTTCTTTTTTTTTTTTCCCCAGTGATCACTTTTTCAGGTAGACAGATGGCTGTTTTGTGGTGTTCAGCTATTTTTATACCATTGCTCAAATGTTGCCAGACAGGATGTTTTCTACTTAGGATATCTTACCCATCCAACTTATATATACAGCTCAGCTAACGGCAAATACAAACATCATGAGGATATTACATTTTTTATTACTGCAGCTTATGTCATTGTAAAATCTGAGTACATCAAATAAATAATTTATAGTATGAGGTCTATTTTCGATTCTGCAATCATATTGAAATATGTTGGTTTAGGAGACTTGCATGGTATTTCAATCCCCTGTTTTCTTATTGTATTGTTCCTGGCTGGGTCAATTGGAATGCCAAGTACCTGCTGAAGGTGCTGTCTTTGTTGTTCATCTCACACCTCCTAGAGGCTTGGGGAAGAAATTTAGTGTTGTAGTATTGAGTGATGGAATGTCAAGGCTCCTTTATTTCTTGTGATAACAAAGGATAATATAATCATAAATATGGTACATCACAAAGCAGTGAAATCTTACAGAGCTAATTCAATTCATGAAAGCATGAAATTTGGATACAAATACAGTTTTCTAGTATTTTCATTGTTCTGGAGAGATGCTACCATCTTGACATACTGTGTCGGGAGGCAAAAAGTCATGAGGAGGCTCTCCGATCTTCGTGTCAGCTGTTTTGCCTGATAGGCACATTCCACACTAGTGCCCTGTCCAAGTGGCCAAACTGAATAGTCTCTCTCAGTTTTGTATACATCTTTTCCTGACTTATCATCAAACCATAGTGCTGTCCTCTCTCTAAAATAGCTAAAGCCTCTTCAAGTTATTGGCAAATTTTCTTATTTCTTCCCTCACATAGTAATAAAAATATAGTGGTTGTTTCTTGTGTTAAATCTTTTGTGTCTCTCCTTTTTGTTCTACTTCCTTTGCTAAGACCCTTATAACCTACTATTCCCCTTATTAAGAGCCCATTAACAGGGATTTATACTTCAGTCTATCATGATATTCCATTCAAGTTATTCCTTGCTTCACAATCCTTCAGTTGTCTTGAATGGCCTGTGAACTACCTTTACTGTCTGTCTGCCCAGTCTAATTATGACTTATTTTTCCACCTCTGTCTCTCATAATGACATACAACTCCTGAATCCCAGCAAATAGGTCAACTAGAACATGCCATACAGAGTCAGAGTCACCATGCTTTTGCTCATTCAATACCTTTCTCTCTTCCTCTTTCTAAAATGTCTAAATTCCTTGCATCCTCCATGGCTAACCTCAAGTCTTACCTTCTCCATAAAATCTTGCTAAATCCATCAGGGCTGGTCCAACAAAAGCTGCATTTGTCTGGGTTTTAAATAAAAAAATATGGGAGAATAGATGAAATTGTTACATAGAAAGTGGTCAATAAATGTGATTCTTTGCCTCCTCTCTTTTTAAAATGTCTCAAGATGATGATGGATTTCCAGTTTAACCTTGTAGGTGATTATCTCAAGGACTTAGAAAGGCTATCAGAACCCTATAAGTAATTTGCAAATTACTTAATTTGCGAATTATAGTTACTGTAAAAGTGGAAACTGGATTAACATTGCCATTACATGGGTAAGGAAGGGAGGGCTGAGTGGACTCAGTGCTCTCTCATGGGATGCTGAGTGGTCATAACTTAGAAGGTTGAATTTGATGACTAATTGTCAAACACATACCTATGTGTTATATTTAACAACTCTATAGAGTCGATAAATAGATAAGATTGTCTACAAATATCAGTCTTTTGCTTTTGAGTAATCTGAGCTAAATATGATGTTATGATGTGATGCCATTTTATGTACAACCCTAGATTTATTGTTCATTGTTAGCCTAGAATTTGTCATGAAAAATATTGATTAAAACTAGTCCCTGGGGGCACCTGGGTGGCTCAGTGGGTTAAAGCCTCTGCCTTCGGCTCCGGTCTCTCTGCTCAGCAGGGAGCCTGCCTCCCTTCCTCTCTCTCTGCTTGCCTCTCTGCCTACTTGTGATCTCTCTCTGTTAAATAAATAGATAAAATCTTTAAAAAAAAGAAGCAAAACTAGTCCCTGTCCTTGTTTTTTATATTTCTGAAATTCAGAGCACTTCTTTATAATGATGTCTTTTTGGTTTTTTAGACCAAATGATTTTCTCAACCACCGTGGGTTTTTTTTTAATTTTTATTTTAGATTTTATTTATTTATTTGAAAGTGAGAGAGTGAGGGAGAGAACATGAGCAGAATGAGAGGGAAGAGCAGATTCCCCACCGAGCTGGGACCCCTATGTGGGGCTCGAACCCAGGACCTTGAGATCATGACCTGAGCTGAAGGTCAGTTTAACTGGCTGAGCCCTTCAGGGGTTCCTCAACCACTGAGTTTAAAGTGGGTACAGTGTCTGAACATTTTTACTAGATTCCAGATATCAATGATGGACATTTTAAATGTAATAAAATGTAGAAAATTAACATTCGCAGCTTTCCTTTTTTTCCAAAAGGATAATTCCTGGTGAATATATTGAGACAGGTATTTGGGGTGTATAGGTGGGTATTTTTGTTTTCATTGTGGAAGAAAGAGATCAAGTCCTAGTACTGAGAATGATTCATAGAGTACAGTGTTTCCAGGGGTGCCACAGGAATGTTTATAGAAACTGAGTGTATCAAGTTTTCCAAGGAAAAAATGTGAAACTAAGCAAAACTAGTGGAGTGTGAAGCCCAAGATTGGTTAAATCTCCTCCAGCCAGAGCATTATTACCCTTAATTCCTCTCCCCTGCTCACTGTAAGAATTGTTCTCGATTTAGTGGGAAGGTTGATGCCTCATTTATAATACATTATGAATAGTCGTGTCTGAAATGGAGATATTGTGCTCATACCTCAGTACCCACTGTTACTTTGTTTTTATATGACCTATGCCAACATGAACATGAAATAGACCCTCATTCACACATAGGTCTTTGGGCAAAATTTGGGAGAATGAAAGATGGATGAGGATTTAGACTGGAGTGGGGTATTTGACTTTTTTTTAAATTTGATTTTTAAGAGTATCATTTCCTTGAGACTGTGGTATAGATGTATTATTTTTCATAGCAGATAAACATGTATTAATATAATTGTGCTCAATTATATCTCTTCTGTCTGTCATTCTAATTTTAAATTCCTGGGTCTGCTAGACTGTGAATAGGAGGTGATATAATCAATGACTGCACGCTATTAGGAGTCTTATATTTAAAGGAAGCTGGATTTGAATCTTTTTGTAAAATGAAATTTTTGATAATCTAAAAATAATAATTTATTTAATATGGTCTAGAATTTCAGACTTTTCTAATAGATTTGCTTAAGCCTTGGTTCTAAAGTAATTGCTAAAGGTTGGATTGAATAAAATTTACATAGACATGTGTATGCATTAAATATCTACATTTAGACAGTAACTTACTGCTAGTTTCCAAATAATAACTTATATGATCAAGCGTTATTAGGATGGCATTTCAATTCACTTATAATTTCACAGCAAATGACTTTAAAATGGATTCATAATTTAAATGTAAGTAAGGAAATCATAAAAATAACAACAAAATAGATATATTGTTAACCTTATGCTTAACATGATTGTTGTAAATAATTTTCCCAGTTTAAGTTGTGTGTATATTTACATATGTATGATCATAAATACATACCTGTGAATATACATATATACAGAATTACTCTTGTAGTGCTTTCTAGAACTTTGCAGACAAGTTATGTGAAAACTGAAAAATAAGCCATATTTATATTTAATACTATTTTAATATTTGTCTTGAGATTTAAACATTCTACACCTATTCAAATAACTTGCATTTCTCTTATGATAAAAAATGAAGTAGAATAAGTACAGAATGTTTAATTAATTAATGATGCAAATCTAGGAGAAAAATGTGTGGTTTTTAAAAATCCCAAACAGTTAATTAACTTTTAAACATACTTTTCTTTTGGAAATTCACTTCAATATTATTGCTATTACTATTACTATTATTACTATTATTTGAGGTGCCAAGAATAATAGTGCTGGTATTTATCTTTGCTTCACTCTAAAATAGAGCATTCGGTGTATTGAATTACATGTGGATACAGTTTGTCACAGCGGTAGTTTGTTAAAGAAGAATTTTCTTCTTTTTTTTAATCTCTGCCACTACAACTTTGTGTCAAAAAGCCAATCAATTCTGTCAGGGACCAGGATGGTGCTTAAGAAATTGAAAACATTTCTGCTGACAGGTTCACTATTCATTTCTGACACCTGGCTGGTACAATATTGAGCACTTTAATTTATTGAAGTTGCTATTTGAAAAATAAAAGCCATACATTCTCTACATGGAACCTATTTCAACATATCTTTATATCTGTTTGGACACAGTTCATGGCTTTTTAATAAAACATTGCACATTCATCTTTCCAAACTATAATATAAATGATAGGTAAAACTATTAACTAATTTGAATCTAGGATAGATTTTTTTAACATCTGTAGACCTCATGGGATATCAAACTAAGAGCATTTTAAATACACGATAAAATAAATTTTTGTTTGGTTCAGTTTGGTTAAATCTTCAAAATGTGGATATTTTGAATAGGATTTAAAATGTAGATGCCTGCTTTTTTTTAAGCCCACTTATTTGATATCAAAATTACTGTGTTTTATTTTTGTTTTTGTTTATTTTGTTTTGTTTTTGCAAAAGGTTGAGCTAAATCTATATGCTGATCACTTGGATGAATGCTGGGAACCAGGGCTAAGATGGTCAGAAATTAAGCCTGAACCATTACTTTAGAAAGAGCCAAGGTCGGGATGCCTGGGTGGCTCAGTTGGTTAAGCGGCTGCCTTTGGCTCAGGTCATGATCCCAGCGTCCTGGGATCGAGTCCCACATCGGGCTTCTTGCTTGGCAGGGAGCCTGCTTCTCCCTCTGCCTCTGCCTGCCACTCTGTCTGCCAGTG
>ML104996.1:0-15254 GCA_003697995.1 Taxidea taxus jeffersonii | reverse complement strand
CCTGGGTGGCTCAGTTGGTTAAGCGGCTGCCTTTGGCTCAGGTCATGATCCCAGCGTCCTGGGATCGAGTCCCACATCGGGCTTCTTGCTTGGCAGGGAGCCTGCTTCTCCCTCTGCCTCTGCCTGCCACTCTGTCTGCCTGTGCTCGCTCCTGCGCTCTCTCTCTCTATCTGACAAATAAATAAATTAAAAAAAAAAAAATCTTAAAAGGAAAAAAAAAAGAAAGAGCCAAGGTCAAGGCAGGGGAACCAAGATAAATCCATAAACCTGAAGTCCTAGAAAAAGAAGGCTTCAATGAGGAGTAAATACAATTTAAAAAAGGTGTGAAGGAAGAAGAGTTCTGGTCAAACTGATATTGAAGTTTAGGACTTATTTTTATAGGCTATTCATTAGAGACACACGGGTGGAATAAGCTGGCACAATGGCAAAACCTCAGGCACATTCTACTTGGTGGCTTTTGTTTCTGGAAGCATTATATGCAGATTTTTTCATTACAGTTTTCTATTTATAAATAAAGCAAAGAAAATTTAACCTACTTTGTAGAACAGGTTGGTGAACTTCTCTTCAGTAATAACATGAGAATTTTACAAATGGCTCCATTTGAAATTGTCCACCCTTATATTCACTAAATCATACACTAACAATCCTTTGTTTTGTTGTGGTATCTGAATTATTAACCTTATATACTATTACGTGACGGAGTTTTAGTACATTTTACCTATATGGGTTGCTAATTTCTAGTAAATGAGACACTACAGTCCTTATTAAGGTAATGATTGTTTTAGCAATAATCATATAATTCATACTTTACAAAGATCTATTAAGAACATCATCCTTGTAAATGAAATAAAGTAACTCAAAGAGTTTTGTTGTTAACATTAGTGTCCTCTTCAAATACATCCTGGGTCTGCATAACGGATTTTAGAATATATGAAGGCAAAAACTCGATCTATTGAATTTCTATTTAACACCCTCCTCAAACACAGAATACTAGTGTCATACTGCTCCCTTCTGAGTACCTGCAGTAAATCTTCTCTTCCCGTTACTCACAACTTCAGTGATTATGAAATTGTAGGGTGCAGACTTTCAGGTGCAGTTTTTTTTTTTTTTTTTTTAGGTGCAGTTTTAAAAGTCCATTCCTGAAGTAGTATACTTAACACATTGTTTCCATCCACCCTGGCTGATTGTGATACAGAAGATCCACAGACTGCATTTGAGACCATCCACAGTACTGGCTACAGACAACAACTAGGGTGTTGCTTGTGAACAGTACCTCCTGGTAACTGACAATGGGAAAATTTTAGCTTGAGTTTGAACTTGTAGCACCTCTTTCTTTTGGCCCATTCGGGAATACCACTTGCACACACTCTGCAAAGAGTTTGGCTAAATCCATCTCGAGAACTATAGTTACTGGTTCATGTAACTTTTGTCTTTCGTGTTTTATAATCTTTACCTTGTTGTTAAACATTACATTCTCCTAATTTCAATGCTTAAAAAAAGAGAAGCAACACTTACCACAACTGGAAAACATAAGAAGTAGCATTAGTATTCAAATTTTATTAGGAAAAAATAGAGACTTCTATCTTGAAGTGAGCTACGATGATAATAAAGAAACACTCAAAATTATCTTTTAAATTTCCATGAAGGTTTGTACCTTCTCCATGTATATCTGCTTTTCTTATAAGAAACAGAAAACAAAAGTTAAAGACATTCAGTGATTCTTATATGATATATAAAAGTTTTTCCCTTTTATTTAAGCCAAAATCAACTGGAATATTAGAGGCTTGCATAGGAGGGAATGTATTATGAAGTGTGAAATGTTGGTTTTTACATATTTTGATGTACAGAATTTATACTTAGGAACAGAATTAGGAACATCATATTCTGCCAGATACAAATGAGTATGTAGGAAGCCACTATTTTGTTATTAATAGAAGTATTTTATGCATTCCTTTCAATTAATGAGTACAGAACATGTTGCTAGTCAAAGGACTTTAAGTTCAATTGCTGTCATTCTAGATATAGGAGTAGTCTTTTGAGAAAATCTTTTTCAGGAGGAAGGATCTACATCAGCTGTTCCCCAAATGTGGTCCCTAGACCAGCAGTATCAGCATCATCTTGCAGCTTCTTAGAAATACAAATCCCAGGCCTCACTTCGACCTACTGAATCACAAATTGCAGGCGGGGCTTGGAGATCCTGATGCATATTAAAGTTTGAAAACCCACTGATCTGCATAAACGGAGATGTCACTGACAGTGGGGAGTGTATGACAAGTTGTACCACGAGAGCAAGAAATTTCTCAATGAATCATCTGTCCTGAATGATGCAGAGAAAAATCTTCATTAAGGAAAAAAATAAAGGGGTCCAGCAAAAACTGACAATGCACAGTAGTGTGGAAACCCCAAGAGGCAAATGGAACAGAGATAAAAGTCAGGTGTTAAGCAGGGTACGCACACACAGCAGATTGTGATCCACGAACAACAATCCAAGAGGACGAATGGAAAGAAAAAGAAAATTTCTCTGCTTTTCCTTTGTCGGAGCCTCTTACTGCTTAGCATTCTGGGTGACTATTCATCTGTTTCCTTCTTGTCAACAAGCTGACAACCAGCACCAATCAACACTTATCCTGTTTCCTTGTTTTTCTCCCTCCTTTGTTTTTCGTCCTGAAACCTTCTCTGTCCCACATCAGAGTTTTAGATTCTAAAAAAATTACCTGTCACTCTTGCAGGGATTTAAAATAAATAAATACATATTCCACTGTTTTGAAGCTAAATATTGTAAATCCTCCAAAAAACTGCTTTTCTACTTTTGACCTTAAAAAGTCTTTAGACACTGCACTATTGAGAAAGATGTAGTGATTTGTAAGAATATGAATACAATGTAATTAGTGCCATGAAATATATTTATATCTTTGCCTCTTTTTCTGTGCTTTTCTCCCTTTCTTCACATCTGCCTTTCTGCACACATTTACCTCTGGCAACTCCAGGATATCCTCTTTCATTTTCACTCCAGTATCCTGTGTCCCTTGTTCCCACATCTTCCAGCTTTCCTGTTTTAAAATGAGCATCTCCCCCAAATCTCTAGTGTAAGAGTCTTTTTCGATTCATTGCCTCATTTGCTCATTCACATATTCATTTTCTTTCTTACCAGGTCCTGCATTCACAGGTCCCTGCTCTTTCTTCTGCCTCCCATTGACTCTCCCTGCTGTGGCCCAGCCTCCTCATTCTGCTGGGCCTTTCTTATCTGTCTCTTGATCTCCCCCTTCAAAGCATCCTCTATATCTTAATTTTTTTCTTTTTATTCGTTTTCTTCTCCTTTTCACTCTTTTTTAATAAAATAGTTAATATTCTGAGAAAAAGGCATACTGCATATGAAGAGCTCTGAATGTATACTCAGCCTAGCAAGATGACTAGGGCAGGGTACCTGCTCACAAAGAAGGCCACATTCACAGACTTTTGATGCACGTGTCTGCACGTGTCTGAAATGTACCCTGCCCACTGTTGGCAAAGCCCTCTGATTTTACTCATTTTTTTTTCTTTAAAGATTTTATTCATTTATTTGACAGGCAGAGATCACAGGTAGGCAGAGAGGCAGGCAGAGAGAGAGGAAGGGAAGCAGGCTTCCTGCCCAGCAGAGAGCCCGATGCAGGGCTCGATCCCAGGACTCTGGGATAATAATCTGAGCCAAAGGCAGAGGCCTAACGACTGAACCTCCCACGTGTCCTTGAATTAGCTTTTTTGATGAGTATTGCACTGTGTCTTCTTTTTGATATTAGCCTAATAGTAGGCTCCAGAACAGCTTTGGACTTTCTTGACAACAAGTAGTTTCTGGGGCTTCAGAGAGTGAATGACGGTTCAGGAGTTAGAACCAGAGACTGGCATCAGGATTTCTGCACACCTCCCTTCGTAGATTAGGAACTGAAGTCTAAGAACAGTCTTGGAGTGGGAAAAGATCAGAAAGAACTATGTTCTTCCTGCCCTTTCAGTTTGAAGCATTTGGTAAAGCTGCCAGGAAATCTGGCTTCAAAAACTCGGCATAAGACTTCACATTATGTTTCATTTATTCTCAGTAAAATATGAAGAGCGTATTCCACTGTGAAGAGATCAGAGACACAGGCTCTTGCATATCTGATCTTATTGTTGTTGCTGCTGCTGCTATCATACTGATATTTTTCTTAATCACCCCAAGTTTTCAAGATGCTGAAGATATGAGAAGATCATATCTTTCTTTAGGTAGCTCATATTCGTAGTATGAGATATACAAACACACATACACACACTCACACATAAATAAAATGCTTTCTGTCAAATTCTCAGAGAAAAAAAATCAGCCTTATTTTTCCAATTTTTGAATCTCTTGTTTTATTTCTTCAGAGAAGGGATACAAAAAACCAGATTGTCCTAAAAATCTCTAAATCATAAAAATAAGGCATACCTACTAATATAGCATACAAAAGAAATCAGGGTGATAATAGTGACAGTAATTATTGACTGCCATTTATTGAATGCCTTTGTAGTGCGTCTAAGAATAAGTACTTACACAAAATAGCAAGGAAGAAAGTTATCCTTAATTTATGTAAAATGAAACTGAATCTCAGAATGATTAATTGACTGGCCAAAGGCTACCCATATGCAAGATTCCCATGTTCTTTTTGGAAAGCATCAGAAGAAAGAGCAGAATTGTTTGCAGAGGACAATATTGGGAAATATCAAAGACACGTTATAAAGTTCGAGAAACATTTTTGAGATACTGAAAATTTTTAAACACTTCATAATTCTCTAAAATGAAAGTCGGCCCACTCTGAGTACAAGTATGGCAACACCTTGGTTGGAAGTTGCTGGCAACTGTGGCTCACCAACTTGACATCATGTACAAAATCAAGTATATGGATGCAAAAAAAAATTGCTGCCTCTTTGGTTCCAAAACTTTACATTTATGTAGATTACAATACATAAGGTATTAGAATTGGGACTTAAAAGCTATATGCTAACAGTGAACAGATTCAGATGTATGGTATAGTTCTGGAAGCACTGTGATATGTTTATGTTGTTCACTTTGTACACAATTGTGTGGGATGGTCAGAATTTATACATGTGGATGTTAAGAATATGAATAGCCAAGCAACAAGACCATAAGATGCAGACCTAGAATAAGAATCCAGATCTTCTGACAGCTGCTTGTTGTGTTCTTCAAAAAATATGATGACCACGAGCCATTGAGAAAAGATGGACCACAGTGCTTCAGTTGTCTGTTACCCTAAAACATAGTGGCTTAGGACAATAGTAATTATTCCTTTGCTCATATGTCTATAGTTTGGGCTTGACACTAGGCGGTAGCTCATCTCTGTTCTGTGGGATATCAGATGGCTCAGCTTAGCTGGGGAAGAGCCCCTCATGAGTCTGGCAAGTTGTTTTGGTGACTGTCTGGAAGCTCAGCTGGGGCTGTCAGCCAGGGTCTTCAGACCTCCTCACTGTGGGCTCTCCTTGAGGCTTAGGGTAATTGGACTTCTTATAAGGTGTCTGGCTTCCTCTAGAGCAGAAAACAGAGGCTGCCAGACCTGCCTGAGTCTTGGGCCTAGAACTGACAGTTTTATGTTTGCCACATTCTGTTGGTTAAAACTAGTCAGGGGACTAGTTCCAGACTCAAGAGAAGAGACAACATAGTGCATAAATAATGGGAGGTGTGGTCCATTAGGAGGCACTGATGTAACTGACTATTACCTTATAGAGAGTTTAGAATATTCTGCTTAAGAAAAACAAAGACACAGTATACATTTTCTGAAAGATTTCCAATTCAGGTATTTACAAAAGTAAATTTTAGTTAATGAGAATTATCCTTTACTTCCTGCCGTGAGCCAGATAAAAGAATCCACTGAAAAGGATCCCAAAGTAATATATCTCACTCCTTTTTTTTTTTTTTTAGCAGTTTGGTAAAACTAGGTGTTTTCAGTCAGAAT
The DNA here is from genome assembly GCA_003697995.1 of Taxidea taxus jeffersonii. Classification (NCBI taxonomy): domain Eukaryota; kingdom Metazoa; phylum Chordata; class Mammalia; order Carnivora; family Mustelidae; genus Taxidea; species Taxidea taxus. The sequence goes on along the minus strand of ML104996.1, from coordinate 9,297 downwards.
GTGATGGATTACTCATTGCTTTGTTTTGCATCTTCTTTGGGAGAGTGTCCAACATTTACTGGCTATAGAGCCAGGAAGATAGCCTCCCATTCATATTACTGTGCTACCTTGGAGAAATCACTTACAGTTTAGAGAGGACACATTTTTGAAGAATAAGCTAATAAGATATCTTAGAGATGAGATGTAGGTTTGTTCATTATTGTAACTGGCTCTATTCAGCAAGAGGAACCTGCAGTTTTATTAGGAATTGAAAAATCAACTATTGTCATCAACTTTACATTTGGGAAAGGCAGTGAAGTTTCTTCCGGTTAAACGTATAAACTGGCCATGAAGGAGTCTGATCAAGAGTTGGAACATTTATTTGCCAACTGAAAAAAAATCCACCCTTCTCTCCCCTGAGTAAGACTAGCTCCTTTCTGGGATATTTATCAAATGCTATGTCTCCCTTGCTAACATCCCCTTACAGTGGTCTAGTCATTCTTTAAATCATAAATAAGAATCTCTGGAGTGTTTCAAGGCACAGCAAATCAAATATAACAGGACTGCAAAAGCAAGAATTTGGCCATTCATTCTCCCCCCAGTCTTGTGCGCAGGAAAAGGAATTTTCTGTCCGTTAACACTAAGCTGTAGCACTCTGCTATGAATGCTCCTTCCTTTAGCAGCCAGACTAAAAAGCAAGAGGACCAAATAGCTATAAGGAACACTTTTTTTTTCTAAGCATGAGAAAGTATGACACCTTCATCTCAAGTAATCTATACCAGAAAATGTGAAGATGCTGGAAGCAGTTAAACGGGAGCCAAGAAAAAACTAATTTCAGGGAAAAATTGTCTTCTGGACTGTGTGACCAGAGTGCTCAAGTTCACACTAGTTTCATCCTTGGGTGTCTTGACGTTTTGTCCTGATATTTTTTTCTTATTGCTTTATTTAACGTTAAGACATGTGCAGTTTAAGCCCAGAAGCTACTAAAATGAAAAATAAAATTCTGTTGAGTCATTATTTGTGTGGAAACATAAATAAATCCCAAGGATTGTATTTAAATTTTGGAAGCCTAGAATCCCATTGTCCCCACACCATGATTTCCATGTGCCTTACCCCTATTGCCTTTACCTGGTTCCTGAGATGGCAGGATGAGCTAAAACTGCTATGATCACTTCATGGTTATGCAGAAATAATGTAAGTAAAATAAAATTCCCAGCCAGTATTTGCTGTGCTTGGCTCAGACAGTCCTCGTTTCCCAGTTCTGCAAAGGTCTGACACTTCTGTGGCTCACTATTTAAGCAGTTTGCTGAGACGAATCACGTTTACCTGAAACATCTGATGAGGAAGTGTTAATTAAGACTTTATGTGATTCACAATTAAGTCTCCAAATTTAACCTTGTGTATGTTCAAATAAATGTTATCTTTACTGACTGGCCTCACTATTGATAGTCCTGCTGTGAATCCATGGTCTTTTGAATCTTAGGAATGCAGATATCCCTTCAGTCCCAGTGAAAAATGTTGTAGTATTTTAGTATACCCCTTATTTATTGCTTCCCCCAACCCCGTCAGTATTCTTTAAAAAAAAAAAAAAAGTTTATTTATTTATTTGAGAGAGAGAGAGAGAGAAAGAGACTATATGTAGGTGCTTGTGTGGGGGAAGGAGCAGAGGGAGGGAATCTTTAAGCAGACTCCCTGCTGAGTGTGGAACCCCATGCTGGGCTCCATCCCATAGCCCATGAGATCATGACCTGAGCCGAAATCACCAGTCAGAGGCTTAACCAACTGAGCCACCCAGACAGCCCTACCCCATCAGTATTCTTAATATAGTAGATGGGATGTAAAGCAGGCAGTTTAAAATGAGGGATTTAGTCAGTAAGGCAATTATTTATGAGGAATTATCTTGACTTTTTATCACAGAATTTACTTTTTTAACCGAAAGTAGTATTTTTTATTGGATATATACAACACATATCTTCTGTGTGTGTATGCATGTCTGTATGTCTGTGTATGTGTGTGTACTCAAGTATCTTTGAACAGGAGAGAGAGCAGACTGTTTTTGTATGTGCTTAGCCTTGCACACAGTGGGACTTCCGTGTGCTGATATTTTGGATGGTGCTAGGGTAATGATGTTTTGGAGGCCTTGCCTTTTACTTTCTCTGTATACAGAACAGTGGGAAAGATTGAGGAGGAAAATATTCTATGACTTTGAACCACAGTGTTGTAAAATCAAATAAAAATTCCTAAGAGTGATAGTGTTTGCATTATTTGTATTTACCAGTTGTGTGAAAGATGAAGAGGTCTTTTAGGAAAAGGTGGTTGCATCAGTGCTTTCTTTTGAATGCTAACAGATAAGATTAAAGTTTGAAGTATTGCATTGAGTAAACTAGGGATTGGAAAATATTTTATATCTGCTCACTACCAAATCAGCTGAGCTGTGAAACAATTGAGTAAAAATATATACTTTACAAAGGTAGTGATAGTAATACTCAATTTTATTTTAGCCACCCAAGCATAGATTAGAGTACATTAAGTGGAGGAAATGAGGCTAGGGTGATTTTGTAGGTCTAGAACAGGATTGCTTTTAGCTTTAATACTGTATATGCTGTAGCTAACAAGGAAAGGAATATGGAATATTAAGTATAACAAGGGTTATAATTAAAAACCAAGTTTTAGAGAGTTTCTTAGCAGGATCACACTGGAGCAAAGTGAAATTTAGCATAGTACAGATAGAAATATCTTTCATAGCAGTTTTAAAAATTTATTTATTCATTTTTGGGTGATGTTAAAGATTTTTTTTTAATTGTACAAGTCCAATTAATGAAATAGACCAGAAGACTTAGTTCCATTAATAAGACTTGGTAATCCCCTATGGGTTTTATGTTGTGTTTTTTTGTTTTTTTTGTTTTCTTTTGTTTTCTTTTCTTTTAAATAATGGATGCAGCGAAGTTTGAAATTAACTGTAATTATGCAAAGCAGGTTAGTGTTGGGTTTTTTTAAAAAAAAAAAGTTTCGATTGCTATACAAATGTTAGTGCATTTCCATTGCTTTCATTATGAGATTTTAATATGCTTTACAGTGATTATGAGAAGACCTCATTACTGTATATACATGGAAGTTTAGTTTAGATTTCAGTCTCTTAAAAGGCCAAGATTGCATTCATTTAATTGCTGAGTCTATGCACATGATTGTTCATTTTCTTAAGCATATTTCTTGCAGAGGCATATATTGTTTCTAATGGCAACATCTAGAGGGAATGGATGACAGAACCACGAGTTCCTGTAATGCTTTCATTCAGCAAACATTACCTAAACACATACTCTGTGCCAGCCCAGTGCTAGCCAGGCCCTGTGGGGATAGCTGCCCTCTAGTAGCTCATACACACACACACACAGGCTCTGTTTTGGTGCTTCTGGGATGGGAAGATTAGTCAACTGGAAGAATTAAAGGATAGCTACTTCTGGTTGAGGGGCATTGAGGTAGAGTTAGAGAGTGGGAAACATAACTGGATATAATTGATAATATTCTAATTATTTGGGGTGGGCTCTATCTCTGCGGTATTTATTATTTTTTTGAATAAAAGAAAATACCTAATGGATCAATTTCATGAAACAATAATGAAAGGGTATCATCAATTGTAAATTACAAAATTTCAATTCTGTGTTCCAAATATCCTTATCAGTGAGTCTGCAGTAATGTAATGAAGATTGAAAAAAGAGAAGCATAGTGGTCAATGGAAAGGGATTTGCAGTATTTCTACTGTGAATCAATGTCTGAGTTAATCCACTGGTCTTGTTCCTCTCATTTACATTATAGGAATATTTGCTCTCTGAGGGTTTTTTGTGTATTTTTGTTCACTGCTATATCTGTGGTGCCTTGTAGATAGTATTTGTTCAGGAAATATTTATTGACTGGTAATATAATAAATCATAAGATTCTTTAGTCTTTATAAGTCACACATCTTTAATTTTTTTCAAAATTAAAAAAAAACATGTTTCTGTACTAAAGAGTGTGTATTTCCAAAAGGGCAACATTTAGATCTTGAAGATATTGTTTGGCTTTTACTAGCAATGTGATTAGATAGATAATACTGACTTTGTACTCCCATATATAATGATAAAGTCCAAAATTGCCTAAAATGTTCCTGTGAAATACTTTAAAAACTCTTAAAAATAGATTTAATTAAGATTATTGGCAGGCTAAATTTAGCTGACCTTTAGGTAAAACATTTAACACCTTATCTGAGGAAGGTAATAGCATAATTTGGAATTAATAGGATATGTAGCTCAGTGAATTCTTAGAGATTGTTTAATCCAATCCTTTCATTTCATAAGTTAGGAAACTGAAAAGGAAGATAGAAATTATGAACTGCTAAATTACACATATTTTTAAGAAGAGAAATAATTTCTTTTCACACATTCTTTTGGCTTAATGCTGAATTTCTAATAGAAGGAATAAATAATGTTTTTGTAATATTCTAAAATTTCTAATCAGAGGGGAAAGTCTTAGAATATTAGAAACTAAAACATTTGCTAACATAAAGTGGGTTTGATGATTTAACTTTTAGTTGTAAATATATTTACAATAATTTTTTTTTCAAAATTGGTAGTCTATAAAAACTGGTTAAAAGATATGATTAAATAAAGTAAAATGTTGAAAAATAAAACTATCTATTGAAAATTAGTTTTATAATGAAAAATATTCCTACAAAGTCTGGATAGATTCATTGGTTAATTCTCTTCCACATTTAAAAAAGAAATAATACCAATTTTACACAGACTCTCTCACTCTTTAATGAGGACAGCATATGTCTCAAAACAAACCATGACCAAGTCATTGAAAGAAAGGAAAATTATAAGCCACTTATCTCTCATGAACGTAGATGGAAAAACCCTTAACAAAATCTTAGCAAATTGAATCCAGCATTACACAAAAAAGTAAAACTTTGAGTGGGATTTATCCTAGAAATGAAAAGCTAATTTAGCATTCAAAAATAACTTGCTATAGTTAACTGTATTTATGGAATAAAAGAGAAAAATATATGATCATTTCAATAAATAAGTAAGAAGCATTCCATTGAATTCTATACCCATTTATGGGTTAAAAACAAAACTGCCAGAAAACAGACTAGATGGAGGTGTCCATAATCTTATAAAGGGAATCTATGAAAAACGTATAAACTAACATCATATAAAATGGTGAAATATTAAATGGTTTTCCTATGATTGGGAACAAAGCAAAGAAACTCACTTTTATCACTTCTACATTTTGTGGAAGCACAAGCCAGTAAAATAAGGGAAGAAATAATAATAAAAGGCTTACAGAATGGAAATGAACAAGGAACAAAACCATGAATGTTTAGTTAGAATATCTTAGAGTCTAAAGAATAACTCTTAAAATTAATTAATTTAGGGAGATTATGTTAATAAGTAAATGTACAAAAATCAATATTTCTATATATCACATTACTTGAAAATAAAAATTCTAAATGTCATAAGTATATAAATGCAAACACATGGTTAGAAAAAAAATTAAGATGTGAAAGGGCTATAAACTAAAAGCTATAAAATATCACTGAGAGGAATTAAGGAAGTTCTAAGTAAGCAGAAAGATAGATTATATTCATGGATTGGAAAGAGTGTTAAGGTGTCAGTTCTCTCCAAGTTAATTTACAGACTCAACACAACCCCAGCCATCATCTTAGCAGATTTATCTGTAGAAATTTATGATTCTAAAATTTATTTGGAAATCCAAACGACCTGATCTAGATTAGCCAAAACAATTTTGTAAAAGGAGAAAGTTAGAGAATTCGTACTACCTGATTGCAAGATTGACCTAAAGTTACAATAATTAAGACAGAGTGGTATTGGCATAAAGACAGACAAATACATCCATGGAATATAATGTGGAACCCAGAAATAGATCTACACAAATATGACCACCTGATATTTGAACAAGGTTCTGAGGTAATCCTGTTGAAAAAAAGAGTATCCATTCCAAGAAATAGTTCTGAAACCACTGGACAACTGGGTGAGAAAAAATAAGCCCAAGTCGGCTACACATCATATGCAAACACTAATTCAAGATGGATGATAGGCCTAAATTTAAAAGCTGACTGAGTTGAAGCTTCTAGAAGAAAATATAGAAGAATATATTTAAAACCTTTGGGCTATATAGGACACAAAGCACAAACCATACAAGAATATAGTTAATGAATTAGATGACACCTGCTCTTTGAAAGACACTATTAAGAAAAAAATGAAAAGTAAGCCACAGGCTGGTAGAAAAATATTCTCAATACATATATCAGGCAAACAACTCAATACGTGCATCAAAGGGATTACTGGTGTCCCGAATATATAAATAATTCCTATAAATTACCAAGAAAAACAAACAGGCACATAAAAAAGGGGGCAAAAGACGTGAACAGATACTTTGTAAAAAGAAGGAGATTAATGTAATCATAGCATGAGGAAGAAAAATGATAAATTTAGTATTTAGGTGTTGATTTCTAAATGCTTTTGTTTTGATGTAATTTTTTTTTCAAATTGTACTCTTATTAGAAATATGTAAACTAACGATCTTCAATTCTGGTTACATGTTAGAATCACTTAGGAGACTTGAACAACACCGGTGCTCAGGTTGCATCCCTGACCCGACTCACTGGGGTGAGGGTCCTAAGGATGTCAGTGTTATTAGAAAATTTTGAGTGACGATGATGTGCTTTCAGAGCAAGAACCAATGTGCCAACACATGATGTGTTATGCCCCTGACTTAAGGTTTGAGAGGAACTTACATAAACTGTGCTGAGTTTGTACCATGAAAATCTGATTTACTACTGTCAACTTTCTGAATGTATATTAGGTGTTATGCGACAGGAACCTACAGGGTGCAGGTAATACTATTAGCGTGACAGGTACTGTTGTTTTCAGGATCATGGAAAAGCCTTTGTGGTGTTAAGGCTGTAAAATTGGCAACCAGCATCTCATTTAATGGTTTATTTACCTAACATTTTGATCAATTTATCTTTCTTACTCTGATGATGTAGACAGCAGGATCCTTTTAAACTTAGACCAAGTACTTTAGGCATAGCCTATTACCTCAGTAATGGGTGCTGCCAACTGTGTTTTATTGGAGGTTGATGGTGTGAGCCAAAGGTGGCTTGTTGTAACAGCAGTGGCAGGATTAAGTTATTGGGCTTAAATTTAGGCTGTTCCTTTTAGTTGCAGGATGTCATTTCCTCCTATCTCCATTTACAGACTTCTCAAGTCGCCTTTTAAGTCACACTGTCACACTTGTATAATGTCAGTGATTGCACCATTAAATATTTTTCTTTCACATGACAAAACTTCATGGCTGTTATTTAGAATTGGTCTAATCCTAATGTTGGCATTAAAACTCTTCTCATTTCCATTCCGTCCTCTGCATGAGTCTTTTCTCCCTTCTTTTTCTTGCCTAAAAAAGTTTAATGAACACTATCTTAATCTCTTCACTTCCTCTCCATTCCTTTTTTCTCTTATTAAGGATGTTGCTTATGGTTAAAGATTATATTTGAGTTGTATTCCTTCATCTTTCCCTCTGTCCTTCCCTTCTTTCCTTTCTTCTTTCTTCTTTCCTCCTATCCCCTCAAATATTTATCAAGAACTCCCTGATGAGGATCATTCAAGAGTTAATTGGAGTTTTTACCTTAGAATGGAAGTCAGCAGTTTTAAAAGCAATCACTGTTAGAAATACAATAGGCAAAAGAAACTGCAGGAAACTATACACCTAGAAATCAAACTTGATGAATATGGTATGTGGAAACCTAGCAAACCTTCTTTGTAGGTGAAGTGAAAGGAAAAGTAGGGGTGGCAGGTGGAGAGGGAGGTGTGCACACCAAATATGACTTTTGATAAATCATCAGGGAGGATGCATCTATCTCAGCCTTAGACTCTGTACTCTAGACCTTATTTATCAAGATCTTTGAATTCCTTTTAATGCTATTCTTTTAACACTAAAAGGATTGAATTCAGTTCCCTTTCAGCTCTAGCAATTTGTTATGCTATGTACAAGGCCTTGTTTAGACCACAATTCATTTGGCAACCTCTTTACCAAGGTTTGCCACCAGAGGACAGGGGAAACTATGGTTTAATTCTGAGTAATTTCTAAATTATAGGAGGAACAGCTCTTCAAGAAAGGTATTCTAAAGTAAGTCAATATGAGGAGTTCAAATCAGAGATCTGTCCAGGAAATAGGACATCCCCAAGGAATGGGGAGTAGGCCTTGACAGTTCCCACTGTTTAATAATATACTTGCCCAGCTTTTATTCTGTTTGATTCCTGTATATCCTTCACACTTGGGTCACTTCCTCTGCAGGCTTGCCTTACTTTAGGGCCTGCCCCAGAAGTCATTCCTCTGAATCCTCCATCATAACATGTAACCCACGGTATTACAATAATAATCTCTTTTGTACTTTTCTGAATCTTCCACTGGCCTGGGATCAAGGGTCATATTTTTTAGCTCTGAAACACCAGTGTATAATATAGTATGAAACACATTGTAAATGCACAACAATTTTTTTTAAAGGAAATGAATAAGTTTCCAGATATTTTGTCTCCATGGTATAACCGTCCATAGTTCTCTGCTGCTGGTGGCTTCAGTACTGGAGAGTCAAGCGCTTCGTGGCCCTTTGCAGTATAAATCTTCAGTCATTGACGTTGGCAGAGATTTTCTACACATTTTTCTAATGCAACATCTCTCAGGTTTCACGTTTTATAATTAAAGTTTTACATTTTATGGCTAAAGTGTTTATTAAGTGTTTTAAAATATGACATCATCATAACATTTTTTAAAATAGATGTCATACATTTAAAGTATAAAATATTTATATATACATCCTTACCTGTATGTTAAATATGTAGCTATGGTTAGAACCAGCATGGATTAATGTAAAGAGCACCAGTTCCTTCGGTAACCAGCTATTGGGACTCAAGAAAACCTTTCCATTTTAATTTTAAAATAGCTGCAACAAAATCTGATCCCTTTAATGGGTGGAATGTGGCAGAGCTTGCCTCCGATAATGAATCTGGAAGAGTTTGAAAATGTTAATGACACATAGTATTAATAAAACGGCACCGTGTGATGATCTTTACTAGATCCTTTAAGATTTAGAACAGTACTGGAAAGCATCTTCCTCCCTGAAGAGTACATGCATGTGCTTGATAAACCTTGTTTATTGACACATTGCAGTTTTCCTTGAATAACATGTGGTAAACTTACGTATGTGCTCTCAGGGGATGCTCAGGGGATCCTGAAGGAAGGTGGGGCAGTTTAAAGTCTGGA
>ML104994.1:20287-31358 GCA_003697995.1 Taxidea taxus jeffersonii | reverse complement strand
GCAGATTTCAGCTGGCCTCCCTTTAATTTATTTGCTGGGAAGAGGAAAGTGGGTAGTTTGGACATTTGGCTTGGTTGCTCTGGAGTGATTAATCCCAATACATTGAGAAAGAGCAAAGAAAGGATGGGGATTAGAGCACACTGCAGAGTGATTTCAATTTTATTACTAAGCAATACGGCCCTTACTAAAATAAGCAACTTTTTTTCTCCTCCACCCAAGACATATATTAATCCCGCATTTATCTTGGGCTAAGATATCACAGCCCCCATTCTGTAGAGAAAGAATACTGAGGAAGGATGAATCAATTCTGGCTTTATGATCCTATCAGCTCTTCTGGATCAAGATAAGACCTCTGGCAAGCAAACAAACAAACTATTCACAACATGTTCTCTTGGGTCAAAGACAGAAGAAGCCTGTAGCATTGAGCCTTCCATCTGAGATTAATTATTGGTAATGAAGGTCTTGGAGTGGAGCAAAGTCTTATGAAAGGGCTCTTGCAAACAAAAAAAAAAAAAAAAAAAAAAAGGAAGGGCTGCTGCAGTCCACCAGTCTAAAGGAAACCTTTCCTTTGCCCTACATTTATGGAAAGCTTCACAGTGAAGTAAGGGAGGGGAGTGCATCTTCTCAGAAAGGGTTTTAGTCCTCCTTGCCCAAAAGACATTACTCCCAATTCACAGGCTCTTTCCCTAAAGTAAGAGAGTATCAGCCTAAAATTCTTGGGCAAGGTTGGCTAGAAGATTTAAAGATTTCCTAGGAAAATTCCTTTGCAGATTCCGGACAAAAGAAAAATTCTGTTGTCATTACCCAACGGTTAAGCTCTTTCACTGGAGATGCTCCCGGGGAGGGAGCCACTTTCCTTCTTTAAGACAAATATTAGGAAAATAATGGATGCTATAGTTAAGACTCAACCAAACATTAATGAAATTATAATGTAAAAAGGAAAAATGCCCCCTTTCTGCCCTCCCACTTTTACTTTTAAAGTAACCACTGTTAACGGTTTCTTGTGCTTCCTTCAAGAATATTCCCAGGCTTCTGCATTCCTGCTGTTTGCTCTCTGGATCTGCCGAGTAGCTGACATTACGGGACCACACCTCATCACCTGGGTTCTCTTTACCAGGCTCTTCAGTTAGAACCTCAGTCTTCCTCTTTGCTGGTTTACGTTCTCATTTTAGAGAAGTACCTCTCTTCTAGGAGGTTTCCGAAAGAAGAACCTTGGGAAGAAGCAAAGTTGGTAAGATCTGACACACTATAAAATGTCTTTGCTCTGTTTTTTACACGTGAAACTTTGGCTAGCCACAGAATTCTAACCTGAAAGTAATCTCCTCTCAGAATGTAAAGGCGTTGCTCCATTGTCTGGCCTCTCCTGTTGCCATTCTGATCCCTTGTCTGGAACGTGTGACCTGTTTCTTTCTCTCTGGAAAGTTTTAGCGTCTTCCCTGGTATTCTAAAGTATCATTAATGACATGCCTTGGTGTGGGCTGATTTTTACCCATTGAGTTGGATAACTTCCTGGGCCCTTTTCATCTAGAAGTTTTCAGGCATTCTTTCTTTCTTTCTTTCTTTTTTTAAAAGATTTTATTTATTTATTTGACAGACAGAGATCACAAGTAGGCAGAGAGGCAGGCAGAGAGAGAGAGGAGGAAGCAGGCTCCCCGCTGAGCAGAGAGCCTGATGCAGGGCTCCATCCCAGGACCCTGGGATCATGACCTGAGCCGAAGGCAGAGACCTTAACCCACTGAGCCACCCAGGCGCCCCTCCATCCATTTATTTTTGAACTCCACTTTTGGGGCACTGGCCGTAATTTTACCTTCAGTTGCCTCCACTACAATTTTCATTTCTGCTATCATATTTAAAATTTTAAGGGTACTTTAAAAATAGTATATTGTTCTTTCCTTCAAGGATGCAATCTCATAACTCTCAAAGATACTCACTCACTCACTTATTCGGAGGGCTAGATTCACAGTCTCTTTGTACAGTTTCTGATTCCAAGTAGCTTTTCTCTGTTGTACTGGTGAGACTTTCAGACGACAGACCCTTCTTTCCTGTCGGGTGATCCTTGGCTGTTTGTTCAGAGTTAAGACTGGAACACCCATTACAGGTTATTCAGAAGCTCTGTGTACATTGGTGGGACTTGTCAATTACGGGTTCAGTATAGGGAGATGTGATTGGACTTATTCATTTAAGTTTTTTCTCTTGGGGGTTTCAGATTTCCTGGAGATGAATCTTCCAAACTCCTGACTAGAGCTGCCTTTCGGGAATTAGCAAAAGAGAGGATACAGAGTTAAGTGTTTCTTACATAAATTTTAAACCAATCTTCCTGTTTTTAGTTTCCTCTCTTCCCCCCACTAAGGGCACCTGGTGTCACCAATTGCCAAGCTTTTTGAGGGTTCAGGGCTGCAAACACAGCGGCTGTGCAGCTTTCCCCAGCACTGGCTTAGGATTCAGCTTTAAGTTGGATCCATCGGTTCACACGTGCCATTCTGATTTCTGGCTTCCCCCAATTTTGTGGCTAGGATCTCTTCCCCCTCCTATTCTTTGTCCTTGGGGTCTTAAGACTTAAAGAACAAATAACCCGGCCCCTCTCTGTCTTCTCTGCACTGGGAGCAGCTCTCCTGCCACAGCCTGTTGTCCTCTGAAAATGGACGCGTGTGCCAAGTTTATCTTCGCCCCCTCTTGGTCAGGAGCACCTCTCCACTGTTGAGCGGATCACTGTCTGCCACGGTGCTAAAATCACCGGAGACGCTGATAGATGAGAGCCTCACTCAGCAGCCTGGCAGCCGCTCGTCCCAACCTGACTTATTCCCACCCGCAGCTTCCTATCCAGCACCATTCCAAGGGACATCTACAAAGCAGCCAAGTTCATTGGGGCTGGGGCTGGGACGGCCATGGTAGCGGTGACTGGCTCTGGGGCTGGAACTGGGACTGTGTTAGGAAGCCTCATCCTGGGTTATGCCAAAAACTCCTCTCTGAAGTGAAAGCTGTTCTCCTACACCATTCTGGACTCTGCCCTGTTTGAGGCCCTGCAGCTCTTTCACCTGATGGTGGCCTTTCTCAGCCTCTTTGCCACGGGAAGGAGCCATCTTTACCTCCCTTAGGTCTTTCTCCTGTATCTTATCTATCTTGTATGTTCTTTTCGCTATATCTCCCCAGGAAGCCTGGGGAAAGTGGCTGGCTTTGGGTTTAACAGAGGAAAGACAAATAAATAATGTATTAAGAAAAGAAGAAAAAAGAAACCCCAAACCCTTTATGATCATTTCACTCTTGTCGTAGTTGTGAACTATATTAAACTAGTGCTGCCAGCAGGGAAACATCTCTGAATGACACTTAACCAAGCCTGCTCTTTTGGATTAGACGTTCTGATGGGGAGATTTTGAGTACAGTGAGGAGAGGACATATTAACTTTGCAGTTCCACCACCAGATCAGGAAGAGCCAGAAGGAACAATCCGGATGATGTTTGGAAGAATCAAGAGCCTGGCAGAAAAGAGGCTGGATGGACACTGTCCCACCCGAAACATGACTGCCCAAGTGCTAATAACGGAAAGTCTCTAGAAGAATTTGCAGACTATCAGCTAATGAGCCAGACTTACTACAGGGTAACTGCCTGGTCATTCAAGATCAGAGGGAGAAAGACAAGCAGCTTAAATATGGCACCAAGGGTGCCTGGGAGGCTTAGTTGGTTGAGCATCTGCCCTTGGCTCTGGTTGGTCGTGATCTCCAGGTCCCAGGAATGAGCCCTGCACCGGGACTCCCTGCTCAGCGGGGAGTCTGCTTCTCCCTCTTAGATAAATAAATAAAATCTTTAAAATATAAACAAATAAATCTGGCACCCAAACAATAAACAAAGAGGAGGGCAGGTCTCAGAGCTCACATAGATCTCAGGGGCAGAAAAGGGGGTTGGGCAGCAACAAGCTAGGTCTAAATTTACGAGAAAAACCAAATGGAGGGAAAGCTAATATTCGTTTGTAATCCAGCCTACTTGTAAATCCAGACCACCATCACCAACAGGCAACTGTTGCAAAAGAGAACTGTTCTCTCAGACGTTCGTACCATTTACTTTGCATGGTGTGGAAGTGTTCTGAGTTTCTGAGAAGGATGTTGGAGGAATATGATACTTTACCATTTTTATCAATTCTCAGAACAGAAGAGAAAATAAGTCAGAGTAAACATATGAGAGATTAAGTCAGATATAAACAGGATGATGAAAGTGACTCTTGTCAAGGGATATTTCTAAAGGACTGGAAAACAGGTTATGGCAGTAAATTAAAGATTTTTCTCAGCAGGATATTCATTTTCTTGTTTACTGATCGCTCATATCCTTTAAGCCTCCCTCCAAATCTCAAACTTCTCATTTCCTGTTTCCCTGAAAAGTATCACACACACCCCCCACCCCGTCACCTTATCAATAACTTTGGTATGGCTTTAACTCTTTTTTCTTTACTTCCCTCCTCAAGAAGTCTGCAGTTGTGTGACCACCTGCCTCTCAAACCTTTTTCCTCCACATTTCTCCTGCTTCTGCCTGGTTCATAGCTAATATCCTCTCACTCAAACTGCTGCAAAAGGATTCTTACCGAAACCCCTGTCTGTAAATTGTCCCTCCTTCCAACACACACTGAATATAATCAAGCCTCATCACTCAAAAGTGTAGCACTTACCTACCAAACCTTCATTAGCTCTTCACCGCTGATAACCCTAAAATCAAAATTCTAAGGCCCACTGCTCAAGATTACCCACAAGCCATCATTAACATAGGGTGATGACTAAGAGCACAGACGTTGTAGCTAGACTATCTGAATTCAAGTCCTATGTACTCTGCCTAGAGTTAAATTAAATTTCAACTGGGCAAACGTTCACTGGATTCCTAGTATTGACAATATGTGACAATCTCAGCTGCATGGGCATTTAAAATGAATGACTATCAGAACGAGCTCACAATCCAAGGGTGGAAGACATCCATGAAATGAATTTTCATATATGAAGTATAGACAACATACATAAGAGGATTCAGAGAAAGGAGTGATTTAATTTTCCAACAAAACCCAGAAATATGACTTTGCCCTGTTAGGATACAGATAAACACAATGCTCATCTCCTTTTGCCTAGTCCCACCCTGCTCCAAATTCTTATATCCTCTAGGGTTCCTATTAGGTGACGAGCTGTTTCACCTAATTTCTTTTTGGAAGTACAGGCCGCCTGTCTTATCATCACTGTGCAATCATCTGTGTCCCACTGAAGATTCTGGAGTCCTGGCAGTATTACGGGACTTGACAACAATGTACATAAACCCTACCTACTTCTCACGGGTTTCTCCCTAGCTCTTTCTTCAATGCCCAGATCAAACCAAATTTTCTACGATGCTTTCCATTATCCTCTTTGTCAGAAGAAATCTCATTCTCTTTTATGTACACTGGCTGTATTTCCCTGAGGGGCATGACTGAATCTCCTATGTACCACTATATACCTCTCATACAGTGTCTTGTACATAGTGGGTTTGTACACACTTGCAGACTTGAACTCCTGGCTTCTGTGAAAGTAGGAATGCATAAACTCAGGGAAGGGGTTAGGACTTTGGAACTGCTTCTTACATATTCTCCAAAAATGATTAGTAGTTTGTTTCTAAGAAATCCTTGTTTCAGAGGGAATTTATAAACATTCTTTTTTTTTTTTTTTAAGAAATTCCAGTTCTCTGCTTAAATTCTCCATCTATTCAAGAACATAATCCACCTTTTCTAATAGAGCCTTAATAATATTTATAGAAAGCATTTTGCAATGTTGTCTGTTAATTCCAACATCTGGGTCATCTGCAGGTCTGCTTCTATTGACTGTTTTTTCTCTCAGTTATATTTCCTGCCTCTTCATAAGTCATAACTTTTTATCATATGCCACGATGTATATAAACAGAGAACAGCAATACATTTACCTAGAAAAGGATGCACCCCTTCTGACAGGCTGTTAGGATTCAGAGCTGAGTGGGTCTCATCTGTAGCAGAGCTAGGTCTGGGCTTTGTTGTCTCTTTGGTTAAAGTCAGTGCACCACTGGTTTCAAATGTTTTGAGGGCAGAATCAAGATTGTCTCAGTAGTGCCTGGGATCTGACCATAGTGAGACTTCATATATCTCTCTCTATGCTTTATAGCCCAACCACCAGCCTTTGGGGCTGCTTGTGGAGTTCTCTTTACTCTTGGTGGGCTGCTTCTATATACTCAGTGAAGGGCTATTGTGCTTTTAAAGGGGTCTATTTGTATCCTCCTGCCTTGTTCTCAAATCTCTCTGTAGTGTGTTACTGCTAGGTACTCAATGAATGCTCTCTGTGCACTGGGTAGGGATGGGGGATGGGGGTGTTGTTCTCATCTCTCTGCCCTGCCCTCCATTGTTGACTTGCTGCCACTGTGTGTATTAAGCAAAGTCCTCATGGGAAAGAATGAGGGGTGGGTGGGTATAGTATTTGTTCTGGGATTTAGTCTTCTTATACCAGCCAACATGTAGTCCTCAAAAGTTCCATATGAAGCTGAGCTACTTTCTCCTTATTCTCACCTATGGTAGATATGTATACTCCTCCTGATGCTGGGCTTCTAGAATGACAGCAGCCATGCATTTTTTCTCTCCTAGGAGGGGCTCATTCCTTTCTGTAATTTAGTTCAATTTGAATACTTTGCATTCTTAGATATTTAACTGTTCATCTTCTAAGTTATTTTTGTTATTTATCCAGCTTATTCTTGCTATTTGGGTGGGAGTGCCTGTATTGTGACAGTATACCATTCCTTTCAACAAATCAGCTTCTTGAGTGCTAATTCATCAAACCCTCCATCTAGGGCTATAAGAAGAGCAACAGATTCCTCTTTGTTTTCTTGCCCACTTCCTAGCCCTGAAACCACAGTCTTAGGGACACTCTGGTGCACCCTATCTCCTCTGTAGGATGAAAAGAAGGACTGTGAGGCCAGCTCAACTGAACACTGTTCTGTTTGTGTCTCTGCTAACACATGGCAATGCACAGGGCAGGGAACACTCCTCCCCTCTGGGAAAAGCACCAACACTAACGTAGTTCTTGGCTAGGACTGGCCACCCCTCCCAGACTTCTCTCACACAGTCTGATCCCCATATTTCAGGTCCAGCCATTCCACAGAACTTGAATAGGCAAGGGAGCCTGCGGGCAGCCAGAGGGCCAAGGGTGTGGGCTAGCTAGTGGGAAGGGTGGACTAGCTTGTGACTACGTAGGAAAAAATCCTCATTGCTTCTCTAGCACAGTGCGGTTCTTAAAAGTCAGACTTGAATACTGAGTCATTTCTCCATTTGTCCAAAATATATATGCCTGGTGAGTTAGTAACCTAATTTTCCAGATTATTTATCACCTAATGGGTAAAAGCTCTGTACACAGAAGCTGACTTTGTCCTCTGAAAGTGGAGAAATATCTATAATAGGCTGGTTTTAAGAAATCGGATTTAGGGGTGATTATTTTTACTTGCAGGCAGAGTTTATGGAATTGGAAGCCTAAGATTATATCCCAAAGAGATACTTAGGACTTCTTGCTCTAGGAAAGGAAGGGCAATGCTTTACCATCTAAACTGGAAACAGGCTCCAAGACATCAGGAAGCTGTTTGACCACACAGTATACCCAATTTCTGAGAACTAAATCCCCAACTATTTATAAAAAGCCAGAGTGAGACTTGGGAGGTTTTTCAATCCCCATCACTGTACCAACAAGGGTGACTATATTCTATGAGACAAATAAACATCAAAAGGGGCAGAGGGGGAAAGGTCACCAATAGCCACAATTCTTGATATTGTCTCACTTGCTGAAGTTGATGGACAGTGACCTAGGTCAGGCAGTTAAATAGAAAACAGTGACTAATGCTAAGACAAAATATAGATTAGAATTGAGGTCTGATGACAATCTGACAGCCAAAGTGGGTGGGAGGCTAGCAAAGGTGACAACCCTGACTCTAGGTTCCTAAGAGTCAGGATGGCTATGGACCAACACAAAAGGAATATTTTGAGAATTTAAGTGATTGAGATAATGCTATCACTGGATGGTTCTGCAGCCAAGAGGTTTCATAATACCTGCACCTGAAAGTGAAGTTACTCTTGGTATTCCAGGGGACAGGGAAAAGAGTACATAAAGTTTGGTCTAGGATCAATCCAAGACAGAGTTAAATACATAAAGAGACTCCAGATGAATCTGTCCTCCTGGGTTAACTTCATAGCTAGAAATGGACTAGGCTGACTTCAAAGAGTATATACTTCTAGGGACCTGAATACATTCCTGATACTTGCTCTCACCTTTTTAATTATTATTTTAAAAGATTTATTTATTTATTTGAGAGAGATAGAGAAAGAGGGAGGGAGGGGGAGAGACAGAGAGAAAGTTGGGGGAGGGGCAGAGGGAGAAGAAGAGAATCTCAAGTGGAATCCCCACGGGGTGGGGAGCCTGTACGTGCGGAGCCTGACACGGACGGGACTGGGTCCCACAGTCCAGGAGATCCTGACCTGCTTGCTCTCATCTTAAAAGTTTCCATAACTTCCTTGGACTAAACCAGCAACCAGGATAGAGTTTAGATACAGGTTTCCTTGCTTACAACCTCAAGAATACTCTTGCCTTCTAGGATGAAGTGTAAGTGGTTAAATCATACGCAAGTGTGCATTTTGTAGGTAAAAAATGGTTAAACATGAATACTTTCATACAGTTCAACATCACATATGTTTATGTTCATGTTTGGCCTATGCTTCAGCACTTGTCTGCTACGGAAGGGTAGTAGTGGATTCTAAACTCTTTTTGTTTATTTATTTATTCACTTTTATCTTATTATTTATTTATTTATTTGACAGACAGAGATCACAAGTAGGCAGAGAGGCAGGCAGAGAGAGAGGAGGAAGCAGGCTCCCCGCTGAGCAGAGAGCCGGATACGGGGCTCGATCCCAGGACCCTGGGATCATGACCTGAGCCGAAGGCAGAGGCTTTAATCCACTGAGCCACCCAGGCGCCCCTGGATTCTAAACTCTTAACAGGAGGAAAACCTAACAGGAAGAAATGGAGTCAAAAGACAGAAATGACGATCTGCCTGGTCTAAGCTTTGCCTGGTCTAAGCTTTGTACATCTGAACAAGGGAACATGTTCTGAACTCTGCTCTCGCCAAAGTTCCCAAGATATCCCATTCTTCGTTTGTCTTTTATACTTTCTTCAGGCCCATTCATGGAGGTGAGCCACTTGGCTGACGGCCAGCTCAGGTTTCCCCGGAGGTCACTCAGACAGCCACGGAGATGTGGGTTCCTACTGAGAGAATTAGTCAGTGATGTTCCATCTCTGGTCCCTGCAGCAAGTGGACTCACTTATTCTCCTTCGTTAACAAGGTGGTAATCTTTTTTTAAAGATTTTATTTATTTATTTGTCAGGCAGAGAGCGCAGGAGCGAGCACAGGCAGACAGAGTGGCAGGCAGAGGCAGAGAAACAGGCTCCCTGCTGAGCAAGGAGCCCGATGTGGGACTCGATCCCAGGACGCTGGGATCATGACCTGAGCTGGAGGCAGCAGCTTAACCAACTGAGCCACCCAGGCGTCCCAACAAGGTGGTAATCTTCTAGATCTGTGTAACATGGTAGCTCCTGGCCACTTGTAACATGGTAGCTCCTGAGCACTTGAAACGTGGTGGCTAGCCGAAATGGAGACATATAGTAGGACTTCAAAAGATTTAGTCCCAGATTTCAAATACTTAGTATGAAAAAAAGATTGTAATGCATCTTACTAATAACTTTATATTACATACTAAAATAACATTTTAGATATATTGGGTTAAGTAAAACTTATTGTAATTGATTTCACCTGTTTTACTTTTTAAGATGTCCCTACTAGAAAATTTTAAATTACATATGCGACTTGCATCTTTGGAAAGCACTGTCCTAAAGAGAAAACAGAAAACTTTTTTTTTTTTTTAAGATTTTAAAAATGTACTTATATGACAGACAGAGATCACAAATAGAGACAGGGAGGCATGCTCCCTGCTCAGCAGAGAGCCTGATGCGGGGCTCGATCCCAGGACCCTGAGATCATGACCTGAGCCAAAGGCAGAGGCTTTAACCCACTGAACCACCCAGGTGCCCCTAAAGGAGGAAACTTTTGGTCCATGAAAAGTCAGCTTTGAAGAGCTGGAGTTCATTAGTTGCTGCAGTGATTACATTTGAGCCATGACCTGGGAAAACTATGGTGTGCAGTTAAACTTCAGCTTATCTA
The DNA here is from genome assembly GCA_003697995.1 of Taxidea taxus jeffersonii. Classification (NCBI taxonomy): domain Eukaryota; kingdom Metazoa; phylum Chordata; class Mammalia; order Carnivora; family Mustelidae; genus Taxidea; species Taxidea taxus. Next base: position 21,141 of record ML104994.1, on the reverse strand, counting down.
CCCCTCCACGGCACCAAATGTGGTAGACTTGTTGGAGGCATGAACTGAATTATCAGCCACAGTCCTCAGGAGCCTTGGAGAGGTTAAGGAGGATAAGTGATTAAAACAAAAAAACAAAACAAAAAAAAAAGAGACAATGAAAGAGTCGGAATGTAATTGGGCAATTCTGTGATGTTCAGTTTTGCAAATGAATCGAGGCCATGTTGAGAAACCAACCTTCTACTCAAGTACCCCCGAAGTTCTCAAAGTTGGTTACCTCTCCCGCTTCCCACCCCCATGTGGCCTCAGAGCACTCTAAGAGCAAGGGGGAGTACAGTGCTTCATACATGTTTGTGGTTTGGCAGAGACCACAGCAAGCTAGCCGGATCTGGCCAACAGAGCCAGGCAATGGGAGGAAAGGATGAATTGCACAGAGTGAGAGATTTAGAGGAAGAGGAGGGAGGGTGGAGAAGAAGCCAACGTAAATTTTTGAGCTAAGCGTTTGCCAACTCAAGGATAAAGATCACCTAGAAGATGGGACGCTGAAGAACAAGGTAACCAGAGTGATATGAAATTGGAGGATATGTACAATTAGGAAAACTTATTTGGCTTCCTTGGTATTTTGACAGTAAGCTCACACCAGGATCCCAGTGCATAAGAAAACTAAAGGTTTCAGCAACTTATTAAAGATACTTCCTAAATTCCAATTGGAATCATAGAACACACTGACTGATTTTGTTCAACTCTGTGATGTTCACGCTCATGTTGTCAATGACTTTAGGCTGGGGAGCCAAAATTCAGATTTAATTCCTATAGTTAGCTTACACGGTACTCTTGGCACCATTGAAAAATCAGGAAATAGCACAACTTTGGAG
>ML104994.1:0-17357 GCA_003697995.1 Taxidea taxus jeffersonii | reverse complement strand
CTCGATCCCAGGACCCTGGGATCATGACCTGAGCCGAAGGCAGAGGCCTCAACCCACTGAGCCACCCAGGCGCCCCCCCCTCCTGCGTTTTTATCAGAGAATCTGAAGGAGGCTCTAAGAATACTCAATTGGGTATTGTCTGGAACCAACACTTCCTTTTCTGCCCCAAACTATTAGAGATGTCCCATCTTACAGATTTCTGGAAAGGGATGAAAATAATATTTGATTTAAAATTTCATAAGATACTTCCTGTTTCCTCCCCACTTCTCACCCACATTTTTCCCGAGGCCTTTCTTAGGAGTCTGTCCCACAATTCCCAAATCCCTGACTAACCGAAAGGAAATGATAAAACAGTGTCTGCATTTCTGCATTCTCTTGAAAGCAGTTAGGGAATTAAGAGGTAACTGACAATATTCTGAAAAATTGGGAAGGTTCACGTGAAATGCCTGGAGCAAGGCTTGGCACGTTTTTCCTGTAAAGGACCAGATAGTAAATAATTTAGGCTTTGAGGGCCACGTAGTGTCTGTTGCACTGGCTCACTTCTGCCCCCGTAGCAGGAAAGCAGCCACGGAAAATATGTGACCAAATGAGGACAGCTACGTTCCACAGTAACTTTACTTATGAACAATGAAATTTGAATTTCAGGTAATTTTCACACGTCACAAAATACTACTCTTCTTTTGATTCCCCCCACCCCCTCCAATCACTTGAAAATATGAAAACCATTCTCAGCTTTTTGGGCCAGGCAAAAAAAAAAACACGCAGTGGACCAGATCTAGCCTGAAAAGCCAAAGTCTGTCGACTGCCAGGCTAGACCAAGCCAAAGACAAAAAGGTGAAAAGGAAAAGAAATAAGAATTTCTCACCTGACAAGTCCCAGACCAAAACGCAATTCTGGACTGAGGCGGCCCTCCAAGTTTATTCTCTCCCAGTGTGCCCTTCTGATCTAAGCTGCTCAATTTACAAGTCAAAATCAGATTTTTCTACCAGCAATACTACTGGCTAGGTTTCAACTCAGGAAATAAAAAGGGGTGAAGAGTGGGTGGGGACAGAGAGAATGGAGGGGAAAGTAAAAGGAAAAAGAAGAGACACTAGTATACGTTGCACCTCTTTGCCAATCCCCCCCCCCCAATCAGGTGGTACCTTAAAGTAAGATGGGACTGAAACATATCTGCAGCTTTTACACTGATTTATGAGGGACTGACAGAAGCAAAAGCCTTTTTGGTAGTCGGAAGCGCCAATCCTGCTACACAGACAGGTTGGAAGAAGTCATACAGAGTGCCTGTGTCCTGTGTAAGGTTCTGTTAGTAACAGAACCACAGAGCAAAGCCCCTGATATTAACAAGCTGCCACTCGACTTCGGATCTCAAGCACCCTGTTAGCTTACAGTGAGAAGCAAAAGAGGTGAAAAAAGATAGGACTCAGGCCCTAAAGTCAGACTCCTAGGCTAACGCATCTGCGGAACCCTGAGCAGTTTCTGGCAGCTCGGAAAGATTCAGGCCAGAATGCTGGTGTGAAATGCTGAGCTGGCTATAAACACCTCCAGCCTGTAAGCTACTCTCTCTTGGAGGAATGAGGCTTCCCACCACAAACCAAAGGAACTGCCAGGCCTTCCCTCTGAACACATCACTCCCCCCCTCCCCTTTTCTTGACTTCTTTGTATCACATTCAATCTTCGCACTCCATTCCCCGGCCTTCCATTATCACCTTTTTTTTCCCCTTTGACTCTATTAAATAAAAAGTCCACTTTCTCACTTCTTCCTTAGAGTTCCACAGAAACTGAGATCATCTTTTTTTTCTATTCACCAAGCCTGGGTCAAAAATCTGGACTCAAAATCGAGGGCTAATGCGCCACCCAAACATTCTGCTTGTAATTACCTTAATACCGTCCACATTTAATCTATACGAGAAAAACAAAACAAGGAACATTAAAAAGAAAAGCTAGCAAAACAGAAATGAAAACACATTCTAAATCCTAAAACCTAGAGAGATAGTTACTGGACCTTGATTCCTCATGTCTGCCTGCTTACGTACTATCACGTTGAGCTTAGAGGGACCAACGTACTACTTTAGATCCAGATGGTGAGCTTCTAGAAGGATCTATCTACTCAGGAGAAATGCAAGGAATGTGACAGTATGACACTGAGTAACACACATCAAGGCAATGATGTCCAAATCCATGGATGCACCATAACCACTCTTGTTCTCCATGTCAAAAGTAATAGTGAGAAACCAACCCATCACAACCACTCCTCTCAAGGACTCATACCTTCTTGAGATCCCTCAGGAGAAACTCAGTGAACAACCCTGGATGAAGGAGGTTACGCTCATACGAGTCAAGTGCAGGGTCACACAAAAGTAGGTGCTATCCCTTCGCTAAAACTAAAGGAAGAGAAATGCCTGAGGCGGCCTGGAGAGTCACGAATAAAAGACAAAGCTGTTTCCCAAGTTATAGAAACGTTTTAATACAACCTACTTAGATCACGTTCAAGTTTGGCCTGACTTTGGCTAGATTTCTTCATTCCCACAACTTATGCAACACTTCTTTCCGTCCCATCCTCATTTAAATTCCAAACTAAAAATGACCGTCGTCTACTATGGCAGTGGCCGTAGGGGTAGGAATACAGGGTGATAACAGCTTTTTCTTTTTACCTGCCCACATAGAATTTGAACTTGAGGCCTCCAAGGAGCTTCAGTGGGTTGGGAGGAAGGTTTACCAATCTGTTATGGGGGGAGCTTATCCAGTACCTCCATGGGCACCGTGGGATCAGGATTTCCTGAGAAATAGCCATGAGAAGGTACGAGAACCTAAGGGCACACTTTGTAAGTGACCATTTCTTAGTCTGTGTGGACTGAATGGTAAAGATTTCCATGGTAGCCAAGCCACCCATGTAAGCCTCTGAGCCTGCCTTGGGAAAAGCTGCCATTCATTGAGTCAGCGTGGGATTTGACTCGACATTAGCTATTCCCTAGACCCGCCCAGTCAAACGTGACCAACCTTTGTTCTGTGTTGCTGGACAAATGCGTAACAATGCCCTGTGCTTAAGCAGAGGAAAGTCTGAAGTTTTACTAAAGACGCATGGCTTTCTGGAAGACAACTAACATAGGAACCTGAGAGGGCAACCAAATAAAACTAATGAACACTCACGGTCTTTGCACCATACCCTCCAACTTCGGAAATACTGACATCCAGAGGATGGTCTCCAGTCTGTGGAATCAGCTCTCTAGCTCATTCATTTCTTTGTTACCTGTCCATAAGCTTGCATCAAATCAAAGCACTGTCTCCACTCTCCTACTACCGAATGCACTATGGAAATCCAAACAGTTTTTGTTTTTAGGTAGGCTCCACACTCAGCATGGAACCCAATATGGGTCTTGAACTCACGACCCTGAGATCAAGACCTGAGCTGAGATCGAGAGCCAGGAGCTTAATGGACTGAGCCACACAGGTGCCCCTGAAACAGTGTTTCTTAAAAAGGCATCTTTAATATGCTGTGTTTTATACTGATCCCATGGCACTTGCCCGTGTCGGAAGGGCATGGGTTCTATATTATGGTCTAGCGGAGATGCCAGATTTGTGCCGATCCGTGCACATACTCTAATCTTATGTTTCTTTGTGACTATCACCAAATCATTAGGAAAACAATAGTCACTATGTGCCCACTACTTAAATATGTATACCAAGCACTTTGTTGGCATTTAATTGTCATTTACTCTTCATATTAACCCTGAGTTAGATATTATTTCCATCTGACCTCTAGGAGAGCTAAAACTTAAGACAAGTATAGTTACATGCCCAAGGTCCCACAGCAAGTGAAGAAACAGAGCCAGTTTATTAGGATCTGTGTGACTCTAAAGGCTATTTTTTTAAAAAATATTTTATTTATTTGTCAGAGAGAGAGAGCACAAGCAGGGGGAGTGCAGGCAGAGGCAGAGGCAGAGGGGAAAGCAGGCTCCCTGCTGAGCAAGGAACCCATCTCGGGACTCTATCCCAGGACCCTGGGACCATGACCTGAGCTGAAAGCGGCCCCTTAATTGACTGAGCCACCCAGGCGCCCCTGAAGACTGTTTCTACCTGCTCTGTATGCTCTCCCATCACGAGAGAGATAACTGAAGTTCGGCGTGGTCACAGAATAGCAAAACTAAATTAGGCATTTACTCAGCTCACGAGGGAACCCTTTGGCATTACTTCTGCAGTGCATTACTTGGCAGCTTTCCAAATGGTGTTGCACTGGAGGGCGAGGATCACTGATGCATCTCGAGGGGCAGTTTGCACAAAAAGGTGGTCTCTGGTCACGTTTAAGCTGTGTCTGCTCCACCCCTTCTAAGCTGCATCTCAGCAGTTGATGTAGGTAGGGACTGAGAATGGTGAAAAAGAAACGGGTTGGGTCTCCAAAGCCTGCAACCCAAAACAGAATCTGCCTGAAGGGGTGACAGGCTCCTGGTTCACTCAAAGGGGGGCTTTAGAAAAAGAACACAGGATGGTCTAACTTGACAGAAACCTTTCATATCTGCCCAAGCTGACTCCTACAGATTGCAAAGGCAAACTTCTTTAAAATGAGCACCACCAAATAAAATCACAGGAATGATAATCACACGGAATGATAACTGACTTAGCACTTGGTGGGTCGGCACTCTTTTTGCGCCACCCCATTCCAGCATCTAGAAAAACCCAGCCAGGACTCTATCTGGCCCTTGAAGATGAAGTTCAATTTTCTGGATGTTGTTTTGCAAAGAAAGTCTTTGTAACCCATGGGTAGGAATCATAGTGAGGAGGGGAAAATGCTGAATGGGCCTTCTAAATGGGATGCTCTATGGGGTCTTTTGGATCCAACAGGGCACCCTGTGGCCCAGGATGGTGGTGGGTGGGGGGGAGAGCCACAGGGGGTGTCCTATACACGGTGCAGCCCAGGACCTTCTAAAGGACCACAGAATTGGCTGTGTCAGCCCGAGAACTCCTCTTGCACCCTCACACATCATGGCTAGGCTGGCCAAGTGGTACTATGATGCTCCCTCTTCAGACGACTTTGTCTTCTATTTGGGGCATGGGCCAGTCTTCAGAGCTGAAGTTGTCAACGCCATGGCCCCTCACAGCTAGGTTTTGGGATCAACAGCATCAACTGAGTGGCTCCTGCTCACTGTTTCCACTCCAGCAGAGGAAGTCCTCCCCACTGGCTCCCTCTCCCCTAGTCTATCAACATCCTGTGACTGCCAATGGCTCTTCTTGGTGCTGAGGTCTGTGCCCCACATGGTTGCTTTCCTGCAGGTGCTCATCTTAGTTGCTGATGGGAAGTCCAAAGAGTTATTTAGGGACTGGCCCTGTTTGGGTAGGATGGTCTGTGCTAAAAAGTAGACAGAAATGGGGGGAGCCTAGCTGGCTCTGTTGGTGGAATGTGGGACTCTTGATCTGGGGATTTGGTGTTTAAGCCCTACGTTGTGTGTAGATCTTATCTGAAAAGAAAATCTTTAAAGAAGAGAAAGTAGATAGCAGTGGAGTAGGGCCCAGGCTAGACTTGAGTATGAGGGCATTTAGTGACCCCTTCCTTATGCAGAAGAGCTTGTTTGCCCAGTCTTTTCAAAACCATAGACCTATAAGCTCTGAACATCTTCAAGTTCAAGAGGACATGTTCCTCTCTCATGCTTTGCTGGATGAAAATGAGTTCAGAAATGCTTCCTAGGTTAATGGCAGATGTCTTGGGTCAGCTGACTTTGGAGAACATCATTTGATTAAGCATTGAAGATGGAGTCTATACAGTGAGCCAGTGTTGTGTAGTCTCTATCCCAAGACAGAGGATCAAATCTAGAAACTGAAAGAAGTGTCTAAAAACTCTTCCACTTTACAGATCTTGAGGAGGAACTGCTTTTTCAGGTGTTCAACTGGACTGTATGACATGGAAGTCAAGCCCAAAGGGCAGGAATTTGAAGACGGAGATAATGGGAATTACTTTTTTGCCTATGGCATCCTGGTGGTTAAGAACTAACAGTGTTGTGTTGATTGGTGTAACAGTGGTGATTTTATGGGAAGCTCACTTTAACATCCTCTTATGCTACACCTACAACTATGATTGTAACTACAGAAGGAAACCTTTAGGGGTCCAACAAGAATCATTTACTGATCAATCACAAAGATTGTCAAAGTAGACAAGAAAAAAAAGGAACCAGTTTTTCATTAGTTCCATGCCTTTTTTCAACTCCCTGGAGAAGGATTAAGTATTAAAACAAAAACAAAAACAAAAAAACTGAATGTGTTGGAAGAGAAACCTATTATGTCTAAAGAAAGAATTTTTCTTCAGGATGAAAATGCAGAGAATTTTTACATATTCAGGTGAATGCAAACTACTGACTGAAAAATGAAGCAGCAGGAAGTGGGGATTCTGAGGCATCACGAATCAGAATGTTTTAGAGAGTCGGCCCTGTTTGGCAGCCACCCAGGACCTCACTAGCCAGGGAGGTCAAATGTTCCGTTATCAAACGTAGAGGCTCTTGAGATAAGTCTTGGGCCCTGTGCGGGCACCCTGAAGAGAGATGAAATAGGAAAACCTGAAAAAATGGTTTTGTTTCAGAATAAACGAGGAAGTATGAGGTGTTTGGAGAACTAGGCTTTTTAAACACCCGAAAATGTGATTATAGTGCTTTAATTTCATTAAACTCTATAAAAACACACCAAAGCTTAAGATTTAAACTTTCATGCAGGCTCTGCAGTAAACCCATATTTGTGCATTTCCCCCTTTATTTTCAGTCTGTTCCTTAGAACATCTTAACCCTGAGAGTCAATGTTTTGCTCTTCCGAGGCTACTTTTTCATGGTGGACCTCCTCTGCCTACCCTTTACAATTAAAAAACAAACAAAACCCCCTGAAACTTTCCTTCTAGGAGACTCTTCCCCATTTCAGGCATCAGGAGTGAGCTCCCTTTAATGATTTCACCTTCCAGGTCCTTCCCCCACAGAGAGGAACCCATGGGCCTAGTACATTAGTCGCCAAGCCTCACCATGACTCTTGTGTTACAGCCTCTAAAGAAAATCAAACTAAGAATTCAAATAATTGCTGAGCCTGCATTTGACCACAGAAACCACAACTGATAGCCAATCATTACTATTCCTTAAAAAATAATGACGAAAACTAAGTCAAGCTAAAAAATAAGTATATCCGGGGCGCCTGGGTGGCTCAGTGGGTTAAAGCCTCTGCCTTCGGCTTGGGTCATGATCCCAGGGTCCTGGGATCCAGCCCCAAGTTGGGCCTTCTGCTCAGTGGGGAGCCTGCTTCCTCCTCTCTCTGCGTCTGCTTCTCTGCCTACTTGTGATCTCCATCCGTCAAATAAATAAAAATCTTAGCTCAGTTGGTTAAGCAGCTGCCTTCGGCTCAGGTCATGATCCCACCGTCCTGGGATCGAGTCCCACATCGGGCTCCTTGCTCAGCAGGGAGCCTGCTTCTCCCTCTGCCTCTGTCTACCACTCTGTCTGCCTGCGCTTGCTCTCTCTCTCTGACAAAAAAAAAAAAAAAAAAAAAAAAAAAAAAGTATATCTTCCTCCATCTTGAGTTTTTAAAAATGTTTTTATGCAAAAGATTTAATTTTTATTTTACTAGGGTAAGCCCCCCCCACCATGTGTATGTCAATTCTTTCTAGTATTGCTGAAAACAACTGAAGTATGCTATGTGCAAAATGTCAACCGGGCATGGCTAAGCCACCAACTCTTGATCTCAGCTCAGGTCTTGATCTCAGGGTTTTAAGTTCAAGCCCTGCATTAGGCTCCATGCTGGAAATGGAGCCTACTTAAAAAATAAAAAAAAAAAAAGGCAACTAGGCAATATGTAAGCGAGGTACTAAGTTACAGTTATCTTTACTTTGAATTCTTATTACTGACGTCTAAAGGCATTAGTTTTTCAAAAGTTTTATCTTTAAGTACCTAATGTTATTCCTCTGTTCCCGACTGCATTTTGTTCACATTATCCCTGAAACTATAGTTCCTTCAACCTTTTGGTAAAATGACACTGTATGAAATACTATTCATAAAGGTTGTATCGCTAATTTTGTAGGGCCAACTCTACACGTTGAATAAAATGAATTATTTCTCCATCTAAAACAGTGGTCAAGTTCATGATGTTGTGAAGCATAGTAAGAAATATATATATTTGGTTTTTGTCCCTGTTTCTGGCACAGAGCTCCCCAAATCTTAAGCGCTGAAAGCGATATAGGTGTCTTTACTTATGTTATTGTGATGACTTTTGGACCCTAGCTAAGGATGGTGGCTGGTGGCCAGGGCAACCAACCACATGATTAAAGGGTTGGAACTTCCAGTCCCTGTAGGCTGAATCAGTTGGCAAAGGTCGATAATTTAATCAATCAGGCCTACATGATGAAGCCTCCACAAAAACCCCGAAAGGACAGTGTTTGGAGAGCATCCGGGATTGACGAACACAGGGAGATGCTGGGGCAGCCCACTCAGAGAGCAGAGAAGCTCCACGCTCCTTCCCTCATACCTTATCCTATGTGTCTCTTCCATCTGGCTGTTCCTGAGTTGTACCTTTTTATACTAAACTGGTACTCAAGCAAGTATATGTTTTTCTGAATACTGTGACCTACTTTAGCCCATTAATCCAAGCCAAGGAAGGGTGGCGGGAGGGAAGCTCGGGTTGATAGTCAGGAGGTCAGAAGGCCGGTGAATGCCGGGACTTGCAACTGGCATCTGAAGTGGGTGGGGGGCAGTCTCTCAAAACTGAGCCCTCCACCTGTGGGATCTGATGCTCTCCCCAGGCAGAGAGTGTCATAATCCCGACGGACCGCAGGATGCCCAGTGGCTGTCGGAGAATCAGCATCAACACTGGAAGCGGATGTAACAGGACAAAATAAAATTTTATCCTGCGGTCCAAGTAACCCAACAAATTCTAGCACAGGTAATAGGATTGAAAAGGTAAAAGCAGATCCAGCAGGAGAGGGTTCTCTCGGGTTTGATCCTGGTGCCTGCTTGCTCAGGAGCCACACGGGGAGAACGTGCATTTGCAGGCTACCGTTGTCCTACCTACACTCATCATCCCCGCCTTACCTGACGCTTCCTCCTCCACTCACTGGCACCTGGACCGCATCTCCCCTACTTCACTAAGATCTCTCCCGTCAGGGATAACAGGGCTCTCTACGTTACTAAATCCAATCCTCTCAGGGGCACCTGGGTGGCTCAGTGGGTTAAGCCTCTGCCTTTGGCTCAGGTCACAATCCCAGGGTCCTGGGATCGAGCCCTGCATCAGGCTCTCTGCTCGGCGGGAAGCCTGCTTCTTCCTCTCTCTGCCTGCCTCTCTGCCTACTTGTGATCTCTGTCTGTCAAATAAATAAACTCTTTTAAAATATAAAATAACATAAAAAAATAAAAAATAAAAACATTTGAGAGCTACCTTCTTACACTAACTTTAACCACTCTCTAATCCCAGACAGTGGCTGAACATGAGGTCACTTAGTTTTCCGGTCAAACGCTGGATGGTAGAATTTAATAAAATAGAGGTTTTCTCTGATTACCCAATTATGGGCTGAAATTTAATATATAGCACAACTGCTTCTGCTTTTCCCATTTATGAGCTATGCTACGTAGCTCCTACAGGGGCTCATCAATTCTGTCTTCTAGGACGGACTGCAGTCCTTACACCACAGTGGTGCCCAAAGAGACAACTTAAAAAAGTCTTTACGTTAAAAAAAAAGTATTTACATTATCTGCCACCCCTCCCCCACAAATAGCCACTTCTTAGATAAAATGAACGCTCTGCACTTGGGAAGACAGTTATAATCAACCAAGAGAACTTTGCTTGGGGGGGATGCGGGTTCCCAGTCGATTCTCAGATCCCAGACAGATCTGAGATACTATACAAGGTAACCTTTAATCAGAGCCTCCCCTCCCCACCCCCCAAAACAACCCATACATTCTTTCCTAATGTAAAGATTTCCAACAACAGCACAAAACTAGCTGTTAATAATAGGTCCCAACATGTAAATGACAGCGGTCTCCAAAAATAAAGCTTCATGGGGGAAAAAAATCTGCAAGTTACCGCGGTGAGGTAGACGCAGGGAAAGAAGTTTCCTCACACCACGGACATCTGGATGTCCTCGCTCAAATGGCAGACAAGAATTCTGAACACAGTCCTTGGAAGCGATTTTTTTTGTGTGTAAACCACACCATGACTTTTCCCTACCTCGCCTCTCTGTCTCCCGCCCCTCAACCAACCTTACAATTAAACACCCAAGGCTTGTTCCTGAGTCTCAGTCTTTCCTGATGTTTCTAGAGAGCAGTGGGGGCCGGGGGGGAGGCAGGGGGCAATGGTGTAATCTCTTACCTTCTCAGCACTTTGTCTAAGGTAATGACTGGGACCCCATGTTACTTGTGAAGTTTTCTTTCCTGCCAACCAGTCCATGAATGCTTATAGCCTTGAGGCCCTTAGAATGAGAGTATTTGTTAAGGATTCCAAAAGCAGTGTTCCCAAGAGGCCCCCTTGATCCCTGTATTCTGAACAGCTTCCTCCCCCGACTAAGATGCTCTATTCTTCTTTGATGAATTCTACCAAGGAACACTGGACAGGTTTGTCCAAAGAAATCCCAGCATTATAAAAGTCCCATTGAATGGAAAGTTTCCTTGTCGCTTTAATCTAAGTCTTAAGAAAGGTTGAGGTGTCGCCCCAACCCCCCACCACGGGGGGAGGGGGAGGACCACTCATCTGGCCTCAGTGGGCACTGTCATTTTCACAGCCCTCTTGCCTTCATCTTTATCTCAAAATTAACCCGCCTTCTTATCTTAAGTCATTGGGTTCATGGCCTGCTTACTCCCGGTGAAATATCTTTGTTGAGAGCTCTGAAGGTTTTTCACTTCAGAGAACAGGACAGCTGAATACCACATTGTGCCTGGGGGTCAGAGGTCAGCATCACAGAGAAAACCCAGCTAATGCGTTGTGAAAGACCTTCCTTTTTGCGGGCCAGTCTTCCGTGCATGTGAAACTAAGCACATCTCTCACCTAGCACAAAGCCTTGAACAAAAAGAATGAAAAGAAAAAGGAATCTTAATTCTTCACCAGTAAGTGGATGAAGTAAAGATCTCATTCCAGAGAAACAAAACGACACGCAGGTGTTCAGGCAAGGTAAAAAGCCGTTCGTTCTATGCCCCAGGCATGACATTCTGCCCACTGGAGGATGAAGGATAGATGGAGGGAAAAAATAACAGGGAACCGAAGAGATTTAAACTTTCCCAAACCCTCACCTGCAAATGCTAGATATACCAAACATTTCTGTAAGGCAGATGTCCTACCGAGTTTTCATAGACTCGTGTATTGAAGTGTCTGGAGTGCTTCACAAGCACAAATACCTGGCCATTTTTTGGTAACTGGTGATTGCTTTCAACACCCCTGTAAGTCTGGATGGCCACGTTTCCGCAGCAAATGCTTCCCGAGGCACATCCCACTCCAACAACGCACTATCCCCTCCAAACGGTCTCCCGCTCACTGTGCAGTGTGTGCTTCTCCAAGAAGGGGAGACTGAGCCTGGAAATTTTGCCCCTGGGTTGTGAACAAGTCAGTGTCAGAGTCAGTAGGAGTCTTCTGGGTGCTTCACATCTTTCCTGTGGCATTAAACACACACTCCAGGGCTGGCTGGGTACAAAGCCCACACTTTCCCCCACTGACATCTCTCACGTGTCCTTTACTTCTGCTCCTCAGAATGCCTCCTGCCACATCACCTCCCCGGGTCGAGAAGGAGAGAAGTTTTTGTCATCTAAAGATACATATCATAGGAAAAAAATAACAATTTGGGGAACACGGGAAATGACTGGCTAGGAAACTGCTCTGGGGATTCACATGCTTTTCTTGGGCAACTGAGTTGAAATCTCTGCTCTGAGGCTTTATGATCGGTCTGGGGCTTTGGCATAATCCTTAAAGAAGTCAGAAGAAGGAAGACCGAAATGAAAAGAAGAGAAAGTTAATCAAAATCAAACGGAGTTTTGTTTCTGGGAAAGGTGCCTTCAGGCAACAGACAGGAACAAAAACATCCTGTCCTTCCTTCCATTTGTTCTGAGGCAGGATGGAACCAGGGCTGCTTCTCAGCTTAGAAAACGGGTCCCTGCAGTTCCATCTCACCCTCCAGACTTTTTCACATTTGGAAGAACGAAGCCCTAGCAGGGGACCCCTCGTGGGTGCCAGCCTTCTGGGCATCAACTAAGTGTTAACTTAGAGTAAATACAAAATTCTTCCATTATCACTCCAAAGGCGTCGACAGTGAATGAATATAAGATACACCTTGGGCATTAAAACTCTGTCCTCTAGGAGCGCGCCAGGGTGACTCAGTTGGTTAGGCGTCTGCCTTTGGCTCGGATCATGATCCCAGGGTCCTGGGATTGAGTCCCACATCGGGCTCCTTGCTCAGCTGGAAGCCTGCTTCCTCCTCTGCCTGCCTATGCTCTTTCTCTCTGACACATAAATAAATAAAATCCTTTAAAAACAAAACAGAACACAACTTTGTCCTCTAGTCTCTCCTGGGGAGAGCACAGTTTGGTCTCATATAGATTTGGAGAAAGAGAGACACAACAATGACCTAATCGAATAGTTTGCAAGCCCCCCCCTTTTTTTTTAAGATTTTATTTATTTGACAGAGAGAGATCACAAGTAGGCAGAGAGGCAGGCAGAGAGAGAGAGAGGGAAGCAGGCTCTCCGCTCAAGGAGCCCAATGCGGGACTCGATCCCAGGACCCCGAGATCATGACCTGAGCCGAAGGCAGCGGCTTAACCCACTGAGCCACCCAGGCGCCCCTGCAAACCCCTTTTTAAGAGGAACCCTCTCTGAACATTTTCACGTGAAATCCCCAGTGTATAAAACAGGTAAAAACAGAGCTACTCTGGTTGAAAGGGCGGCGGGTGCTCAGGGTCCACTTGCCCTGCCCCACCCAGGTCCCCTCCAGCTGTTAGCGGTTTCATCTGAGCTCTTTCCTCCCCCATTACCGTGTCCGTACAAGTCATCCAGGCAGATGGTGGTTTTTCTACATTTAAAGGCTTCCCAAAAAGGCCCTTCCACACTTTCCTTAGGGCACTCATTTCATGTCAAGTCCTTGTTGCAGAGAATTAGAGACAGGCGCCAGTCAACCTATGAGGTTCAAAGTCCTAGAGCCAGCAGGCCCCCCCCCCCGACACATTTCTGCTTTTCCACCTCCTCTCCGCACCCCTACACCCACAGTGCATTATTACATCCAGTGTCAGTTTCTTTAAGGTTTTCACTACGCAGAGCAATCTGAGAGCAAAATCCTTCTAGACTTTCACAATCTCCCCCTAGGACCTTTTAAGTCCTACACTTATCTCAACAACAGTTTTACTGACAACTTGCCTTTTCAAGCTCCCCCAAGTCTCCAGTAATGTAGTTTTTATAGAAAGGATTTTTTCTTCTTACACTCATATTTCATCAGCTTATGTCATGATCAAGTGAAACAATGTCAACTGGCGTAAACAGATTTGGGAACAAACAGCTCTTGGTAAGTGTTCAGCCCGACTGGTGGGAGCAGAAGGGTTCAGGCACAGCCAAGAGCAGAAGGAATGTTGGTTGTGCAGAGGGCATGGAGAGCAAGTCCAGGGAGAGGGCTCTGCTCTACGGGATGCCCGGAAGCCCTGCAACAAGACAAGGGTGAAATTCACAAGGCGGAAGACACTATTACCCCTCCACTTCGGACCTTTCCTGTTTCTCAATATATTCCTTCTCACTCCACCTCTGGATTTCTTCATTAAAGGTGAAGACCAGGGGGTGCCTGGGTGGCTCAGTGGGTTGAGACTCTGCCTTCGGCTCAAGTCGTGATCTCGGGGTCCTGGGATCGAGCCCCGCATCTGGCTCTCTGCTCAGCAGGGAGCCTGCTTCCTCCTCTCTCTGCCTGCCTCTCTGCCTAGTTGTGATCTCTGCCAAATAAATAAATAAAATCTTAAAAAAAAAAAAAAAGGTGAAGCCCAGGGGTGGGGGTGGTAGATAAAGAAGTGAAGTGGGCTGAAATAAAAAATTCAGTTATTTCTGAATCCTTGGGCTCACATCAAATGATTGGCATTATTTTACTTGGATGGCATTATTTTACCGGTAGACTCATTCTGGGTTAGAGACCATCTCAGTTCAACTTACAGACAGACAAGGAGTGGCTAAGACGCTTGCCAGAGCAGACGGTGATGTGAAACCCAGAACCAAACCCAGGAGTCCTGACTTCTTGGGGGGTCTCCTATAGGTGGCAGTGCCTCCCCGGCGCAGCAAGATTTTTTCCAAGGGCTTTGGATGTGCTGGGGATCCAAGCTGCTTTCACAATGAATAGCTCTGTGCCAGTTTCGAGAGCTCATTTCTCAGATAGCAGGAAAGCTCCTGAACCAGGCTTTGCAGGAATAAGCAGTGACTTCCTCCCTCCTGCAGGAGGCATGGCTAGCTTCTGGGACCTGGGACCTGGAGTGGCGTGGAGGTTGGACGAAGCTCCCCGCTGAAGGAAATGAAGTGGAGCAGCCTTGATCTGACTCCCTTTCTAAACACCCCATACATGCCGACCCTCTGTACCCCGGGCTTTGCCAGAGGTTTCCACATGGGGACTCCAGAAGAAAAACAAACACTTAACCAATAATGAATATGAGTTCATCTCTAGGAGATGAAAACAATTTCTATAAACCACAGGAGAACACTGGTGTTACTCCATATACCTCCCCCTTCACATTTAATAAGAGTAAGGGGAGGAGGACCCTGTTAATTGAACAGGGACAAGAGAAGAAAATTAATAAGTTAACATACTGCTCATCAGATTTCGAAGGTAATTCTAAAATGCATTATAAGCATAGAGAATAGTGGTCTCTATGGATTTCCTTTATTCAGAGAGCCGCCTTTTCAGGAAAAAGGCGATTCGTAAGTCCTCCCCAAGATTAGCTCAGTGCTGGCCTAAAAGGCATCTGCAAGGTTGTTAAACATGAACCCCATATATTAGAGGACCTACTCCTGTGAAATTGCTGTGAGGAGCTCTGAGTTCTAGAAGAAGGCTCTAAGAATAAGCACTCAGTAGCAACAGGTATGGAAATCTGGGTTGCAAATCCAGGCCTGGAAATTACAAGGAAGTTCGGCTAGAATTTATGAGAGCTAAATGGGGAGAAACAGTATAAATTATGGGAACTGAACACATACCTAACAGGAAAAAATTGAAAGAGATGGCACACATTTCCAGGACATGGAAATCCACCACAATGTAAACAAGGATCTCACTAGGGAGCTCTCTCAGACAAGAGGCATCCATTTCCAAGGATCTGATTAACCAAAGAAGTGCTGCTTCCCAACTGCGAGTCAGAGAGAGTGAAGGAACAAGGTCTCGGATTTGTGCCACGGAACACTGCTGTTATCTCAGCCACCACGTCTGGGGGGTCAAATTCCAGAAACCCTGACACCCAAGAATAATTCCCAAGTATTTATTTTCCCTGAGGGCCTTGGAGCCATAATTCCACTCACTGGCAGAAATACTAATTCTGTTTAGAGCTGTTAAAAACCTATTTTTAAAATCACACATTTGGCAGATCATCAGGACCAAAACCTGGTAGTCGAGGATAGTCTTATAGAAGAATTGAAAATAATCCATGGGAAAATGTCCCAAGCCTGAGCAACAACACTTTCATGCATGTGTGTCTACACACACACATTCTCTCTCTCTCTCCCTCTCTCTGAGCATGCGTGCACACACCAGACAACTGTCAAAAGAATGAGGGGCAAGCCGGACATCAAAGATGATAGAACGGGGTGTGTCTTCTCTTCCAGTTTTCTGACATATTACCCATTGATCCCATGGCCTCATAAATTCTCTTCAAGAGAATTCATCTTGGCCCAGGGCCCTCTCCCCCTCTCCTTTCGTACCTGAAAACCCTCCTCCTTCCTGAGTACCCTCTCCAGACTTCCCTACAGTCTACACTTGAACTTTTCATGCCTGCAACACTCACTGTGCTCTTACTGCAGTGCTCCTTGACCTGGTTATAAATCTTTTTATTTTCGACTTGCTTGCTCCCTGTTTCCAGCTCCAGTGATTCCCAGAAATCAACATTCAGCTCTGTTACAGATTAATCATACCATCATGGGCACTGAAATAAGTTGTCTTTTTCTCTCTTTGTAGCGAGGAGCACAATTCTTGGCACACAGCAGGCGATTAATAAATCCTCACTGGTGGGTGGCTGATCGGCTTCTATTTTCTGTAGCTGTTCTATTTCAGGAGATAGGATTTGAGCCAATCTAAAGAGCTCTGAGTGTGATGTTGCCCAGGCTAACAGTGGTATACAAAAGTCTGGACTGTTATATTAAGCTCTTATGATAGAATCCTGTTAGCTATGCGCTGTCATTAAATTCCACATAGACACCACTTGGCGAAAAGCCCCTGGCCCCTAGGAACTTATGATTAGACAAAAATACCACCATGTAACAAATGAATATGGGGAAAACTATAAGCTGGAAAGCAGCTTCCCTGGAGGCTGAAGACCCTCATTAACAGCTCTCCATTTGTACAAAATGACCATCTCAGAAGGCAGCCTAGGCATTCTCAAGGTTGCAGAAAGCACAGAGCTCCTCAGACTCACATTCAGTCCACGGCAGAATGGGCTGCAAAGCGAGGCAGAGCTGTGTTTGCATTTCTGCTCTATCACATACTGGCTGTGACTTTGGGACAGGCATGCTCCCTCCCTGAATGCGTGCTCACATCCCAAAAAATGGCCATATCACCATCAGCTCTTCCTGGTCGCTGGGATAAACAAGGGAAAAAATAAGGCCCCCAGCTCAGCTCCCAGCAATTAGGTAGGTACCCAACTTCCCTCTACTCTCCTCTTTGGAATGACCCACCCATGACTCAGATGCCGCCTGTAGCCATACATGAACTAGGAAGACCAGTTTATGAGGGAAATTCATATGTGCCATTCCCTCTGTAAGTCCACGGGTGACATCAAGCCTCTCGACTGTGGAAAGAGGACAGGGGCCAGGGTGTTGTGCATGGGTACACAAGCACGTAGGCAGGAGCGTTGACATTCTTTCCCCCAATGACCTGTCAGAATCTTCATGGCAGAGAGGGTTCCTAAGATTTACATGTCTAATAATGTTCAATAATTAAGTATTTCTAGGAAATTCCTGAAGCATCCCAAGAAAGGGAGGATGAAGATGAATCCTCGTATCCGACACGTTCTGCCCATGGGTGGCACTGGACTCTGCTTTTGTGGCAAAAGCAAGGGCAGGCCATAATTCTGGCCATGAACTTCTCCTGAGACGAAACCAAGACCAGGCTCTGGAGGAAAGAAGCCCGCTGTGTTATCAAAGGCTTCCCAACAGGATTCCCGGTGGTGCGGAGCAGTGACGCTCTGATCCAGCTGTTTCAGGGTTCT